>JAOEGL010000005.1:97261378-97831378 GCA_034509955.1 Urosaurus nigricauda | reverse complement strand
ACCATCCTCATCCCAACAAGGACAACAGGGAGAACAAAGACAACAGGCAAAGTGCTCAAAGATGCGTAGCGCAGAGGGATTAGGATTGTTTTGCTTTTGGGGGGGGGGGGGGGCGTCGAAGATCCCTTCAAGAGGGAAGGCGGCCCAAGGCTTTCCTTTGGGGTTTAAAGAAAGCCCGGTTCTTTAGTCTCAGCCCAGAGGCTGGTTTTCTCTGCCCCTTGTGGTCCGCCCCGTCGAAAATCCCTAAACAGGCCTTCCTTTTGGGATCTAAAGCTTTCCTTTGGGGTTTAAAGAAAGGCTTAGTCTTAGTCCAGAGGCTCTTGCGTCCGCCCCGTCGAAGATCCCTGAACAGGCTTTCCTTTTGGGATTTAAAGCTTTCCTTTGGGGTTTAAAGAAAGGCTTAGTCTCAGTCCAGAGGCCGGTTTCTCTGCCCTTGCGTCCGCCCCATCGAAAATCCCTAAACAGGCTTTCCTTTTGGGATTTAAAGCTTTCCTTTGGGGTTTAAAGAAAGGCTTAGTCTCAGTCCAGAGGCCGGTTTTTCTCCTCTTGCGTCCGCCCCGTCGAAAATCCCTGAACAGGCTTTCCTCTTTTGGGATCTAAAGCTTTCCTTCGGGGTTTAAAGAAAGGCTTCCAGCCCGGTTCTTAGACTCAGTCCAGAGGCTGGTTTGTCTGCTCTTGCGTCCGCCCCCTCGAAGATCCCTGAACAGGCTTTCCTTTTCGGATCTAAAGCTTTCCTTTGGGGTTTAAAGAAAGGCCCCCATTCCCCGGCTCTTGGTCCAAGTCCAAGGCTTCTCTGGCCTTGCGTCCACCCCGTCGAAGATTCTTAAACAGGCTTTCCTTTGGGGTTTAAAGAAAGGCTTCCAGCCTGGTTCTTAGTCTCAGTCCAGAGGCTGCTTTTCTCTGCTCTTGCGTCCGCCCCGTCGAAGATCCTGAAACAAGCTTCCCTTTTGGGGGGGGGGGGGTTTAAAGAAAGGCTTCCAGTCCCGGTCCAAGGCTTCTCTGGCCTTGCGTCCGCCCCGTCGAAGAAACAGGGGTTTTAAGGCTTCCCTTGGGGGTTTCAGAAAACGGTCCGCCCCGTCGAGGCGGTGGGTCACTGGGAGGAAGCGGCGGCGGCGGCTGCGCAGGCGGAGAGGGCCCACCCGGGGAGGCAGTAGTAAGGGTAGTAGTAAGGGGGCTGGAGGGAGAAGAGAGGGGGCGGCTGCGGGGGCCGGAGGACCTCTCCCGGGTGGTACTGCCTCTGGTCGTCCCGGACCAGGACTTTGACGGCTACTTTCTTGGCGGCCGCCGCCGCCACAGCCGTCGGGGCTGAGGCTAAGAGGTCCGCGGCCATTTGGCGCCGCTTGGTCTTGTAGCGTCGGTTCTGGAACCAGATCTTGACCTGGGTCTCGGTGAGTTTGAGGGAGGCGGCCAAGTCGGCCCGCTCGGGCCCGGAGAGGTAGCGCTGGTGGTTGAAGCGCCGCTCCAGCTCGAAGACTTGGGCGTGGGAGAAAGCCGCCCGGGAGCGCTTCTTGCGGGGCTTGGCGGCCGCCGTCGAGGGAAGCCCCGTCGAGGAAGATGAAGAAGAAGGAGCGGAGGAGGCCAAGGCCGGCGGCGGCTCGGCTTCTTCCTCCTTGGAGTACTTACCGCCCGATCTCTCCTCTTCTTCTTCTTCCTCCTCTTCCTCTTCCTCCTCCTCCTCTTCCTCCTCCTCGTCCGCCCCGTCGAGGTCCTCCGGGTGGATCCGATCCCCTGCGCAGGGAAAAGAGAAATGCAAAAGCAAGCGTCAAAACGACTGCGATGGATTTCTTGACTGGAGAAATAAACCGGTTTAAGTGCCATGGCTCAATGCTGTGAAATTCTGGGAATTGTAGTTTGTTGTGGGGCCCAGAGCGGAGCTCCGCTCCGCTCTGGGCCCCACAACAAACTACAATTCCCAGAATTTCACAGCATTGAGCCATGGCACTTAAACCGGTTTATTTCTCCAGTGTGAACGCAGCCAAGGTCTGTCTGTGTTTCTAATAACAATCGAATCATTCAATAATAATAGATTCTAATATAGATTCTGATAATAGAAGGATGAAATAATTATTATTAGAGGCCGCCCCATCACGGGAGGGGAATCCACAAATTCAGATCCACCCGGGAACACAATAAAATTCAAATTTTAGCACTAAACCTATTGTTATTCACCTTTATTTATAAAGCGCTGTGAATTTACACAGCGCTGTACATACAATCTTAAACCTAGTACTAAAAATGACAATTAGTCACAATGTTAAAAAAGAGAGAATAAAATACAATAATGATTAAAAAAAAAAAAAACGAGGGAAGGGTGGGGGATAGAAAGGGGAAAAGATCCCGGTGTTAGGGATTTATTATCCGCCTTTCTCCCCCAGGATGGGACTCCAAGGCGGCCAGCAGCTGTCCAGCTACTAGAGTTTCAGATTATCATACTAAGGTCAATTCCAGAACCATCCCACAATTATCCTGGAAGGGCGGTATATAAATAAAGATTTTATTATATATTATTATTATTATCCCATTATTGACAATGACTATCCCATTATGGGCAATGGGAATAATTGTGGGATGGTTCTGGAACTGACCCTAGTGTGATCATCTCTTTCCCCGACAATTCCTTCTTGGGCGATCTGCAAATCTGTGCACTTCTGTGCCATATATTTGTACCACCGTTTTTCTCTATTAAAAAACAAACAAACCTCCAGAACTGGACCACTTACAGAGAAAAGCCCCACGACAAAGTCCCATTCCCAGAATTCCCTAGCATTGGGAGTTGCAGTCCAACCTTTGGAGAGCTACCCTTGGCCCTTTGGAAGAAGAGGTTCCCCTGGGCATAGGTTTTGTTTTTTTCCTGCTCTTACTGGGATAAAGAGAGAGATCAGAGCCATTGCTTTCAATGGGAGATGGGCCCAAGGAGGTGGCACCATCCCTGGCACCAGGCTGCAGTCCTATAGAACAACAGAAAAGGGGTCACTTCTCCTTCTCTCCTATAGAGATATCTAGAATTAACTCCCTTGGGACTCAAGTCGACCGACCATAGGATTGCCCTGGGTGGGTTCACACCCCAGAATTGTAGCGCTTTGATCCCGCATTAACTCTGCCGTGGTTCCTCTGGGACTGGGATTTCTTTTTATTTATGTCTTTCTAAGATTTATAAGCCGCCTTTCTCCCAGGATGGGACTCGAGGCGGATTACAGTCATTGAAAATGACACTGATTACAAAAGTTTTGTTTGAAAAGTGATTATCCGTCGGCTTAAAGGTTTAGGGAAGGCTCTGCTCCGAAGTAGACAGCCCTGAGGTTTCAAAGGCTGGGCCCGCACGAGGGAAATAACCCGGTTTGGTACCGCTTTAAGTGTCTCGGCTCAAGGGCTATGGAAAGGGAAGAAAAAAAAGCTCCTAGAAATGTAAATTACAGGGATCTTAGTCCTGCGCGTTCCCCCCAAGAAATAAAAATATATATTTATTTATATCCCACCTTTCTCCCCGCAAGGCGACTTACAACAATTTCAGAAAACAGAAACAAACAAACAAACATTTGATTTCGTCTTGTTTTCTTGGCAAGGCTGGTATTTGCCTTCCTCTGAGGCTGAGAGAGTGTGACTTCACGATCTTTGACTTTGAACCCTGGCCTTCCAGAATTCAGTACTCAGAGCCCTCAATTCAGTACTCAGAATACAGGAGTATTTTAGTTTATGTTTTTAAAAAGAAGGAAAAGGAGACCGACAAAGAAAGAAAGAATGAAAAAGAAAGGAAAAGAAAAAAAGAAAGGAGGCCTCCTTCAGGGATTCAGAGAATTATAGCACCCTAGAGTTGGAAAGAGACCCCAAGGGCCATCCAGTCCATGCAGGAACTCACAATCAAAGCACACACACACAGAGAGAAGTAGTCCCCAAAATCTGACCTTGAAGAAGATATTGGACTTCAGCTCCCAGAAGCCCTCAGCCCATGTTGGCCAACAGTCTGGCATTCTGGGAGATGAAGTCCAAAAAATCCCCCTTTTAAAAGGCCCACCGGTTTGGGGGAACCTCTGGTTGAAAGGAACAACGCAAAAAAAAAAAAAAAAGAAGAGAGCAAACTACAGCAAAATATCATTTTAATGGTGCTATGTGAATTTATGTAACGGATATGGATAGGGATATAGTTCAGATTGATTGTATTGTTTTGTGGATTTTTATGGATTTCATTTTGTTCTTATTGTAACCCGCCTTGACTTACAATAAGGGGTAGACACACACACAGAGAGAGGAGAAAACACACACACACGGTATACAAAAGCAACTGCCTGACTGTAGGTCTAGGAAATGCATCTGAGGAAGTAGATTAAGTCTAGGAAATGCATCTGAGGAAGGAGTGGGAAGTCTAGGAAATGCATCTGAGGAAGCAGATTAAAGTCTAGGAAATGCATCTGAGGAAGTAAAATAAAGTCTAAGAAATGCATCTGAGGAAGTAGCCTGAAGTCTAGGAAATGCATTTGAGGAAGTAGATTAAAGTCTAGGAAATGCATCTGAGGAAGTAGCCTGAAGTCTAGGAAAATCCCTTCTGCTCCTTTCTTTTTTTCATTGAGTCTCAAAGATGCCGCCTTTGGTCTAAAAACCACTGCAGAAATAACCCACTTTGAGACCGCTTTAACTGCCCTGGGTCAGTGCTAGGGAATCCTGGAAATTGTAGTTCACTGTGTCACTAAAATGCCTCCCAGAACGAAAGTTCCCAGGGTCCCCTAACCTTGGAGCCAGAGCAGTTAAAGCAGTCTCGAACTGGATTATTTCTGCAGTGGGTTTTGGACCTTTTTGCCTCTATTTTCTTATTTTTATGCCGCCTCTCCCAGCAGCAGGATCGAGGCGGCTTACAAATAACAGTGAAAATACATCATTGTATACATTTCCCACATTGTGGCCAGAGGATTCCTGCATGGCCCTTGTGGCCCCTTCCAACTCTAAAACAAGCCTAAATATACTTCACCTAAAGCTAATAGGGATTTAGGAGTAAATAGGTTTAGGATTTGGCTCAGAAGGCTGTAATCCTACAAACAACAGGAGAATGGAGTCAGCTTGCTTTCTCTAAGGGTTCTTTACCCACAGATCCAAGATCCAAGCTTAAGAATATTATTCCAAAGAAGTATAAAATTCCTAATAGCAAAGCCATTATTATTATTAATCATTATATATAAGGGACACTATTATACTGTGCCACTGTATTGAATGGGACTCCAGCATCCGTGGATTCTGGTATCCACAGGAGTCCTGGAAGCAAAAACCACACTATAAATCCCACTGAAACCAGAGTAATTCTGATCCATTTCATAGGTTCATTTATTTTTCTCCTTCTGCAGCCCTGAAAGCTTATAGTTTATGGCACACAAACCTATTTATGGGGTTTTTTCTTGGCAAGATTTATTTTGCCTTTTCCCCCTCGAGGCTGAGAGAGCGTGACTTGCCCAAGGTCACCCGGTGGGCGTTTTTTTCACGACCTGGAGGAGGATTTGAACCCTGGACTCCATCCAGAGTCACAGTCCAACCCTCAAAACCACTCTCTGGCCCTTTAGCCTGAAATTTCTCTTGTCTTTTTAGGAATGACAAGTGGGTTCCAAGTCCTTGGGATCACTATAATTCACAGAACTGGAGACCTGGGTAAAGAGGAGATAAAGAATAAACAGAGAGAACCCTATTCATTGAATATAAGCATCCTGTGAAGTAGAGAGAGTCCTCACATCAGTCCAAAAATCCAGTTTGGGAGTCCTGGGAAATTGTAGCTTGGCTCTGTGACAAGGGTCTTCCAAAAAAAAAAAAAAAAAAAAAAAAAAAACAGACTACAAATCCCAGAGCTTCCAAAAATTCCCTAGTACTGAACCTGGGAATTTAAAGTGGTCTCAAACTGGATTTTGTTTTTTTGCATCGATGCTTAAAATGGTTCTAAAAAATAAAGTTGGGAAAGAAGAACTGCAGTTTCTATATTTTTGTACTCCAGAAATCCTAAGAAGAACAAGGAAAAGGCATCCAGTGGGTCGATCAAGATTTCCCCCCCCAAAATAAGACAGTGTTTTATATTAATTTTTGCTCCCAAAGATGCGCTAGGTCTTATTTTCGGGGAATGTCTTATTTTTTCCCATGAAGAAGAATTCACATTTATTCTTGAACCAAAAATAATGAACATTTACTATATACTGTATATATATATATATTTATATACAAAAAACTTTGCTAGGTCTTACTTTCGGGGAAGGCCTTATATTTAGCAATTCAGCAAAACCTCTATTAGGTCTTATATTTTTTTTGGGGGGGGATCAGAAAATATAGGATTTAGGGGGGGAAAGGGACTCCTGAACTGAATTGTTCTTGTCGGGTGCCTTCAAGTCATTCCCGACTTTTGTCGGAAAAACCTATCATAGTGTTTTCTGGGCAAGATTTCATCAGAAGAGATTGGCCGTTGCCTTCCCTTGAGGCTGAGAGTATGTGACTTGCCTAAAGTTTATATGATTTAACCGGATTGTGAGCTCCAGGTCAGTCTCAATAATCAATTATGGGCCATATAAAAGTATGGCATATAGAAGTATGGTAAGGATTATCATATACCATACAAAAGAGCTTCAGTTTTCCAAAACGCTGGGCGGAAATAATCCAGTTTGACACCGCTTTTAACTCAGTGCTAGGGCATCCTGGGATCTGTAGTCCGCTTGTGGGCACCAAAACCTCTCCTCGGCTCAATGTCTCACAAAAACTATCAAACAGTAAGATATGTTTTACGTTCATATATATATATATATATATGTGTGTGTGTGTTTTCTATGTATGTTTTTTTCTTGTACGGGTTACATGCTTTAATACAAATTATTAAAGCAAAACAAACAAACAAACTACAACTCCCAGAATTTCATAACCCCGAGCCAGGGCGGTTGGAGAGGTCTGAAACCGGGATTATTTTCGGGCCTCAGTCTCTTAGGGCCATGGCAGTGAAAGCGGATTATTTCTGCAGTGCAGATGCGGCCTAAAGGCTCCAAACACACTCCAGTTTCAGACCTCTCCACTTTCAGACCTCTCCAACCGCCTTGGCTCGGGGTTATGAAATTCTGGGATTTGTAGTTTGCTTGTTTGCTTTTTTTTGGTACTTTAATAATTTGTATTAAAGCACGTAACACAAGAAAAAACATTTACAGAGGTGCCTCAACCAACGACCGTTCCCAGGATTCCATAGCCTTGAACCACGGCAATGAAAGCGGATTATTTCCGCAGCGCAGATGCAGCCAGACACTTCCTTCCCGAACTCCGGACAAAGGGTTCAAAACTGGGACTGAAAAGGGCTGGAGACACACTCTCTCAGCCTCAAATCCTCGCCTTCGGAAGAAATCAGGGGCAAAAAAAGTTACGTCGGAAAAGACCCGACGGCAGAGATGAGAAGCGGGTGAAAAGCGGGCGGAGAAGTGCGTGTGATAAGGCGATCTCTTTTCAAACCCCGCTTCTTCGCTTACCTCCAGCCCGGCAGGATCGCTCCCCGTCGTCGTCGTCGTTGAAAGCCGTCGAGGGGGGCTCTTCGGGGCCGACCCTGCAGGGAAGGCTTTCTTTTCCTAGCTCTTCCTCCTCTTCCTCCTCCTCCTCTTCCTCCTCTTTCTCTTCGCTCAGGACCGAGTCGGAGTCCCAGAGGGGCTTAGACGGGGCGGGCTGGGGATGATGGGCTTGATTATGATGATGATGATGATGGGGAGGATGATGATGTTGGAGGGCGGCTGCTAGGGCTTTGCCTTCGCTTCCGAAGAGTCTCCAGCAGCAAGCGGACGCCCCGTCGGGGCCAAGCGGAGCCGGGACGGGAGGAGGAAGCAAAGGCTGGGGCTGGAGGCGACCCGAAAGGAAGCTCCGTCCGAAGCCGCCGCGGTCCTCCTTCTTGGTCAGGATGGCTTGGATGGAGAAAGGCGTCGGGGATGGGCCGTTGTTGGACGGGCTGCTGCTCTGGCTCCCGCTTCGGACGGCCATTGGGTTGTTTCAGCTGGTTGTTTCAGCCCGCATCGCCCTCCTTCCCCGTCCGGCAAAGGCTTCCCAGGAAAGAGAGAGAGAAAGGGGATGCGACCCTCGACGGCTTTCTCGAACCTCCTTTCTTTCTTCTTTCTTTTTCTTTTCCTCTGTCAGTCCTCTTCTTCTTCGAAGCAGCAGCAGCAGCAGCAGCAGCAGCCCTTTCCTCCCCCCCAAAAACAACTGGGCAGGGCTGCTTCTCCGATTGGCTCCCGTCGAGGGGGAGAAAAGGGCAGGGAAGAAGAAGTTAACTCTTTCCCAGCTGCCAAAGGCCCCCAGCTTTTCCCTTCGCTTGCCTTTGGGCTGCATGCCTTCTCTCTCTCTTCCTTCTGGGGAAAAAGGGATCGCCTCCTCGGTTTGATCATCCTCCTGGGTACCACGTCGTCCTCGTTGTTGTTTGCTGGCTGACCAAAGACGTTCCCGATGGCCACAAGTTTTCTTTCTGTTTTTGCTTTTATGGATCTTCGACTTTAATTCCCAGGAGGGGATGGGTGGTTTTGGGGGGGGGGGGGTCAAAGTCAAGCCGCCCAGCCTCGGTTTTGGCTTCGGTGGATTTGTTCCAATCCCACTTGCCTCTCTCTCTCTCTCTCTGTGTCTAGATCTATCTATCTATCTATCTATCTATCTATCATCTCTGTCTATCTTTCTATCTCTATCTATCTATCTCTGTCTGTCTATCTATCTATCTATCTATCTATCATCTCTGTCTATCTTTCTATCTCTATCTATCTATCTCTGTCTGTCTATCTATCTATCTATCTATCTATCGCTCTTTGTCTGTCCATCTATCTCTGTCTATCGTTCTCTCTCTCTCTCTATCTCTGTCTATCTGTCTGTCTATCTATCTATCTATCTATCTATCTATCTTTGTCTATCTATCTCCGTCTCTATCTCTGTTTATCTATCTATCTATCTATCTATCTATCTATTTCTGTCTATCTCTCTCTCTCTCTCTGTCTATCTATCTCTGTCTGTCTTTCTATCTCTCTCTCTCTCTCTCTCTCTCTCTTTGTCTGTCTATCTATCTCTGTCTATCTCTCTCTCTCTCTCTCTCTCTCTCTGTCTATCTGTCTGTCTGTCTGTCTATCTATCTATCTCTCTTTGTCTGTCCATCTATCTCTATCTTTCTATATCTATCTATCTATCATCTATCTATCTATCTATCTATCTATCTATTACTGTCTACCTCTATCTATCTATCTATCTATCTATCTCTGTCTGTCTCTCTCTCTCTCTATCTCTGTCTATCTGTCTGTCTATCTATCCATCTGTCTATATCTGTCAGTCTATCACTATCTATCTATCATCTATCTATCTCCCTCTATATCTGTCTATCTATCTATCTATCTATCTATCTATCTCTGTCTATCTCTCTGTCTATTTCTCTCTCTCTGTCCAGAGATACGTATGTATATATTCCAGCAGATTCGGGCTGCGCCCACACTGCAGAACTAATCCAGGTTGACACCACTTTCACTGCCGTGGCTCAAGGCTGTGGAAACCCCGGGAATGGTAGTTTCCAACTGCCATTCCCAGAATTCCACAGCACGGAGCCATGGCAGCAAAAGCGGTGTCAGCCCAGATTATTTCTGCAGTGGGGATGCATGGGATGGTCAGTATGTGAACCTCTTAGGCTGCATCCACACTGGAGAAATAACCCGGTTTGGCCCCGCTTTAACTGCCCTGGCTCAAGGCTATGGAATTCTGGGAGTTGGAGTATGTTGTGGGGCCCAGAGCGGAGCTCTGCTCCGCTCTGGGCCCACAACAAACTCCAACTCCCAGAATTCCATAGCCTTGAGCCAGGGCAGTTAAAGCGGGGCCAAACCGGGTTATTTCTCCAGTGCGGATGCAGCGAGAGCAGTCACAGAAGGAATGAAGGGGAATTTAAATTTCCTAAGGCCTTTAGTAAGGAAACAAACACACAGAAATGTCAAAAATGTCAAAGCCAAGCCTGTTAGGGCCTAGCTTTAAATCAGCAGAAGAGCAGAACTACAGCTTCCCTAAGAACTGAGACTGGCTCAAAAACAACACAAGCAGCTTGCAGTTCAAACAAAAGTTTACTAATGGCTTTAGTCTATATCATAGGCATAAAAGGCTGTATCCGAATCTAGCTAGGGAAGAGTTTTCAGGTACAAAGAAAGCTTTATCTTGCCATCTTCTCAAGGATGTGTTAGTCCCAAAGCAGGAGTTTGAATGAGAGAAAGAGAGAGAGAGAGAGGAGTGAGTTGGCATGCAGGAAATCCCTATCTATCTAAGGAAGCGAAAAAAGAGCAAAAATCTTCCAACAAGGAAGGTTGGAGAAAGAAAGGTAGTTGAATAGTTGAAGATGGGCAAGGGCCTGCAGAAGATGCCTGGACCAAGCCTTGCACCAAGAGGATCAGGGTTGGAAGCGTGATGCTTCTTTGCACTGTCTGGAGTGTGATTCGAACTCAACCCTGAGACCAGGACAGAAGAGGAGATGGACTTCTTCCAGAATGGTTAAGGATCCCCACCGTTCAAATGAACCAATAAAGCCCTCTCACTTCACCTCTGGCTCAGGACATGCCCAGAAAAGGGAAAACGTGACCAAAAGAAAGGCTAAAAGAAGTAATTATTTACGGTATTTATACCCCGCCATTCAGCCCTAAAGGCTCTCTGAGCGGCAGACAATTATTATTATTATTATTATTATTATTATTATTATTCGGTTCGATGCAAATATCAACCCAGGCTTCTTAGTCCTTCTCAAAATGGAGGGCATTTCGGAATTCCTTCTGGACATGAAGGTTCAAATGGAGGTTGTGTCTCAGAAAAGGAGGACCTCTGGCCACCTTGCCTTTCTTTGGCTGGAGAGAGGTTCTGAGAGGCCGAGAAAAGGTCACAGGTATGAAGAAAATGTCCATCTCCATTTTGGAGATCCTGTGGATCCTTCTGTGAAGGAAAAATGAGACCATGCTTGGGACCCTGAAGATCTCAGGTGGATTCTCTTCCAAAGTGGCCAACCAGGGAGCCCACCCTCTTTACCACCAGAAGCTCACATGGACTCTAGGGCTCCTGGCCAGGACATTTTGGGCCCGTTTTCCACCAGTCCACAGCCTTTCCAAGACGGGGATCACTTATCCCCAGTGGCATATGCACTATCAAGTTTCCCAATTAGACTACTGCAATAAATTCTCTGTGGAGCTGCCCTTGAAGGTGGTTCGGAAAGAGTTGCTGGGGCAAAACAGAGCAGCTAAACTGGAACGCCATCCAGAAACCAACTAATGTGAATTCTGAGGGAACTGCATTGGCTTCCAGTTGGCTTCCGAGATGAACTTAGAGTGCAGGTGGTAATATGGACAGCCCTAAAGAATTGAGGTCTCTTGGGAGTTTATCGTATGACGGAATTTGGGGGTATAATGCAATGGCAATCCGAATGCAATCATGGGGTTTCACGTTATTGCGAATGAGTGTATCTCACGCAATTTCGGGCAACAGGAAGTCATTCCGAACATAATCATGGGGTTTCACGTAATTGCGTATTAGAGTATCTCACGCAATTTCGGGCAATGGGGGGTCATTTTCGGGAAATGGGAAGTCATTCTGAACGCATTCTGAACGCAATTAGATTTCACGTAAATTCGCTAAACTAGCTCCATTCAAAAATGGAAGAAAATCCTCCCATATGATAAACTTGGAGGGGCCCTCTTCTGTGTCCCATTAGTAGAGAAAATACATAGTAGAGGGCCTTCTTTGCCTTATGGAATGCCTCCTTGCTTGGCCTGACTGGCACCAATGTTGGTACTATTTCAGTGCCAAGTCCAAAACTTTGCTTTCCATTAAAGCCTTCGGACCTGATAGATTTTATGTAGGCTGCCCATGTGTTTAGCCTGCACTCTAATTTAAACTCACTCTAAATTAGTTTTTTGTGGGTTTTCCAAGGTATGGGGCCCATGTTCTAGAAGAGTTTCTTCCTAGGAACTCTTCTAGAACATGGCTACATACCCCCCCAAAACCCCCCACAAAAACCTATGGATACCGGCCTTGAAAGCCTTCGACTTCTCATTCTAAATTGTCTGGTTTTTAACAAATGACGGAATATATATATATATTTTTTTGTTTTAAACACTTGATTGTTATTATTTATTGTTTTAAATTGAGTTTATTGTAGGCTGCCCTGAGATCTTTGACTACAGGGTGGGATACTAGTATTTTAATAATAATAAAAATGAATAAGGAGATCTGCCTCAGTGATCTACAAAGCATATTGCTTCTGATACGGGAGTTGATACACCTCCATGCAAGATGTAGTGACAGTTGCCAGTTGGGACAGCTTTAAAGGAGAATTAAATAAATTCACCTGAATTAGGGCCATCATAGGCCATAAACCCCATGAATTGTTCTAATCGCTTTTTGAAGCTGCCCAGATTGACAGCTATCACTACAAGTGCAGTGCAAATAAGTACAGCATTTCCTTTAATGCAGGGTGACCAGACCCCCTCCCTTTTCCAGGATATGTCCTACATTTCAATCTTCTGTCCAGGAAGAATCCCAAAATGTCCTCCATTTTAAGCATGCCTAAGAAGCCCATTGAGTAACACCATGCTGTTCCCTTCCGGAAATAATACAGCATAAGTCATACAGGCACAAATAAACCATATGAAATAAATATATATTTATATTAGTGTTTTTCGGTTTTTATTTTGCAATGTTCTACATTTTTTTCTTGAGCGCCCTACATTTTGCAGTGCCTTGTCTTCCTTTATGGTTAGGACATCTGTGCCCCCCCCCCCCCCCCGCCGGCCTTTAACTTCCCACCTTTCAGCTTTTCAGGCTCTAGAGTGATAAGAAAGCAAGAAAACCTTCCTGTCCGCTTTCTCTATATATACTTTTACACACTTCTGTCATGTTTCCATTTCTAAGATGTTGCCGAGGAGGGGAAAATACAGAAAAGAACATTGGAAGGTAAACATGACAGAGATGGAGGTCAAACGTGGTAAATCACCAATAAAGTGACTAGATTACTATACTACACTCTTATAGTGCTGCTATTCCACTTGCTATTCCTCCTGTTCCATTCTGGGATTTGCAGCTTGTCAGGGATTTGAAGGTGTCAGGCCTTCCGCACTGGAAAGGCCCAACTAGTAGTAGGCATGCATGGAATGAGGAATGGATGTGGAGGCCCTGGGAGAAAGGCCTCCTGCAGCGAATGGACAACAAAGTCCACTCTCTCAGACAATGTGGCTCCAGAAGTTTCTGGGTACAAGGTGTTGGTTTTAACCTTTAAAGCCCTACATGGCTTGGGTCCATCCTATCTTAGGGACCGCCTCTTCCCGTATGAACCCCCCCACCCCCGCACACTTCGGTCCTCTGGGAAGAACCTGCTACAGCCCATGAAGACCAGGCTGATGGAGACCTCCCAGAGGGCCTTTTCGGCTGTTGCCCCCAAGTTGTGGAATGACCTGCCGGATGAGATGCGTCTTATGACTCCCATTGATGTTACAATTCCACAACTCCATAGCCCTGAGCCATGGCAGTTAAAAGGGTGTCAAAACAGATTATTTCTGCATGTGGATGCAGCCCTACAGGGATCATCATCATCATCATCATCATCATCTAGGAGGTCTATAATTTATAACAGTCTATAATTCTGTAGTGTCCATCTTCTTGACAGTTTGATCTGTGAAGTGCTTAGGAGTGACACTTAAAAACTCCACAGCTTGCAGGTGGACTTCTTCAGATGCCACCTTTCAGTCTAAAGGATCTTCATCCTAAGAGGAGGACTGAAAGCCAGGAAGGCTCAGGCTAAAACAGCATCAGGCTGAAAGGGGCTGCTAGAGTCCTTGGCCCCACTTTTTAACTGGAAGAGACCCACAAAATATTAAGGTCCCCTATAGGCTTGTTAGATCAGAAAGGAGTGGGGTGGCATGGCTGAGTTTGGAAATCGACCCAACTCATAGATATTGAATGCCACCTGCAGGCAATGAGGTGCCATTGCAAATTCTGTCCCTACCAGGCAAGGCAAGGGGAATGACTGTGAGAGGATCTGGCACCTTCAACTGGATCAGGCCCATTTCAAGGCCAAGAAAGCATTTTGTGTTGTTGGGGTCACCCCACTACTGACCTTCTCCTAGACCACTCCATACAGAATCCTTAGTTGTGGGTTTATATATATATACTAATGTTACTGATAAACCTTCATCCCATTATATGTCACGGAGTGTCACGGGAATAAGTTGTGACATGCAACAACTAGCAAAATTGAAATTATACTTTTCAATTGCAATATGCGCAGCCTAAACATATCTCCGTGCATGTCGGGTTAAAGTAAAAATTGGGTAAAATACGATGTTTCGTAAAGAAAAGAAAAGAAAAAAAATTAAAAGATATATATATATATATATATATATATATATAAAATCCTTATTATTTTTTAATTTGATTTTTTTAAAAAATCCTGGGACCTTTCCTTTCCCTCCCACTGAGCCTCACCCCCACTCACCCCATCTCTTCAGCATTTTAATGGGAGACCAGTGAATGCCACAGTCTGTTTCTGTCAAAAGGTAGGCGTCTGAGAAGCAGCGGTGTCACTTTAGGGTGTCACCTGGTGTGATCCATACACCCCGCACCCCCTATAGTGATGCCACTGGACAGTGTCATTTTTCGGAAAGAGGAAAACAATGATGAGCGACTTTACGTTTTCATTACGTTTGCTCAACAGCTGGTGCTGTTCTTTCAAGGCTCGGTTTAATGCTAAAAGCCATTGATGCAAATGTTCACATGATAAGAATAAACCAAAATGAGAACTACGCCAAAACGCAGCTAGCTTTCTAACTGTTCAAAACCAGGCCACAGTCCATCCCAAACTGTCCACCTCCATTATATATATATATATATATATATGTATTCAATAGGCTGCAATCTTGTATGTATCCATTCAGATGGTAGTGCCACCTTGTGCAAGGGATCTTCTTTGAAAATAAATGTGTGCAGGATTGCAGCTTCAACCTGCTCTTTCAATCACTATGGAGTTTATCAGACGAGAGGAATTTCTCTTTATTTCAAATGGAGCCCATTGGAGCCAATTCGAATTTGCGTGAATTCGCTAGTTTAGCGAATTTACGTGAATTCCAATTGTGTTCAGAATGCATTCAGAACGACTTCCCATTACCTGAAAATGACTGCCCATTGCCCGAAAATGCGTGAGATGCTTTAATATGAAATAACGTAAAACCCATGATTGCGTTCAGAATGACTTCCTTTTTGCCCGAAATTGCATGAGATACTTTAATACACAATAATGTGAAACCCCATGATTGCGTTTGGATTGCCATTGGATTATACTTCCAATTTCCGACGTCTGATAAACTCCTATGATTTTGAGGTATTTTGCTTTGGCTGGATTGCCTTGTGGGACTGAGTAACTCATTAAAAGGATTGTAAACTGATTAAAAGAAGTGCAGTTGATATCTCCTGATATCTCCCAGAAGAGAGGTGATTCCCCCATGAGAAGGGATCTGAGAGGAAGTCTCCAGAAGTGTGTTATCTTTCTGGTGCAAAGATCTAAGATGTGACAGATCTGACAGAGAGGTAGCCAAAAATCATCAATCTCATTGACCATAATACCTTCCCTCTGATTCACATGGGAATAAGCCATACTGCTAGACACAATCTACAATATATTGTAAATCAGTATGAAGTTCTGAGTAGGAAGAGGAAGGAAGTCTTCCTATTGAAGGTCATGCCCCAGAAGAGGGGAGCATACAGTGTGTGTGTGTGTGTATATATATATATGTTATACTTCACATATATAATATGTTATACTCCAATTATTATCAATTATTATTATTTTTCATATTTTTTCTTTTTCTTTTGGCATTATGTTATGTTTGTATTTTTTAATTTATTAATATTGCTTTGATTGGAGTTGTGTTGAGGGCTGGGAAAGGGATTAATTATGAGCTTTACCTGAATTTTTAGACAGTAAGCATGGAACCGTCTAAATATGATTCTATGTACAGCACTGTGTAAATTTACAGCGCTATATAAATAAAGGTTAATAATAATAATAATAATAATTGTAATATAATTTTTTTTCTCCTTCTGATTTTTGTTTGATTTGCATCGTATTATATTGTACTTTTCTATTGTTGTAACTCGCCCGGATTCCATGTGATTGGGCGGGCTATAAAATAATAATAATAATAATAATAATTATTATTATTATTATTATACTGGAACTGAACATTGGGCTGCAGAGAAGGTGTCAATCGGAGAGATTTGACTCCATGATCTAGATGCAATGAAGAAAGCATTCTTTCAGGAGATGGATTGCATGTCACAGTGATTAGGAAGAACGTGTCCACTAAGATGTGGTTACATTTTCCCTTGAATGCCCTGAGTGATGTTTGTCAACCAACAGATGCCAGGAGAAGCTTTGCCACCAGCACTACTAGCAATGCAAAAATAATGTAAGGAAAGATCACCACCGCTTTGCCCCATAGATTGTACTTCCAGTTAGAATTTCTCCTGACCCATTTTTAAATTGCTCGCAGTCCCAGTTTACCATGCTACTAAAAGTATAGAAAGATGGGATTTGGAGGCGAGAGATTTTCATTCAGCAACAGCCTTTGCAAATTTGATCTGATTCAAAATAGGAGCTCATCACAAAGAGTTCATAAGACTCACATTAAGAGATTTTTTTCACTGGCTCCTGGTATAACCTTTAAGTGCTGGTTTTAACCTAAACAATTTGAAGCCAGGAGACTTCTGGCAACATCTCTTTCTAAGTGAATTGCTTGACAGTATTTTTTTAAAAAAGTTTTGGATGTTTGGTCAGCTTTTATAAAAAAATATTATTAACATGCTTGGGTTTTGTTTTTTCCCTTTTCATTTTTCTCCTTTTTATTCTTAAATAATATTATAACTGAGAACCTTCCTTGTGTTCTTCTATTATGCATTTAAATTTTTTTTTTAAAGAACATTTTAATTCGAAGAACTGTTTTTGGCATTTGGGGATGGGGTAAGATGTGGCTTTGTGATGGTGGTGACCTTAGGCCAGTGACACCATCTCAGCATTAGGGGCGTTGAAAGGCACCACTTTTTCAAACAAACCTTGCTAAGGAAATCCTGTGATAGATTGGCCTTAGGGTCAGTCTCAAATGATTTGAAGGCACACAACAACAGTGTTTAACCAAGAGAAGTAATAGTACCACTCTATTCTGCCTTGGTTGGGCTTCACCTAGAATACTGGGTCCAGTTCTGGGCACCACAATTCACAAAGGATGTTGACAAGCTAGACCGTGTCCAGAGGAGAGTGACCAAAATGGTGAAGGGTCTGGAAAGCATGCCTTATGAGGTAAGAATTAGGGAGCTGGGTATGTTTAGCCTTGAGAAGAAATGGTTAAGAGGTGATATGATAGCCTTGTTTAAATATTTGAAGGGATGTCATATTGAGGAGGGAGCAAGCTTGTTTTCTGCTGCTCCAGAGAATAGGACCCGGAACAATGGATGCAAGCTACAGGAAAAGAGATTCCACCTCAACAGTAGGAGGAACTTCCTGACAGTAAGGGCTGTTCGACAGTGGAACACACTCCCTCGGAGTGCGGTGGAGTCTCCTTCCTTAGAGGTCTTTAAACAAAGGCTGGATGGCCATCTGTCAGGGTGCTTTGAGTTCCTACATGGCAGGGGGTTGCACTGGATGGCCCTTGTGGTCTCTTCCAATTATATGATTCTACAATTCTAACAACAACAAGGGGCAGTCAATCGGCACAGAAGGCAAAGGTCTTCTGCTAGAAACTGGCAGGGTGGATTTTTTCAGAGCATAATCCTGACCCATACAAGGAAGGTACAGCTGCATTGCGGCTGATCCATTATCTGTGCACACTTACTCTGTTTCAAAGCACTAATCAGCCTTAAAACAGTTAGGAAGTACCTTAAGAGAAACAGGACTTAACCAATCATGGATCAAAGCAGGTCCATGTGAGGCTGGGACCTAAACCAGTGAGTGACTTCTCCTGGTTTGCTTAGATGCTGCAACTTGCATCATGCATGAACAGAGTAGATGTGTGCAATGCTCATCCCTTTAATTACTGCCATCAACACCAATGAGACATAACTTTTGCTGGCGTGCTTCTCAGTTTTGAAAGGTTAAAATAGAAGGATTTTAATGTCTCTCCTCTTATTTTCCTTTTAAGGGAAAAAAATCCATGTTCTTTTAAGACCAGGAGACTCAAATACAAACATTCCTTATAGAAGTTTACAACCTCACTGAAATAAATGTCTGATTCTTGCTGACTGTGCTTAAAGGGAGAGAGAAAAAAAACAACAATCCTGTTTTGTCATCTTTAAAGCCTTAAAGCCACAATTGCTGAAAAGCAAAATAAAAAGGCATTTCTGTAACCTCATCTCTGAAGCTAAAATTGATTTCTGGCATTTAGAACAGTGAAAAAGTTCCAGGCAGCCCCATCAACTTATTTTAACACTCTTTCCAATCTCATCCCATTCTGCTTGCTTTGCTATACAATCAGTAGGGAACCCTAATGGAAAAAAAGCTCACTGTTAATAACCATTTGAAACAGAACACTATTGGTGCATCTACCCTGTAGAAATAATGTAGTTTGGCACTGTGCTCCATCCTAAAGGATCCTCGGATGTTTGCGAGATACCAGCACTCCTTGGCAAAGAAGGCTAAATATCTTCTCTTCCCAGATTCCATAGGATGGAACTACAGCATTTAAATTGGGGAAACAGATGGGGAGGAAGGGGTGGCTTGAAGACGCCCTTCCAAAGATGGATTGGTGCCATGGCAACCACACACTGCAACCCCAATCTGCCTTAAACCCAGCCCAAAAAGGAGTGGCAAAGATCAGCTCCTTTTTGGGCCATGGAAAAGCTGCCTTTAGCTCTGCGCTGCAGCCAGCTTCAAGAAACTCTGGTAGTGGGCAGCTTGCCACCAGAGTGTCTTGAAGCCAACCATATCTGGGCAGCCGCCCGGCATCTGAAAAGCTTCAGGGCATCTTGTTAGGGCATCTGTTCCATCCCAAAGTGGTGTCACACCGCATTATTTCTACAGCATAGAAGTAACTTATGACTGTCACATGAACACATTGCCGTAGGCGAGCCAATTACATCTTGATGTTTTACATGATGTTGCCCTCTCCAACTTGGCACTTTCCAGATGCGTTGAATGCCCCAAATCCCCTTTGTGTGCCATACTGGCTGTGTATGATGACACTGCAGTCCAACACACCTGAAGGGTGGTGGCTTGAGGAAGACTCATAATATGGCCTTGAGCCTGTTTTGGGACGCCCCTTTACATCCATGTGTGGACATGATGCCTCACCTCGATACAGTAGATGAATAAAAATACCTTTATTTATTTATTATGCATATTTTCTTTTGCACATGAATGCACCTTCATATTTTAACATTTTATAAAAAAATATAAGGAAATAATCATTCAAATTAGAACAGTTTTCTTTAAGTAAATTCAGTTGTTAATTCAATGCATTTGTAGATTTTACACGTAAACCATTTGGGAAGAGGAAGGAAGATGAAGGATCTGCCACCCCCTTTGGGTGTCCCACCCCACAGTTTGAGAACCACTGGGCTAGGAAGCTTCCTTCTGCCACTTTTCTGCTGAGCTCTTTGATAACACCTTCATATAGGAAGCAAGCATTCAAATGGATAGTGTCAGTGGTGTCACTGGGGGTGTGTGGGGATGCAGATCTAAGGGGGGGCAGTGACATGGTTGCTCCTCAAGGATCTACTTTTTGGCAGAAATGGGCTGTGGCATTCACCTGCTTTCCTTTAAAATGCTTTAAAAGATAGTGGGAATGGGATGAAACTCAGTGGGAAGTGAAAGGAGAGGCCCCGGAAATTTTTAAAATGTAAATTTCAAATTTTTTGGGGGGGGGGACTTTTGGGTGTGCATGTGTCCCTCCCAAGGTCTCTTGAAAGTCCAAATGCATCCTACTCTTCCACAGTTGCCTTCTGCTCAACCATTCTACGGCTTCTGCTAATATTAAAATAGAAGAACACAATCCACTATTGTATGAGAAGAAAATCCTCTAACTTTCTGCTTACTTTTGGTACTGAACCAGCAAATTCCCCTCTCAGGTTAGAGCTGCGAAATGGTGATAGGCTATTATGCCTGTGGTTGTAAGCCATTACCCGTTTCCTGCATTTCTTCTGCCTCTCACATTAATGAGCTTTGACATTTAGAGCGAAATTATTGCATCTCGTATGTGACAAGTCACAATTAAACTCTAAACCTAATTGATCTGGCATTCCCCTGTAATACTCAATTGCTTCCTGGCACCTGAGGCAGAAGAAAGAGAGACAGAAATGTAGACTGCCTGTGCCATTTAAGCAATACTGCTGATCTTGGATATGCCTTTAAAATAATTTTCTCTGTGGTGCTACATGTGGATTCTATCCATATAAGTGGTTTCCTTTATGAGACAGTCAGATGGTATAAGAAGGGTTGAAGAAGCAGTTGTTAAAAACACCTTAAAGTCAACATGTCTAAGGTTTTTATAGTCTATTAATCACCTGACTTTTAATTAATTAAATTGATAAAGATTTACATACAAAATGGAGTAATAAGATGCTCTTCTGGTCAACATGGCCTGGTACTTTTTTGGCACAGTACGTGTTTGTAGGACAGCTATTAGTTGAAAAAAAAAAAAACCCACTAACAGCACTGTTTTTGGGTAGAACCTGGATCAAAGAAGAATACAATAAACTGAGGTTTAATTACCAATTTAATAAAGTTATTAAAAGCAAGTGATTACAAGAAGTATGAATGGCAGAGATAAAGAGAATCCCGCAGCAGTTCTACATTTCTCAGGATTTAAAAAAATGAATTCTGAGAATGGAGCAGGAAGCAAAGCAAATATTATTAGCCATCTAAACTAAGGCTGTACAGTGTGAAGGCAATGTCAATATGTTCGTGTATGTACCAAGGTAGCTGACAATCCTACTGGTAGTGAAGACAGTACCTCCGAGAGCTCTTCCCAGTTTTTCAGCTCTTTTTGAACTTCAGCATGGTTCGAGCACATAGCTGAAAATTGTAACTCCCTTTGAAATCTAGGCTATTTCCTGTGAAAGTCTGGGAGCTCTTTTGTAGGCAGAGTACAGTATGTCTCTCAAGAAGCCTTTGCAATGTCATATCTGGAGATAAGCTGAAGTGTTGTGCTTAAGTAAAAATTGCCAATGATAGCCAAATTCAGAACACTTTACTTGCTTATCTCAGATCGGCCTTTTTAGTCATCAACGCGCTTGTACTAAGCGTGGGATAAGTCCTTCCTGAATCTTTGTTAGCGAAGAAAAGCCAGAAAGAGAGAACTTTGCTGGAGATAAAAAAAACTTCAGTCAATTAGCTCCTTTTAGTTCTCTGTTATTGTCTGAATAACTTGCTTCAACAATTTATATTTTTTCATTTCTCATTACATGACCAAGATAGTCACGTTTTCCACATCTCACACATTTTACGATTTCTTGGTCTTTATACATTTGCTTTGTTATTTTTTGTTGGTTATCCTTGATCCGTCACCCATGAAAGTCTTTGGCTTCCTGCAATAAATCTAGGTTTCAAGTGCTTCTGGCCTTTAAATGATGTGTTTGAAGACCACAATTCCATTCCTTACAATGAAAGTGAGAACATCAGTGGTGGATATTCTGTTAGGGTGAGGTTCACCACTCTGCAAGGCTCAACTCCACCATTCTGTTTTTAATGAAGAAAAAGAAGGGGCTACCCTGCTTAGTATTTTCTGTTATTCAGAGACTCTTAAGTAATACTTTAATCAGCTTGACTGCAAGCTTAAAAAAACACACACACACACACACATACACATGCACAGAGAGAGAAAACAGATATTGTATTGTTTGCACATGACCCAGCTGTGACCAAGAGCATCATTTTTGGACACAAATCAGCTCCCCGCAAGATCCTGAAGACACACTAAAATGGCTGAACATAGGCGAAAACCTGCTTGGGAGCCAATGAATTCCTGCCTTAGGTTTGCTTTCCCTTACAAACTAGGTCAAAAGCTGTCCCCAGTATTCCTCTACCTGCGCTCAAGAGATAAAGAAATGGGCACTGCTTGAACAGGTGCTGTGCCAGCCATTCTTTACTCCCAACAATTCATTCTTCTGATTGGTAAGTATGTCTTCCAGCACGGATGTAGTTGATGGAGAGGGGCAAAAATCTAGATCTCCAAATAAGAAGTCTGCCTCCCCCAGTGAAATTTTCCTTCAGTCCCCAAATTTCTAGTATTGCAAAGAATGAGACATTGAAAACCATCCACACCTAGAACTCTTTATATTTGCATATATTTATGCAAATATACTTGGCACATATTTATATATATTTGCATGTCTTTGTTTGCATTCCTCTGGTTACTTTGCCTGCCCCATTCGTTCGGATGCCTGCGCTGTATTTCTCAATGCTCAACTAAATGCGATGGTAGAAATGCAGGGACTAAAGGAAAATTTCTTTGGGGCAAGAAAAGAATTGCTGTTGTGGGGCAGTGCCCTCATTCTTCTGTTGTAGCTGGCAAGAAAGGGAGCTGAGGAACAGGGAGAATTATTTCATAACCATGCCATTTCTTTTTTTAATTAAATTTTTATTGGCTAAAAGGGAAACACATTGACAAAGTTTACAAAACATAACCATACCATTTCATGTGCTTAAAAATTCTCCATATGAAAATATTAAAGGCTCTTTCATCACATATGCACTGAATTATTGGTTTTTATATGTGTGAACTAGTCATAGATTGAATTACTATGAAAATTCTACATTTTCAGCAGCAGGTTCACACATTTAGCTATGGTTAATGGAATCTTTTTTATACTTACATGTTTATATCCTCAGTGACCCCGTCTAAGTCCCTTATTGCAGTACAGGTGTGAATAAGAGAGAAAGGATTGGCTGATTCTTTATGTCTGTGTATAAGGGAGAAAGGCAGAATGAATGGGGTTGCTGGTTATGGGTCATGTGCTTAAAGTTACAGTCAGTCTAGAAGCCACAGAGACTTAGGACTGTAAGTCCTAAGCATCCTGTTAGTAAGTACAGGTTCCAAACCTGTAACTGTAGTTCTTTGAGTGGTCATTGTGAACTCACACCATTGAGATATCCTGTACCTGCACAGTGCATCTTCAGAACCTTCTAGAATGACTAACCAAGGTTTCTGGTGGTAGCTCTGCCCACACTCAGCAATATCCTTCAGTGTTCCTGGTCATTTACCTCTGTTCACAAAGACATCAAGTGGCAGCATCCAAGGAATCCCAAATGCAGGACACATTAAGAGGGGAGGTTGGGCAGGCTTGTGAAAGTTCAACATGACCACTCAAAGAACTATAGTTACAGGTATGCAACATGTCCTTCTTCATGGTCTCTGTGACTGACGCAACTGGGAGACTAACAAGTCATCCACACAAGGAGAGGAAGTGTCATGCCAGAAACAGAAAAATGTAACATTTCAAAACATGAGATTTTATTAAACACAAGTCAAAAATGCCCTCACCTAGACAGCATTAAAAATACCAACTTTACTTTAAACTTGACAGTAAGACTACTATCTCAAAGGCTGCATCAGATTTGGAATGATAATCTAATCTGTAGTGTGATAAAAAAAAAGTCAATGGTTGTGCAGCCCTGCATACATCATCTACAGTGGTACACCAGTCAGAAACACAGAAGAGGCAGCTACCACTCTGGAGGAATGAGATCAGATTTGAATGGGCGGATTGGATGGATTCCCTAGATAGTTTGTAGGCAATGTGGATTGCAGAAACTACCCATTTAGAAAATCATTGTGTTGACATCAGTTGGCTTAGCTCTGAATCCGAGTAGGACACAAAGGGGCTAAATAGACAGGCAAAAAGAGGTGCTTTCATGTTGGCTTGAAAGTGTGGCATTTAAATGACACATGTCTTGAAGCCAGCAGAAAAGTGTCCTCATGAAGAGAAAAGCCATTTCAAAAAGCAGCAGCTTTTTTCCGCTTCTTCCTGGATTGAAACCATGTCATGTGGTCATGACATGAGCACTCCAGCTGCCTTGGGCTTCAATATGGCTTCAGAAAAGGCATCTTCAAGACACTTTTTCCTGCCCGGCTGTTTCACCCCAAAGAGTCTTTAAATCTTTCTTGAGTTCAACGTCCATTCAACATAAAAGTCAAAGTCAAGGTAAAGGTAAAAATGCTCATCTCCATTACTAAGCCGAAGAATCAGCGTTGTCCAAAGACAACTCTGGTGGTCATGTGGCCAGCATGACTGCACCGAACGCTGTTCAGTGAATAGGCTCTATATACATTCAGGGAATATAGAGCACATTTTAAACCAGAAGTAGAGTTTTGCATAAATCCTGACAAAACTATGTCCTCAATCAGGTGAAAGGAAGAAGCAACCTTTGGGAGGAGGGAGATGTCAGGGCAGAGGACAACCTTATCTAGATGGAAACACAGGTAAGGTACATCAGCTCTTAGTGCACACAATTCTCCAGCTCCCCTCACAGAAGTGATAACCACAAGAAAGGCAGTCTTCCAGGTGAGTAGTCTCAGACTGCAGGATGCCACGGGCTGAAAGGGCTTCTTGGATAGCTGCAACAACCTGAGTTCCAAACTCCACATGGGAGTTGGGCCTGATACAGGTGGATGCAGGTTTTTGTAACCTTTGAGGAATGTCTTTACTGAAAGGAGGAAGGCTGGCTAGACGTGAGGAGATGGCAGTAAGAGGGATAGAAGGAAATCACATACATGATGAGCTTGAGCTTGGGATGGAGACAGCAATGAAAGGATCAAGATGACTACAGTGGTGGAAGCCATGTGGCTGAGCAGGACCTGGATTAGCCATGCTGGCAACATGCAGGAATGCTAGCATCTTGTTTGTATCAGAATATGATATCTCTCCTCTGGGAGGTAAACTGTAGCCAAAATGGAGTCTAGAATCACTCTGATGAACTTCACTCTTTGAATCAGTATGAGGCAGGATTTCTTGAGGCTGACAATAAGGTTGAGAATGTTGAGAAGGCTGAGGGTATATGTTCAATCAATTGGTGACATGATTTGGCTACCAAGAGCCAGTTGTCTATATATTGGAAACCATCATCATCATCATCATCATCCCATTCTTTTCCTAAAACTAGGACTCAGGATAGCTTACAATATTAAAAAAAAATACAAGACAATCCCTTCTCTCTCAGCCAGGCAGCAACCACAACTAGACATTTTGTGAACATCTGGGATGCTGTTGAAGGAACAAAGGAAAGGATGTGGAACTGAGAAGCTCTTCTTCAACCAATGAAAGGAAAACCTGGAGCTGAGACTGGCCATCCATGTTAGTGTGGTAAAGGCTCAGGTAATAATGACCATGTTCAGTCAGTGATCCTTTAACAGGAGCTCTAAAATACCTGTCCTGATCCAAGCAGAGGTTATGATGGAACTGAGAGGATGGGACTGACCTTACCTCTTAGGCTGATAAGGGAGATTGACAGGTTGCAGCCCTGTCTGTTAAGCATTAAGCCAGACCAAGCATGAAGTATTGCCTCCCCACATTCTCCACCTGTGATTCAATAGGTTTGCGTATACTTGCAACATTTTCAAAGAATAGCTGAAATTTACAAATGGATTTATATTTGGACATTTGATCAGCTTTTATAGAAATATATGACTAATCTGGTTATTGTTCCTCCTTTTGTATTTTTATTTTCCTGCTTTTGTTATAATACTGGAACATTATTGTATGTTACAGATTCCTTTGAATGTAAATAATTTTTTTGAAAAAAGTGATTGGATAAATTGATGAAAAATATGGCATGGCCTGAAGTGTTATAGAAATTTATTACAACCCTTATAAAGTCTTTTATAAGCTCCTGTGCGACAGTCTTAGTAGGTTTTTTCTTTTGCCCATTTGAATCTAGCCAGACCAATAGGTCCATTTCTGTCTCATTTCTGTTTACTTTTTGTTAGCCATCACACTTCCACTTTTCTTTAATTATGTCCACCACTCTCTCTCTGGCTTTTCTTCGCTAACAAAGATTCAGGAAGGACTCATGTCACGCTTTCTACAAGCACATTGATGACTAAAAAGGCTGATCCGAGATAAAGTCCGGTTACAGAAAGCACAGCAGAAAGTCTCCTTGGGTGATGTCTCCAGGTTGTGGTTCTTTCTGCCTTGTCGTTTCTCTTCGAGACTCGTTCAGCAATGGCAAATATAAAAGATCATATGAAAGGTGACTGGTGTTGTGTGTGTATGTATGCATATTTATGTGCAAGTACAGATTGATGCTTGTACAGTTATTATCTACCATTTTGATGACTGCTGGTTGAAATAATAAAAAGACAAGATTGCAAAAACTATGACCTCTCACCCTTGGCCAAGCTACTGGAAGTTTCAGTCACAACTACCCAGCCCTGCCATGAAGGAATAATTGACTGGGAATGATGAAGACAGAGTAATTTCTTTTCATTTTCCAGATAGTTAAGCTGTTTTATGCAGTGAGTTAGACCAAACTGTAAATTTCATGATGTAATTTTTGGGCAAAAAGGTTGTGAAAAATATTCCACAAGCAATGTAGTTTTGTGGTAAAGGTAATGCCTGAGCTGATGCACCATTTTTTTTAAATGCAACTTTACGTGGCATGTACTGGGTTCATGTTCTTGCACTCTCTCTCCCCCTGTTTGTAAAGTGTCTTTAACTTTTCCATATTTTATTGTATTACAATAATAATTTTAAAAAACCCAGAACTGTAATATTTGTTATGGCACTTGCTGCTTGCATAAGTATTCACCCCGTTAAGCCAACACTTTGTAGAAACAACTTTGACATCAATTATACCTGTATGTGTGAATATCTTCTAGGATATGGATGGCCACTATCCCACCAATTCTTCACTGCGAGACTCAAACTCCTGCTCTGTAACTCTCTTTAGATGCCAGCCTTCTGGGTTATAATCCCTCTCCCCCCCCCAACATGGTAGCAACTATTCTTTGACAGCCACACACCCACTATCTAATGTCCCAAACCTAAAAGACTTTTCTCGATGTTGGTAGCGTTTTTAATGGGTTTCTGAAATCACTCCAGACAGCTGCTTGTTCAAACAAAGTAAGAAATTAATTTGCAAGATAGGTTGAATAAAGTATCTCTTTTAGTGGTGTTCACACTGAATATGGTGTATACTTTAGCTTGCCTTTGTAATTGTTTCTTTGTAGGTTTATATAGATGTTCCCTTACAGACTAAGTTCTCACAGAACTGTTAAGTTTTTGGATCTTATAACCCTTCTGGTCACCGGCGACTCCACTGGTCACCACTGTCTACAACAATTTGATGAAAGACATTCTTCATCCATTCTTGGGTACCTAAAACCCTAACTGCCCTTACAGCAGCCTAACCTAGCCTCAATGGCTCTTAACCCCTCAGGGCACACTAAACATCAACAACTCCTTTCAAACCTGCTCCTCCCTCCTATATGCTCACTCCTGGGAGCAGGCTCCACCTTCTCCTGACTTTGCTCCCATTGGCTAGGGCCCAGGTTTGAATCTACCTGTTGTCTCCACCTTGTATCAAGATTTGCACATAAGGATACTGTAATTTATATGTATTCGTTTTGGCAAAATTCCATGCTAGCAACCATACTAGGCTGGATGGGGACCCTTGCTGAACAAGTCCTGCCACAGATTCTCATCTCTGAGAACTATGCTTTGGCGGGGCTATTTTCAGATATTATGGTTCATGTTTTTAAACTACATCAGTGATACTTCGGCTGTGGGTTTAGAGCCATCATCCTGCTGGAAGGAAAGCCCTTGTCCCAGTGTCAGGCCTTTTGCAGAATGAAACTTTTTACTTTTTTAACTGCCCAATCTTTGGTTCAATCAATCTTCAATCTTGATTGGTTTTCCAGCCACAGCTGAGGACAAATATACCCCCAAACTTATCAGCTGCCACCATGCTTCACTAAGGGAATGTTTTCAAGGCAACGAATACTGTTGGCTTCATGCCACACAAGAGTTTTACAGCAAGGTCAAAAAGTTCAGTGTTCATCAGACCAAGGAACCATCACCCACATGTCTGCTATGTCTCTTATGCCTTTCTGCAAACTCTGAAACAGCTTTAAAATGAGTGTTTCAGCAATGGCTTTCTCCTGCCACTTTCCCCAAAACTCACCTTTGCGGAGCATCTATGAGTAAGTTGTCAAATGGGCAGTCTCTTCCATCTCAATCTATTCAGCTTTAGTTATCATTGGCCTTCTGGTTGCTTATCCGACTTATGTCTTCCTTATGTGGTCAATGGATGTTGGTGGATAGCCTTCTGTAGACAAAGTCTTGATTGAGGGGATGTAGAGAAAAGACAGTCTCAGGGTGATAGAAAATATTGTTTTACAGAGGGGCGGGTAAGAAATAAACATTATTATTATTAATATGATTTTATTCTTACAAACAGTCCAATGCATTTCAGCCTAGAAATATTCCGTGGCCTTCTTCAGGGGAATGCAATTTTAAAAAGTCCTGCAAGGATTCCAAAGAATTTTTCGAAAGCTTATGCCTGGCAACCGAAGCATAAACCTTTGAGACACTCTTCTTGGAATCCCTGCAAGTGGTTTTAAAGCTGCACTCCCCTGAAGAAGGCCATTGAATATTTCTAGGCTGAAACACACTGGATTGTTTATAAGAATAAAAACATTTTTTTCAGCACCCTGAGAGTTTGTCTCTTTTCTACATCCCTTCTATTGGGTATTACCAGTCTTTTTTGCTTGAAGTCATGGCTGAGCCATATTTCTTTCCCTTTTGTAATAATGGGGATTGAATGGTGCTCTGTGGGAGGTTCTTAGTTTCATATGCTTTTGTGCAAATTTCTTCCAGATTTGGTTTATAGCTCCTTGGTCTTCATAATGGTGTTTGTTTAGATACCTTGTTTAGAACCTTTCAGAAAAAGGTATTTTAAATCTTGGGTCATGTGACATTGGAACTGCACACAGCCAGATACCATTCAATTATTTATGTGACTTTCTGGGAAAGGCAACTCACCCCTTTTTTGGCCAGAAAATGGGTTTTCTGGTGAGTCTGGTACAAATGACGCCCACAAAAATGGCCATAGGAGCAGCAGACATTACATATACATTAAAGATATAATTAGCCAAGCCTAATGGCAATGAGTCTCACTAGCTTCAGTGTGGGCACTGTAAGGCTGGTTTTCATTCCTACTGAAATCAATAGGATTCAGAAGTGACCAATCAAAAATTCTTAGGAGATAATCTTGCCATTCAAATACTGAGACTCCACTTTTGGGAAATATTTTATAATTTATTTATAAAAGTTCAGTAAGAAACAAAGTGGAATATTTGACAGAAAAATCCACATTACAACAATAAAAGTCCCAAACGAAAAAGCAAAACAAATCAATACATAATGCTGATTTTAGTTATAAAACATGAATATGAACATTTTAAAATAATCTCAGTTATTTGGCAACTTACATCTTTGCAAGAGACAACTTTTGATAATAAAAAAGCTTTACATAGAACAGAACTTGAAGACTTGTTCTTGTGAGAGTAAAATACAAGTTTGCTGAAGATTCTGGCAACTGGACCAGGCTCTACACTCTCACTGAATAGCAGTATACAAAGTGTAAGAGAAATGGTGGAAGGTAAAACGGTGAACACCTATTAAGTACTTTTGATTTCAGTGTTTCAACTGAAAAAAAAAGAAATACTGAGAGAACAATTAAAAGCTGCAGAGTGAGACAATTCTGACTTCAGAATAGTTTCATCTGAAAGGTTCTAGTTTTACCTCAATAAACTCTAGCTACTTTGATGCTGGGAGAAAATTTACAGATGAGAATATACTTCAAAGTAGGTGCATCTACTGGACACTGTAAATGCAAGTTTAATTCTTACCATACAGAAAAGCACAAATGTGACAAGGAAAAGAAGCAAGGTCTCCCCCTTACACTATTCTATGTGACTTGAACACATGCGGAACAATTCTTTACCAACTGCTGGAGTTCTGTTGATCTTTTTTGAAAGACGCCACCCTCCTTCTCCCCTCCCATCCTACACAATGCTAACAATGGCTGCACAACATTTAAAAATCCAGTTAAAATGACTAACATAAGATAATGTAACAGTTCACAGACAAGTCTTTGCTATTAAATAAAGTGTTCCCATTGATTAAGTTCATACACAGTAAAATACAATCTTTTTAAAATACGTGGCTTATTTACAAAAGGTGTCATTAAGAGGCCACTGGTGATGAATGGATTGGAAGCATCAGCATTTGAAGTCACTCTTGACAATTTCTGCTTGAGATGCAGAGTAAACTTCTGCAACGCGCATATATATATATATATATAGACTTCTGCATGAACAAGCAGTTTATCAATGTTTCTATATGTTACATACGCCATATCTGGGAAACAAGCGCATGCAAACATCTTGGCTTTTTAGTTTGTTTTCAACAGAAGTACAGAAGAGTTTCCTTTTTCTCCCACACTTGCCTGGTAGGGGGTTCAACTACCGTTTTGACTTCTTCACCTCAGGCTCATCTGCTCTTTGATGACCTTTCTTGTGTGACACCAGGGAACTGATTTTCCTTTTACGCCCAGTGGACTGCAACTTTGAACTGGAAAAAAAAAGATTTTGTTTTTAAATTACCTAGAGTGATTCCACCATAGTCAAGCCACTGGAAGTATAGAAACATCCTTCATGAAAAGGGGTGAGTGAGGGGGTCCAAATGCTGCCTAGGCAAAGAAACAACTGTTTGTGAATCCCATATATTCAGTTGCCATATGTGATAAAGTGTGAGCAAAGTGTGACACCAACTCCTTTTTTATGTCTTCTAAAACCCTAGGTCCTCTCAGTTTTTAAATAAATTTTCTTCATGAAAAATTGCCCCCAAATATACCCAAATACCACATTGGACTGGGTTTTCCCCAAAATCTTGACAACAAAAGTGAGAAGTTGACTTCTAGTCACTTCCAAGACTTATCTTGGGTCGAAAACCCAGTGGTGCAGACTGCAAAAGGTGATTGTGGATGAAAATTGGCACTGCTGCAGCTGTGAATCTCTGGGAGTAGAGAGAGGAAAAGAACAATTTCTCAACAGGTTAAATAGTAGTTCATAGGAAAGGATCAGTAACAATTTATATTGGAACTCTCCATGGTGCTCCTCATTTCAGTCACCCTATCACTACTCGCAACATCATTCACCTCTCCCAGCCAAGGGGTAGGCAACCTGATACTCTCTAGGAGTTATGGACAACTTTAACTTCCATCATCTCTGATTATCATCCATGACAATATCAGCCCTGGTGGCACCGTGGTTAAATGCCTGTACTGCAGCCACTCACTCAAAACCATAAGGTGGCGAGTTCAAGACCAGCAAAGGGCTGAAGCTCGACTCAGGCTTGCATCCTTCCAAGGTCGCTAAAATGAGTACCCAGATTGTTGGGGGGCAAATAGCTTACAATTGTAAACTGCTTAGACACTCCTTAAGGGTATGAAGCGGTATATAAATGAAGCTGTTTGTTTGTTTTGACAATATGATTTGTTTGCTGTAACTTCCCTGGAGTTGACCCCGATTCATGGCGACCTTGTGGATGAGACATCCTCAAGATCCCCTGCCCTCCAGTGCTCTTTTTCAGTCCTGAAAATTCAGGCCTGTGCCCTCCCTGATAGAATATATTTATTTGGCATGTGGTCTTCCTTTCTTTCAACTACCTTATGGCTTTCCTAGTATTATTGTCTTTTTAAATAAGTCATGCCTTCTCATGATGTGGACAAAGTAGGACAGCCTCGGTTTGATTATCTTGGCTTTCAGAGATATTTCTGGCTTTATCTGCTGAAGAACCCATTTGTTTGTCTTTCTGGCTGTCCATGGTATCCTCAACACTCTTCTCCAGCACCAGATCTCAAATGAGCTAAATTTCTTTGTATTTGCATTCTTTACTGTCCAGCTCTCACATTTGTAGATGACGATGGGGAACACAATGGCTTGAACAATTTTGACTTTAGTGCTCAGTTGTTTATCTTTGTAGATTAGGATCTTATTCAGTTCTTTTATAGTTGCCCTTTCCATCCAGTCTTCTTCTCGTTTCTTGACTGCATACTCTGTTCTGATCAACGTTTGATCCAATGTATGTTAAACCATTAACCATTTCGATTTCCACCTTGTCTAGTTCGAATTTATGCAGGTCCTCCATTATTTTTGTTTTCTTTATATTCAGCAGCAAGCCTGCCTTTGCAACTTCTTCTTTGAACTTCCTCAGTAATTGTTCCAGGTTTTTGATGTTTTCTAGTAGTAACATGGTGTCATCCGCATATCTTAGATTGCTGATGCACCTTCCTCCTCCTTCTAGGTCTGAACCTGCTCTTCATGATATTTTCTGCATACAGATTGAACAAGTAGGGTGACCGAATGCACCCTTGTCCGGCCAATTGAGAACCACTCTGTTTCTCCATATTCTCCTGTAAAAGGAGCCTCTTGTTGTTAGTACAGGTTTCTCATCAAATGCAGTAGTATTCCCATGTCTTTAAGAGCATTTCATAGCTTTCTATGATCCATGCAGTCAAAGGATTTGCTATAGTCTATAAAGCATATGATGATTTTTTCCCTGGAATTCTTTGGTGTGTTCTATTAACCATCATATCTTTGCTATGTGGTCACTAGTTCATCCTCTTTTCCTGAACCCTGCTTGAACCTCTGGGATTTTTCTCTCCATATATGATTGGAGTCTATGCTGTAGAACTGTGAACATAATTTTGGTTGCATGGGAAATGCTATGTTCCTATAGTTGCTGCAGCCTTTTGTGTCTCCTTTTTTGTAGATGGGGATGTATACTGATCATTTCCAGTCTACTGGCCATCATTCTTCCCAATTCCCCTTATTGTAGCTTTCACCTTGCTTTCCATTATGTATCAGCCTTTGCTCTTATATCCCTGAAGTGCCCTTTCCTCTTCCAACTCCACCACTATAAGCAACCCAAAGTCTCTCAACCTCGTAACTAATTCCAGTTATCCTCCCTAGTTGTTTCTAATGCCTGGAACTGCCTCTCAGAAACAGAACTTAGACAAGTTACTTTTTTGGACTCCAATTCCCAAATCTCCCAGCCAGTGTAAATTTTCCAAGCTCTTCTTCAATGCATAAGGGATGCTACCTCTGTATCTTTAGATGATACCTATAACACATGCCTCCCACATTTTAAGCCCCATCTTAGAGCCCACTAGGATGCTAACAGCCTTGCAAGCAAATTGTATAATATCTACTACTGTGTAATGCATATTAGCCAACTCAAAAATTTAAAATCTTTTATAATAAAGCATACACTAAAGCCCTGGAGTTTAAAAAGGATTTTTTGAAGTTTAAATAAGCCTCCCTAACTGTCTGTCTGGATATGGCTGTTGCTTGCCTCAAGTAACTACTGAAATGCAGAGCTCAGCAACTTAGTTTTTCTATCTTAACAGAGATATTCTTTTGTCATCTGACACTGCCACCATCCTCACTTACAAATCTCCAGTCTCTTGCCCTCTTCTTGTCAAAGGATCTTAGCAATATTAATACAGACTAAGAATAAAGATGTTGGATGTTTATATCACCTGCTCCCAACTTCACTGTTTTATTTCTATTTTAGGGCATGGGTTTTTGCATACAAGAACCCCTTCTGCCCTTCAAGGCATCTGTTTGCAAAAAGGGAACATCTTCGAGCTCATATTGGCATTGCAATGCAGAACTGGTGTAGCACAGTCACTGAACAAAGGGGTAACACTGACTTCTCAAGTCAGAGGTCCATGATACAGATCTTGCTTCCTGGACAACTTCTTAGGTGGCTGTAGGCAAACTACGTTTTAGGCGTGAAGTTAGAAAAGGAGCACTTTGAACACTCGACATAAAAGCTAGTAGTAGTCCTGCATGTGGCCATCACCTAGCCCTAGAGATTCTGCTCATAATCTGCTGGTTTTGCCATGAATTACCTCCTGCTTTTTTCCCAGCTGCTGGAAAAGATTACAACATCCATCTCTCATTACTACTGATCCTTCCCTGGGATCCTGGAGCTTGCCACCTAAGAAGCTGTCCATAAAGCAATATCTACATCATGAACCTCTGACTGACAGGTCACATGTTCAGTGACTGAACTACATCAGTTCTGTATTGCAATGGCAGTATGAGCTTGAAGACACTCCCTTTCTGCAAACAAGTGTCTAGAAGGGAAAGAGGGGCTCTGGTTTTTCATAATCAGAAGTCCAGTTGGTTGTCTGACCATGACAAATCGCTGAGATTTACTCTGACATGGATGCTGTAATTGAGACAGGTCCAGTGCATGTAATCCTGCCATTGGATACGTTTCAGTTTCTGTGACCTGAGGACATAGGGAGGATTCTTGGAGAGGTGAGAGCCACCACATGCATATCAGACTCATGCCCTTCCTGGCTCTTGAAAGAGCCTCAGGGAGACTGACAGACTGGGCAATAGGAACTCACTACAGCCAGGCAGGTTTCTGTCTTATGTGGAAGAGGCTATGGTGAGGCCATTATTGAAAAAAATCCTTCCTGGATCCTACCATACTGGAGAACTACTGACCAGTTTCCAATATCACTTTTTGGGCAAAGTACTAGAATGTGTGACGTCCTGCAAGCTCCAGGCATTCCCAGGTGAAGTAGATTATTCAGTCGCATTTCCATCTGGCTTCAGACCTGGCTATTGCACAGAGAGAGCCTTGGTAGATGACAAATGCAGAGAACATTTGTCCCTCATGCTGTTCAATATTTACATGAAACTGTTAAGAGGCATCATCTGGAGTTTTTGGGTTTAGTGTTGTCAGTATGCTGATGACACACAACCTTCTCTCTCCTTTCCATCAGATTCCAAGGAAGCTGTTTCTGTACTAAACCACTGATGTCAGTAATGGGCTGAATGAGGGTGAACAAACTAAAACTTAATCCAGACAAGACAAAGGTGCTCCTGTTTAGTTGGAAGACAGATCAGTGAATAAGGTTCAAGCCTATGGTGTATGGGTCACACTCCCTCTGAAATCTCAGGTTTGAAGCTGGGGAGTCGAATTGGACTCAAACATTGCCCATGTTTCAGCTGTATCCTGGAGTGCATTTGCACAGTTAAAACTAATCCTTGAGCAGTCAGATCTGGCTAGTGGTTTGAGTACTGGATTACAACTCTAGATTTTCAACCATGAAACACATTGAGTGACCTTAGGCAAGTCACATGCTCAAAGACTCAGGGAAAGGGAATGGCAAACCTCTTCTGAACAAATTGTGCCAAGAAAACCCCATGATAGGTTCGCCTATGGGTTGCCACACAACAACAAACAATACACTCTACCTGGGTTGCCTTTGGAAACCAGTGGGTCCAAAATTCTGAAACCAGGCTGTTGACTAGGGCTGGGTACAGGGATTATGTCTTACTCCTCCTGTTGAAATAGTTTCATTGGTTACCAGTTTGTTTCTGGCAGAATTCAAAGTGCTGGTTTTGACCTTTTAAGGCCTACACAGCTTGGGTCCAGACTATCTGAAAGACTATCACTGATGCAGTTGGTGAGGGCTTGAAGTTTTGGGTCCCACACCAGGAGAAAGACAGGATATAAAATAAGTAAATGAAACTTTTGGCTCCCAGCTGTTGACAGGATGAACCATCTTGACCTTGGGCTCATATCTAAGACTCTTGGTTATTGGCAAAGGTATCTGCAAACATTGTGGCTGTTCATAAAAAACAATTCAAAGAAGGATGAAGCACAGAGTAAGATTTTCAGTACTAACTCTCCAAATATTTGTAGGCTTTTTGGTATGTGAACCTACTGAGATATAGAGAAGAGTCCTGATGGATCAAAGTCAGTTTGAAATAGTGGCCAGTCAAGAAAAGATAGAGTGAGAGGATGAAAACAGAGAAGCAATGCAGAGACTTCCAAGATAGCAGTGACTTTAACTTCCATACTTACTGTGCTGAGATAGGAGATTTATTAGATTTTGCATTGACTGGTGACTTTTTTCCTGCTACCCTCTGACGCTTTCTAGGAGGAACTGGATCTGGACTTTGATTTTTAGATGCTGCTCGGGTAGTTGGCTTGCTAGGCTGCTTTCTGAAAAAAATAAGCACCGATTACACTACAAATCCATTCAGTGTTCTGAGAAATATTTTTATACAGGTTATTCAGCAGAAAGCAGGAAACCAACACATTACACCTTATATACACAGCTTGAAGGTAGTTACATACAATGCTTTTAATAATTCTGTGCATGAAGCAAAGTTTGTGTACACTGAACCATTATAAAGCAAACTGAACCCTTAGAAAGCAAAGTGTCACTGTCTCAGACAGCCATGAAAGACATTTTGGTTTCTGGAATATTCTGGATTTTCGAATTCCAGATAAGGAACACTCAACCTGTACTTTAATTGGTGATACTATTTTGGTGTCTGAATTTGTTAAGCCTCACCTGCATTTCAAAGGTACCATGTTGACCACAGGAATGTGTATGGGACCCAAGTGTTATAGTGGACTACAGAAGAAAAGTGAAGCTGAAGAAGCTGGGGACTGAGCCAGAGATGCTTAGAATGCATTTCCCCAATACTAAGCTATGACTGCTTTCTGCACAGTTGCTTTGAACAGAGTTTTGCTATGCACATTTCTTTATATATAGTATGCCCCAAGAAAGTAGCCGAGGACCACAACATTCAATTGCTGTTGCTTGGGTACTGAAATGTCTACACTGGTTATAGCAGCAAAGCCTTCATGGATCAAGAATATGTGCACTAAAGATAATCAGAAAACACTGAAGAAGAAAGGTGGTGAAACTAGCATATGTTCTCAAGAACCTCTGGTGGTGATAAAAAAAGGTCTTGAAATAAATAAATAAATAAATAAACAAAGTCAAGAAGGTTTGTAGTGATGAGCATACACTGCATTCAGAAATGAAATGAACAGAGAATCTCATTACTTTTCCCTTAAATGAGAAAAATAAAACTTAATTAAAATTTGGAAAGTACAACCAACAATGGCATATACTCATTAACCAAGCTGTACAGACATTTTAGCATTTTTGTACAGAGGAGAGAGGAAAGCAGAGACATCTGCCTCATCAATTATACATGGCATGTTAAAAAACGTCTAGCCATCAAAATGGAAATAATAAAAAAGGAGGTTGGTGAAAAATAAAATCCCTCAAATGGCCTATATAAGGTTCAAAATTGTTTTGGTCACTTATACAAAGGCTTACCTGACCATGAAAATGTCGTTTTGGATAAAAAGCTGTTCAATTGCACATCCATTTGTGATGCAAAAATCTATCCCTATTCTTTTCATGTTATTTCTGCCTCTGGTGCCAACTTTTCTGTTAACATAGTAATGTCCAGGAACACATCTTGTTTTGGTAATTGAGGTATACAGTGGTCCCCCGGGTTACGAAATTAATTGGTTCCGGCTACTTTTTTGTAAGCCGAAAATTTCGTAACCCGGGGCCTATTTCCCATAGGAAATAGGTAATCTGTTCCGGAGGCCTGGCGGGGGCCTCCTGGCTGAGGAAGGGAAGGTCCGATCCAGCCTTTCGTCAGCTGCGGAGGCCCAGCCTCGCTGGGGAAGGGAAGGTTCCCTTCCCCAGCCAGGCTGGGCCTCCGGGCCTGACGCGAAAGGAAGGCCCGATCCGCCGGATCGGGCCTCCTTTCGTTGGGCGCGGAGGCCCGGCCTGGCTCCCGAAGCCAGGCCGGGCCTCCGCGCCTCAGGTTCCCTTCCCCAGCCAGGCTGGGCCTCCAGGCCTGACACGAAAGGAGGCCCGATCCGCGGTATCGGGCCTCCTTTCGTTGGGCGCGGAGGCCCGGCCTGGCTTGGGGAGCCAGGCCGGGCCTCCGCGCCCAACGAAAGGAGGCCCGATCCCGCAGATCAGGCTTCCTTTCGTCTCGGGCGCGGAGGCCCGGCCTAGCTTGGGGAGCCAGGCCGGGCCTCCACGCCCAACGAAAGGAAGGCCCGATCTGCCGGATCGGGCCTTCCTTTCGGTAGTCCGTCCCTTGTCCTCCGAAGCCTGGCCTCGGAGGAAAAGGGAAGGGAGTCTGTCCCCTTTCCTCCGAAGCCTGGCCTCGGAGGAAAAGGGACTTTTTTTCGGATCCCGGGGGATCCTTCGGATCCCGGGGGATAATTTTTGGTCCCGCCGGTTTCGGATCCCGGGGTTTTCTTAACCCGGGGGATTCGTATCCCGGGGGACCACTGTACTTGTATTATATGAAGCCACCTGGTGGCCATTTCTCAATCTGTTATACGCTGCATGTCCTCAACTGGGACATTTAACACCCAGGGCCAACAAGTGGCAAATCTTGCGCACTTCAATACTGCACTCAATTGAATTTTATATGTATTGGCTGATTTACTAACAACATTCAGTGAAGAGAAATGGTCAGTGATTTTTGATATGCAAAAAGAAAAATTGAGATAGTGAGAAAAAGGAAGCCAGTAGCACTGGGCTGTAATATCATACTCCATCAATGCGTCTGAAGGCGGGGATTAAGACCCACAGAAACACATGCTGAAATAAAGTAGTTAGATTCAAAGGTGCCACATTCCTTCTTCCCACCAATCCCATTTTCCTTTTTATCCTGTGGCAGGCTAACACAGCTATCTCTTTGGAAACTGTAGTGTGCAAACTGACCCCCAAAGGTGATACAAGATTTCCTCTAGAAGCACATTAAATAGAAGTACTCCTTTGTTTCATATTCAAATAATCTCAGACTTTCTGAAGAGTATGGCTAGATTACTAATGGTACAATACCGGGGGGGGGGGGGGGGTGGTGGTGGTGGTGGTGGTGGTAATCTAATAAAATAAACTAAGAGCTCCTATTAGCTTATTCCATGGTAGTCATGGTGGCAAATAAATAATATTTCTTCATCACTGCCACTTTTGCTCAGTATCACCCAACTGAGTCTTCCCAACACTAAGGGTTCTCTTACAATCTCCAACTTGATGACAGTACAACAACTGTGAAAACACTGTGGTCAATTTCTGGAACTCTTTGATGCGGTGACTTAGAGGTTACGAAGATCGGAAGGTTGGCAGTTTCATGTCAAGGGACTACCTTTACCTTAACCTTTTGCTTTCATCTGCTTTGACTGATGGAAGTTATGTCAGAACCAGTACTGGTCATTGCTTACTTTTTTTTGGACAGCTTTCTGTTCCTACATCCTTTGGACAGAGATATGGTATATAGGGAGAATACCTATATGTGCTCTTGGCCACTGTCCATCCTTGCTTATTAATTCTGCCAGAACAATGCTTAGGGATTTTACTACAGAAAGATAAATGCCTTACTGAGGAAAGGCAGGATATAAGTGAACGAAATAAACAAGAAAATTGAGTTTAAGTCAATTGGAGACCTTGGTAAAGTATGTAAACCAATTAATAACATTTATATTTTGCACCTCCTCTAGGGAGCTCAGGGTGATATCAGCAGTGGATTTCAGACTGAGGAGTGTGGGTGCTCCTCAGCAATAGTTGGCTGAGCTCACTCCACAGTCCACCAGCCCTCATCTGAGCCATCCAACCTTAACTGTACTGCTTCAGATCTATCTTTTTGAGTAAGGTACTTGATCACAGGACTGGGATTTTAGAACCAAACCTGGCCTGGTCACTCTGGCATGATGATCTCCACTGAGAAATGAAAAGGGCATGTACATAGCTATTAATTCTCCTGGACTGAATGGTACTTTTGATACCACATCTTTCTTGGTGCCTATCTAGGACAGTACTAGGAGACACAATTTTCACAGTGGCTCCACTCCATTATGAAACATAGATTCTGAAAACTGATGGAAAAATGCTATAAATGTTGTTGCACTACACATCCATTGGCTTAAATTACTTATTTTGTTCTCTATGCTGTTTAATATGTACATGCCATCCAAAGATTTAGCCTGGAATGTCACTAGTATGCTGGTGGTATAAGCATCCTCTGCTCTTTCTATAATCTGAATCCGGGAGGCAGAAAATGTTCTTGTGCTTTATTCTGCTTAGCAGAATCAGCAAATTCAAATGCATTTTAGGTAAGCCTGGTTGAAGGCCCATTATATTGAAGGAAATATGCAGCTACTTAATTATTTTGTTGTTGATTGCTTTTTGTTTGTAAGCCACTTTTATTATATTTTTGTATGGCATGAGATGGAACTATCTGATTTGTGGATGAAAGGTACAGGATGGCTAAACAGGATGCCAAGGTTACCATCTGCACATGATTTGGTTTCACACATCAATAACGGTGTCAGTTGTCTGGATTTAAAGAACCTCTTCTCATACAGCTTGGATCTTAGAAGTCCTCTCTGCCCTAAGCAAAGTCATTAAAGAGGGCCTTGGATAAAGCAAAGCAAGTGGTCCAGAGTTCAAAAGCTGGTGTTACCTTTGTGCTTCCAATCTTGAAGCTAATCGAGTTATGGCCCCAGAATGCATCCCATCAGCATCACCACCACTGCCATCATCATCCTCTCCATTACTGCCATTCTCCTTGCTTCCATCTTGATCTTTTGCTTCCTCTTCAACTGCAGGTGCTACCTTTTGACGTTTTCTTTCTGGCTCAGGTGTATCCATGCCTGCAAAATTTTATTCACACACTCAAATTTCCACCCAAGCCTCCAAAAAGGATATGGATACTTGTTTTAGAAGTGGAACTCTAAATGGACCCTGTGAGTGGAGTAAGTAATTTTCCATTTCCTTGGGGTTTAATTCATACTTGTTTAAATCTCTCCAAACACATTTGCAATAGTTTACTTCTTCACTTCACAGCCAGAGTTCTCAGAAAACTCAAGTGAGTTTAGGGAAGCAGCTGGGATATACCAATCCTGACATGAGATTACAGCCATTCGCACATTTTTCGATAATATTTACTTTAGCATTAATACAATGATTTTCCCCCAATGAATAAAGATAATAAAACTGATTTTGCTATAAGCTAATGTACACCTTGGAGAATAAAATTTAGGAGAAGCAGAGTTTCTGTGTCTTACCTGTTTCCTCTGATTGAATAAGTGGCCGCTTGGGCTTCCTTCCTCTTCGACGCACAACCACCTCTGTTTTCCCTTCTTCAGCTTCCTAACAGTTGAAAATAAATTTTAAAAAACAGTAATGAAGTTGAAAGCATTTAGGGATGTCTGTTTAGAAAAAAAAAGGACAAGGAGAAGACATAGGCTTACAATATTACAGACAGTATGGAGTGGAGGGACATAAGCATTTCATGCCATAAACACACTTTACATGTGGGGAAACATGTCTAATTATTCCAGTGTATGAATGGTACTATCTTAGATGGTTTTTAAAAAAAAGATCCTTGCAATAATCATTTAAAAAGGATTTCACAGCACTGATATTCAATTTATCTTGGAAAAAAACAATGATAAAGGTAGCTAGCAATAAAAAAATACAGAATCATAATTAAAATATAGTCACAGAACTGAAAACATGAATGGGACTATCAATGATTGAGAGCTGTGATCAAGCAAGCAATTTTGGAAACTCATGAGTCAGCAATGGTTCCTATAGCAAGGATAGAATGCTTTTCTGTAAGAGATGCTCTGTGACTGGTCACATGTGCAGTCACATGAATTGGTCTGTTCCTGTGCAAAGTAGTATAATAGGCCCTTGGTATCTGCTGGGATTTGGTTACAGGAACCCCCATGGATACCAAAATGCATGGCCATCCAGTCCAACCCCCTGCCATGCAAGAACTCACAATCAAAGCGCCCATGACAGATGGTCATCCAGCCTCTGCTTAAAGACCTCCAAAGAAGAAGACTCAACCACACTCCGAGGAGTGTGTTCCACTGCTGAACAATAAGACAGCTCTTACTGTCAGGAAGTTCCTCCTAATGTTTAGGTGGAATCTCTTTTCCTATAGAGATGCTGAAATTCCATTAAATACAATTGCACACAAATGCTGTTCCTTATATAAAATGATAAAATCAAGGTTTATTTTTTTGGTGTGTGTGTGTGTGTGTGTGTATATATATATATGTAATATTTTTAAACAGTGGGTAGTTGAATCCATGGATAAGGAATACATAGATACGGAGGGCTGACTGTATTTTGGAACCTCCCAGACAGCTGATATTTTGGCGGTAGCTCTGCTTCTCCTCCATTAAGTGCATGTTCAAGGCTCTTCAGATCAATACTAGATAACAGAATGGCAACAGACGTAAAACTAGCAACATGTTGCTGAGGGAAGAACAGGTGGCAAGTGGCATTTAAAGAACAAGTAAGGTTGCAGTAGTTAGGCACTGTCTTGGAAAATTGCATCTCTCCACAAGGGGTATCTCTAATATTTCACTTTAGAGAGTTACAGGAATGGCTGCTTGGGCCCTCAGGTACCAACAATATGCAGAGGTGGTGGTATCCCATTTAATCTTGGTGACACCCTTGGTAAGAAGCAAAAAGGATGAAAGAATGTATCAGCATGAGTTGTTTCACTGAATAAGGAATGCATTCCCTAGCAACCTGGTTTCTGCTACAACTATTCTTTAATATACTTTCAGCTGTCTTGTCTTGGGAAGAGACAAAGAGACAGAGCTCTCACCTTCTGAACAGTCAAGTTTCAAAGAATACAGTTGAGTATTAATTGGTGATTGCTTGTTCAACCTGGTCTGCAAACACCTTGTCTTTTCTGGCCAGATATAGAGCCCTAAGAAATAGCTGATAGTGAAAGCATCATAGACTGAGTTTCTCCCTGTCTGTTCAAGTACCAAAATGTCAGTGGTACTGATTGCAGAAGTTTAAAGTAAACTCACATGCAAGGTGGCCTTCTTGTAAGCCTACACACCCTAGATTTGTGGGTCATAAGAATGACTCCAATTTGAGGTGAGGCTGCCAGCCCAAAATGAAAGATCAGAACTGGAACAGATGTCTTGAAGAATGAAGTTAAATGAAGTACAGAAGCTTGTAATGAGGCAGATGAATGGCTATATAAACCTCTTCCTCCACTTAACACAGTATCTGAAGAGAGATTGAGAAGCTTAGACTGTTAGCTGGTTTCTTCCTGAAGCAAAAGCGCATGAAGAAGTACAAAGGAGCAAAAGGAAGGTGAGAAAACTTGAAAGCCAGAGGAAAAAGAACAGGACATTTCTTTTAAAAACCTAAAGAAAAGTCCATGTTGTAGCATAGATGATGTGCAACTTAGTGCCTTATGCACGTGCACAAAGGAGAAGGGACAGGGCTGCTGGCCAAACTATTGGCACTGCACACTCATGTGTGCAACGTATAGCAACAATGATGAAAAACCCAGGCTACAGTTGCTAGATCTATTTTATTTTAAGGTGGCAGTGGTTTTGGCCACCTAGAATTTTGCCAGTGCTACCAATTTAACAAGCATGAGCTCAGGAGCAATATAATACCTATGGGTGAATGCTTATATGTACTGAGAAGGTCTGTCTCTTTTATGCCCTACTTGTGAACCCTTGGAGGCATACAAGCATTCACTTCTAGAAAACATAATGGATGTTTCTTTGATCCAGAAAGCCAATCTGCACTGGCAATGATCTTTGCAATACTCCAAGAAACTAAAAGGATTTACAGTGGTCCTCCGGGATACGAAGCCCCCGGGAACGAAATCCCCGGGAGCTGAAACCACGGCGACCGCAAAACATCCCCCGGGATCCAAAGGATCCCCCGGGATGTGAAGGAGAAAAACCGCGCAGCCCCTTTAAATTGGCCACGCGGTCCATCTCCTAAAGCAGTCCCCCGGGAAACGAACATTTCCGGGTTACGAAAGGTAATCCAGAACGGATTACCTTCGTAACCCAGGGGACCACTGTACTTCTAATAAATACATCTGATTATCAGGGCAGAAAAAACCTACAAGGATAGAAAAAACCTGCTGGTTTGTGTACTTACATTGTGTCTCTGATTTTTTGTCACTGAATCTTTGCCTACAAAGAAAAAAAATATGTATAAGGAAATGTTAACTTTGATTAAACTGCAATTTTAAGCACAAACTTTATTTACTGTAATAAAAACTTTCAACTTAAAAAAGGGCCCCCCTCTAAACCTAAATCTTATCACGCATACCAAAGCAAAATTAAGTTCCTTGTCAAGGTATTATCAGCAAAGAATAAACTGAAATGACTATATACTTCTTCAAAGTTAGGAATTTTAATGCTTAATGTGAGTTGTGAATATTACAGTTTAGAAAAAAAGCAGTTAAATGGGATGGGGGAGTGTTGTGAAAGGCCAATATAAAATATTTTCTATTAACACATTTTTAATTGAGAAGATCTCCACCCCTTTCATTTCTTTGTCCATCAGTACTTGCTCTGATTAGTCCTTTGGATCCAGATGTTGTGGTCATGGTGGCAGAAAGACTACTTATGTTGCCACAGCACAGGGGAAAGAAACAAGAAATCAGTATCCATGGGTACTCTACTGCCCATAGCAAGAAAACCGAGCGTGATCTTTAAATTGAACTATTGCTCTTAGTGGGTGCAGAGGGTGCATGTGTGAATCTTCCCACCTCCTATTCTACTGAAGATTGCACCTCGCCTTATGAGGAAGCAGAGTGTGATCCTTGTGATTACCTTCTGTACAGCACCAAGCAGACAAACAGACCTAATTGTGCAAACAGTCTAAACTATAGTGGAGCAGGTACTAGTATTTCGAAAGGGTAATGGATTGGATGAGGGAATAGAAACTAAGATCCAGTCTGGACAAAAGGAAGATACTGATTGTAAGCAACTCCTGTTTCTATATAAGTAGTGTTCATACTTTTCTGGGGAGGCACATAGTGGTTCTAACATAGGCAGTATCAAATTGTTGTTGGACTTCAAAGCTGCAGAACCCCTCACAACTGGTGAGATTAGCTGGATTTCTGGAAGTCTAAACATATAGAGGTCAGCTCCTTAGTTGAATACAACTGAATTAAAGGTTAAGGCTCATTGTTTGAAGTTGCTGCTGGATAGATCATGTTTACTGGAAGAATCTTTTTACTATACACTCAAGCTAATGTATCAACTATAACAGAAAGAAAAATGGCTAAACTGCAGATGTACATCTCAGATTATCAGTATTTCATCTCTGTCTTCCTTTGCAGCCATTGAAATCATTACCTTTTGGAGTAATCTTCTGTTTACTGCTAGGATCTGAAGTCTTCATTGTCTAATTAAAAAACAGCAATATCTTTAATAGAGATCTAGAAAAACTAAATACATAAAAGTGATGTTGAAGCCATTCTTCTGTATTTAAACACCACATATGGGGACTGACTGATGATGGGAATGCTAGCTATGTCTCCCTCCCCAATCCCTCTTGTGGTCTACAAGCTGGAGAGCCAGCTGGAAATCTTTGCTACTCAAGTAAGCTCCCAGCACAACACAGAATCCTGGTTTTACACTGAAAAGAGCTTACTTTACTCTCCATCAGTAGAAAAGACTCTCTGCTTTTTCACAGTTTATATAATTGGAAGATATTAGATATGGAGACATACGGATCATGGCATATACTCTAAGTCAGGCAACAAACTGTACATGCTTTTGGATAGCTTTAAATATGAGGCATAATCAAGTGCAATACAATGCCTAAGAATTAAGGATGAAAAATCTCTTATAACTCCCACCCCAGTCACACAAACTCAATATATATCAATTACTATAAACTAATCAATATCTGATATCTATAATATGGAGATAATAATGGGCTACATTATAAGGTTTTTTCATGAGAATTTCTTGGAATTAAAGTAAAATAGTATGAATCAATCAAGTGTGTGATATTAACATACATCATCATCATCATCATCATCATCATTATTCCAACTATGCGATACATATTTTCTCTCAAATCAGTTAAGTCAAACTAGCCTTGGGTTATAAAGCTGCATTTAGGAAGGCCTGTCATTATTATCTTACTTCGTATAGAGATAAAATATATGTCAATTAAATGTGAACTCATTCACACATGTAACTTCATTACTTAATAACTTCAACATCAAGAGATGTTTTGCATGTCTGAAGAAACACAACACAGTGCTGACACAGAGGTAGGAAATTTTTTGACATTAGGGGTAGCATGTAGTGGGTTGTGATACCACCAAAACTTTCAACATTTCTCCCATGCACATCTCCATCACACTTCACCATATCACTCACACAGATGTACAGCCTCCTTAATCAACCTTAAACAATGCACACATCCCTTAAACCACCACAGATGCAGCTTTTAGTTAGAGTTGACCACAGAGTTGCACTGGAGGACCTAGGTATTCCTAGAGAGAACATAATAATCAAATCCGCAAGCCCTCTTACTTGGCTCCCAAGTTTGCCTCTTCCCCAAGCAACCCTGAGACCAAGAAGTTGCATCAGCATCTCTGACATTTCACAATCACTGTCTCTACAGTGGAACAATGATCTTTTTCACTTTCCACTTTTCCATTTTTCTTGGAAAATGCAAGCTTGGTAGGCTGCAAGGAAAACTGCTAAAGAATGCACGCTGTTTACATGTGATATAGAGTTATGTCAAATGGCTGCTCCCTAGACCTGAGGTATTAATACTGCTCAGGTGGTTTTTGCTTACATAGCAAATGTTTAGTTTCCCTTAATTTAGCAAATGTGCCTGAAACTCTTCCCAAAATCATTTGGCATGCAGCAATTGCAGATGATTGTACAAAAGGAAAATAACTGTAAACCCCTTTAGATTCAAGGAATTAGTTTAAGATTGGATCCTGCTAATCTTTATTATTGCAAACTTGAAAATATAGTGTTCTGCAAGAAGCCAAAATACCCACAACATGCATGCATCCACGTATCTAAACAGAAAATCCATCCAAATGCTTACATCCCCAGTGCTTGTGCCAGCTTCTGATTCTTGACCTGAAAGGGAAAATAAAATAAAATGAATCACTGAGTTTCATGAAATGTTCAAGAATGTTTTCAACAAAGACACAGCATTTTTCGTACCTTGTACCACCTTTATCTCAATGGGATATTTACGAGGCCTCCCTCTTTTTCTTTTAACTGGCACTTGCTGGTTCACCTAAGTGAAGGATGAAAGAGTGAGATTTCTTTTTAAACCAAGTTGTCCCCAAAATGAACCATACTGAGATGAGAGTCTTTCCCATTTTCTCTGTCTGTCATACCCACGATGATCAATTCTAAGTTTCACTAGTTTCACTAGTAAGTTAAGAATATTTTTATCTCTCCTCCACTGAAATGAGACATGCAGGTAGTCAAGAAATTCACAGTTTAATCTATTTACCTTTTAGCTGTGTCTTAAGCGACTGTTACTAATAACCAGGCTAGCACTACTGAACAATTCTGTCATGGTAATTCTTGCCATCACCTTGCAATAAGCATATAAACATCAGAACAAGAAAGAGAAGAATTAGATTTCTTCTGTGGAGAACAAGCACTGATACTTGCAGCAGCAGTTAGAGGGTGGGAGAGTAGGTGAATTGTTTAAACCAAATGACTTACTAAAAACAACACTCCTGTTTTGTTTTTTAAAACAACTATTCATATATTTTTTTAAAAAAGCTGGCTATTACTACTATTTTCCAATCATCTTACTGGAACAACAATGACTGTTTGAATTTAAACATTTTAATGTTAACAGTTTATTGGCACTTGTTAACTGTTACACCAGTATCCAGTGTCATTAGCTTTCTTTTAATCCCTTTATTTTATAGTGTAAGAAATGAAATTCAGAAAAAAATTCTTCAGTTAACATAAGGGCAATCAAAACAACTTACTTCCAAAGAGCACTTTTTAAAGAACAATTATTATTTAAACTAGTAGCCATAGCATCTGAATAGCATTTTGCTACTAGATTTTCTCATCTGGTCCTATACTGGTGTACTCCTATCCTCCTACATATAGGCTACCAATTTGTCAATATAGTTCCCCATGCTTCATTGAAACATGTAAATCATATCAAAACCTAGTAACTTGGGATTGTTAGTGTTAGAAAGCATTAAACAGGGTTGATCAAGCTTTCTAATACATAAAATAACATTTCACAGTATTAATATAATAATCTTCAATCTCTTTTCATTGAAATACTAATACAAAACTTCTAGTTTAAACAAACAAACAAACAAAAACCCCTTCCCCCCCAACAACCCTGCTGTGACCAGAGATACTTGACTGAATACATCTATTCTGTTGCATGAAAGAGACCAGTGAAGGTGAACATCCAGTCATAAGCCTAAATGGGAAATCCATCCCAGACTGAAACATCTAACTGCTTTTGGCAACTACTACTGGTAACAAGAAATTTACATCTTTGAGCAGAATTTGGGATGTGAATTTAAAGATTATTTCAACAAGCTCTGCAGTGTTGCTTTTCTTGCACTTACTATTTTGGTGAAATAACATATTTTGCAGTCAGAAAAGTGCAGCCAGAAAAGCATGAACAAACAGTAATTAGTTCTATATGAAAGCAGGGAATTACAACAGACCAGGCTACTTGCCTCAGCAGGATTTAACTTGGATTCCAGATCTGACTTGTCAAAGCTATCCACTTTGGCAACTTTCTCATCTGCAGGAAAAACATTTTGAAAATGAAAAAAGGTTTAATCCCTATCATCATATTTGAGCAAGTGCATAAATTGGCAACTTCCTCTGAATTGTATAAACTCGAATTTTCACTTTCAGTACACTACATCATTTTAATTTTTATGACAATCTAGATAAACATTAACGAATATAATGCTGCTAGAGCTTGTTTCATACTTTGCTGTATCTTGGTCATGGGGTTTCTATAATGAGGCACTTGTTTTGTTCAGTAATCAAAATTTGAATATTCAGTCAGCCATCACTGTGCTGCTTCAGCATGGTGCCAACTTTCCAGCTGAGGGGGGCAGCACTGAACTGCAGATGTTGACTAAGAGCCATCTCACCAAGATTCCTTATGCTTTTGTAGCATGGTTGTAGGAGGGTGCCAGCACATTATCTTACATACAGAGCCTAATAGATGGAAAGGCACTGTATCCCTCACTTCTGTAAAAGGGAACCTTTTTTTTTTGCTGTGCTACAGAATTTCAGTGGCATGCTTGCATAGCAGATAGTAAACAAGGCCCCAAAACAGGAGAATATGGCCCATACGATGCCCACGTGATACATTATAAATGTATTCTATGGCTATATGACAATGAGTTAGTTTAATGTAATTATCTTTTATTGTATTTCATTTGTGTGTTTTTGTATGTATTTTATTGGGCTGCAACCCCACCTCGATCCATGTGGGAGAGGCAGGAAAATATAAATAAATAAATAAATAAATAAATAAAATCTGTTCACCAGAGCGCAATCTCTTTAGAGGTATGGCTTTGCCACAGGCTGCACAAGAAGGCACAATCCACTTCCCAGGGTGCTTTCTGCTTGTAAAAGCAATTAGCCACAGAGCTGTGCCAACAGTAACTGACCAAAGAAGAGAGTAGGAGTTGCATCCTATTCTGAACACCTAGCCAAGTTTTTCTTTCTAAGAATCTGATACCTTGTGGACTAAGAACACTACCTAGTGCCTGGTTCACTAGCAAGACAAAGTAAGGTGAAACATTTAAAGATGGCAACAGAGACACAGGAAACCTATAGAGAGATGAAGTCAGGATTTTATTATGGCAGAATAGAAATAGTATGCCATCTGTGCACATCTTGCTGAAGAATTAACCCCAAAGTGAATATATAAGCATTTTTGGAAGCAATTTAAGACACAGGTTTGCAAGGGTGGTGTTTTCCTGTTATGAGATAATTCAACGTATTATCTCCTTTTTGCCTTAATATAGCTTTTTATCTTCAATTGTTTTTTAAAAAGAAATATAAAGCCAACAAATGTTCATACTTATCAATAGAACATGTACAAAAGAAAATGTTGGTGGGCTACAAGTCTTTCTGGAAAATTTAAACTAATGAATTAACATCACCTTTTTCATTTACACCATCCAGTGAAGGTTCCCGGGGGTTAGTACCAACTTCAGGTTTTTCTTCTGAATCCTAGGAAAGGATTTAAAAGATTAAAAATATATAAATCTGTCATATTGAGGGAAGGTTGTTGACATCTAATATGACTTTAAAACTGTCACCATAAATACTGACAGAACAACAAAAAACAACTACCGGTAATCACTGACAAATTTGTTACAGCATGAATTGTCATGGGTGCATAAGGAATCATCAAGATTTCAGGTATACACAGAGTATACATATGAGTATGCTGTAGACAGTGAGGTCTGAGGGAAATTAAAAACAGAAAGTACTGACAGGAACAAGTACATTATTATTGCAAAGAACTGTATGGAATCTTTAAGACTTAGATTATATCATGAATTCTCTTCCACAAAAGCCTATGCTATACTATGTTTGCCAGTCTTACATATGCTAGAGTACCACACAATTCTGTTATTTTGCTACAGACTAACATGGCTATTATTTAGAAAATTATTTTATTTATTTATTGGATTTATATTCTGTCTTTCTCCCACAATGAGATTCAAGGCAGCTATATTAATTAATTAATTATATTACTAAGAGTAATCATTCACAGAACCACTATCGCTGAAATACATCTTGGCACTAGGTAAGCTAATTAATACATGCAGCATGTTCCATTATCCTGACTGAAATCTCTGGTAGTAAGACTGAAATATCCTACAAAACTGTAACTCAGTTTAGAATCACTGAGCTACATGAAGGTGCTGAACAAGGTCATCTGGATGTTTGGTGTCATCTGGGGTTGGAAGTATGCTGATTATATCTTTACCACTGATGCCAAAAAGGCTGTGGTGGCAATGAATCATTGTCTGGATGCAGTGAAGGATGTGGGTGAATACACTGATGCTTAGTCCAGACAAAACAGAAGTGCTATTGGTCAATAGGAAAACCAACTTGGGGTTGAGATCATAGTCTGTTCTAGATGGGGCTACTCTTTGTCTGAAATATCAGGTTTGTAGCTTGGGGCTGCTCTTGGATCCATTGCTATTCCTGGAATGCCAGATTGCTGCAGTAGCCAGGAGGAATTTGGCCAGTTTCAGCTGGGCATCAGCTGCACCCTTTCTTGAGGAAGGCAGATCTGGCTACAGTGGTTCATTCCTTACTTAATTCTTGATAAGACTACTGTAAAGCACTCTATGTGAGGTTGCCTTTGAAAAGTGTTTGGAAGCTGTGGCTAGTGAAAAATGCAGTGGCCAAACTGATGTCAGGTGTGCATTTCAAACAATATGATACTGGTCCTGCAAGAACTGCACTGGGTTCCAATTTGCTTCCAAACACAATTTAAGGTCCTGGTGTTGACCTAAATACAAAGCCCTACATGACCTGGGGCCAAGTTATTTGAAACACCACCTCCTCTTATATGAGGATTCAGAAATTTGGGATCTTCAGTGGAAGCCCTTCTGCATGTCCCAACACCTCATGAAGTTGGGTTGGTGGGTACACACAATAGGGCTTTCTCTGTAGCAGTGCTTCAAGAGTGGAATACCCTACCCAAGGAAGTTAAGGCTAGCTCCATGTCTTTTAAGCTTCTGGTGGGAAGCCAAAACAGTGCTATTCTACATACTGCTGCTTTAAATGTTTCAAAACTGGATTCTAGGACTACTTTTGGACTGCTTTTAGTAACTTTTAAAGAATATTTTTATGTGCTTTAAAAACATTTTTGTATTGTTTTAATTGGTTTTTATTTGTCCATTGCCTCAGGAGTCCTTGTGGCATCGAGGCAATAAATAAATAAAAAAACATAGCTGTAACGTATAGGACATACATCTCATTAAAAGACCCTATGCATAGTCAGGCGATCACCAAATACCTGCCAAAATAAAAAGGTCTTTATCTCCCAGTGGGAGGAGGGCAAAGAGGGTCCAGTCTAATCTTGTGAGACAGAATTCCACATCCACAGTGAAAGATCTTTCCTGTATCCTTATGAAGTGTAGCTGTGATAGTGGTGGGACTCAGAGAAAGCCCTCTCCAGAGGATTTTGAAACAGGCCCATTTTACATCTGCTACAGTAAATTAAGAGATTTGTGTGTAGTCCTTGCCCTTCCAGGTTGTCAATGAAACATGGAAAAGATAACTGGTCTAGTAATCTTTGTGCATTTGTGTGCAAAGATATACTAGACTGTCCAGTTTGACAAGAGCACCAAACTGGACCACAACAGCTCGACTCTTCCCAATTTTTATGTTTGAAGTACAATTTTCATTCCACATATCCCACCCATTAGAAAGTACTTCAGTAAATTGAAAATAGTGAACAAATACCTTATTAACTTTGGGTGTGTCTTCAAAATACTTCCTCGGTTCATTTTTCCCTTCCAGACCTTGACATGTGGGATCATGACCTACAAAATATTTTAAATATTTTCCTGAACCATTTTCCAGAAGGAATAAGTGTATTAAAATCACACACAGAACCTTCTCTGAATCAGATTCGTCTAAATCCAAATCTACTAAAATCGTAACTAGTGAATGACATAAGAGCATCTAATAATGTGAACTACCTGATTCACTTTCCTCCACAGCAGGATGTTTGGCTGTTTCTGGCATGAAGCATTCTTCTTTCTGATCAGAGATTTCTGCCTGTGGCTTGAGGTGGAGAGCACAGCAAAGAATGTAAGAATTTTTTTTCTGGACCAGATTAATGTCCAACAAATCCAGCACTGCATTCTGAACAACTACTGCACAGCCACAGGCTTCAGGGACAAACTGAAGCAGAGCATGAAACTGACTGCTCTCCACTGTTGGCTGTCCTTCACAGTCTGGTGTTCAGAGGTATAATGCCTCTAACTCTGGAGGTTTCATGTAGTATCAAGTCTTTGACAGACCAATCTAATAGGAACATCTCTTAAGACTATCTAGTTATAATTTGTGGTGTAGCTGAAAATCTTTCATTTGATTTTGGTTTTCTTCCGCTGAGTTAAAACCCCTATTGCTGTTGTAAGACAGGGTTTGTTTTAAAAGTTGTACCCTCTTTCAGTAAAGTTGAGAATAAAAGAAGCAAAGAGATACAAACCTGTAACAACTTTTCTTTAGGAACTTTGTCTTCTACTGTTTCTGTTATGACCAAAGTATCTGGAATTTCAGTGTCTAAAACAAAAAAGTAGAAACACAAGAGAGAAAACCCGATCACTTTCATGCTCAAAGTTACTCATACACATTATCTTAATTTGTACAATGATCCTGTCATTTTTTTCTGCAGGGCTGGGAAACTTCAGGCTCTTGAACTCAACCTGGTCATCCTGGGGTTCTCCAATTGCCCTGTCCCTTTCTATTAAATATATCTTTAAATATTTTGATTGACAGATGATATATATTCTGTGAGACAGCCAATGACTGCTGAAGTCATGAACACATGGCATGATGCAAGGTTGCTACAGGATTGCATCATGTTATGTGACACAGAATGACTCACAACCAACACTCTATGTAAGTGGACCAGGAGACCGGTCACATTTTTTGTTATCAGTTGTGAGCTATTGTTGAAGCAGCAGGCTGTTGTTGTGAGCTAGTGTGGATCAGTTTGGAGCTGGAGAGCAGACATTGGAGTTGATTGGAAGTCAGAGAGAAGCGTACATATGTACTGTACAGTATTGTACACTTTGCAACCTAAAGATAAAAGCCTCAAGAATTCTGGATGAATCAACTATCTGTGAGTTTTTCTTTTAAGTATGAAAAATAGTGCACCCCTGATACTAATAGCTCTGGGTTCTTGCTTTTGTACCCTGCTGTGTAATTGTTTTGGCTGTAGATGGGTGATTTTTCCCCAGACTGTGCCAGGAGTTTAGGCCTTTATCCCACCTATATAGGCCTCTCTCTCCCTGTCCATTCCCTCTCTCCCATTTTTCTCTCTGGACACTTTTCCCCCATAAAACAATCTGTATATACATAATGCTTCACAACGTTTAAGTTGGACACACTCTGTTTGTCCATAATGGGCAAAGCCATGCACTCTGGTACTCATAAGCACACACTCGCTCTCTCATAAGGTGTTCCTCATAGCAGGTGCAGTTGTTGATAAGGTGTACCATGTCTCTGGATATATGCCATCTGACTGCAAGGCACTGGATGCAAGAGGTTGACCCTGAACCAAATGGAATTAAGGTACAGTGGTCCCCCGGGTTACGAAGGTAATCCGTTCCGGATTACCTTTCGTAACCTGGAAATGACCGCATCCCGGGGGACCGCTACTTCCGATGGACCGCGCGGTCGATTTAAAGGGGCCACGCGGTTTTTCTGTTTCATTCCCCAGGGGATCCTTCGGATCCCGGGGGAATTTTAGCGGTCCCGCCGGTTTCGCACCCCGAGGATTTCGGATCCCGGGGGATCACTGTACTAGAACTATAAAGTAAGACATCAGATTAGGAGTATACAGAATTTTCTGCCCCTCTCTCCCCCAAAGTAGTTTATGGCTGCAGCTATAACGGCTGTCTTGCAGTTCTTTGGAGTGTCAGCAGCTCTGGATGCAACTTTTTCCACTCTGCCTACTGTTTAGTTATCTCAAAGACTCTTGCAGCAGCTCTTCCTAATCCTTTGTAATGAGCTTCCTTTTTAAAGAATCCCTTCTTTTAACAGGAAACATTATAGCTGTAATTTCAGTTGCCACCTAGAGATTGAAAAGTGGCATTGCAGACTGAAATATGATTTAATTGGGTTATAAATTAAGTATATTTAATTGCATTATAAATTTATAAATGCATTTAAAAAACAAAATAGCCCCTACATACACACATGTATGGTCTTTTAGGATCCATGATGCATTTCAAGTGTCTAGTTTACGTGCACACACACAAGCCTTTATTATTCTGGATTTATCATATACTATGTTTTAGTAAGGAGGAGTGGAAGCAAGTATCTGTAGCTTCATCCAAAGGTGAAACAGACTGCACAAACATATGTGCAGAGGGAACTGGTTAGCACGGCACCTCTGAACTCCAGTAAGTGAATGTGGAACAGTGTCTGTGTGAAGTGTGTGTATGTATGTGTAAGAACTATGAGAAATTATTTACTCATCCTTTTATATACAGAAAAAAATTATTTCAAGCGGAACAGAGACTATCTCACTTAAAAGTTGAAAAATAAACTACACTATTTGTTCACTATCTCTATTCTTTCAGAAGAAACTCCTGTGACATAACACAAGACACATGTCAGCAATGTCTGCTGTTTCCTCTTCCTTTACAAATACCTTTTTGAAAAAAAAAATTAATTGCTAAGGTAAAAACTGTGGGCAGACTGAGTAGAAGTTATGTGGTTTGTGGGCAAGAAAGATCACTAGCTTGCTTCCCCTCTTACCACCACTGTTCTTGACAACACTGGTTCCACATATCACTACGACAACTTTCCCTCTAGGAACAGAAACAGCAAAGCACTTTTCAGCTTCCTTTTGCTCAGCATGCAGAACAGCACAAGGATCTGGAAGGAACATGTTGCTCACTCCCAGATATAGACATGCAGAGAGGCCCTTGGGGTGGAAGGTTCATGCTTAGCACCAGGCAGGAAGCCTGTGACTCCCAGCTGCTTATTTCAACTTTAAATGTTTAAAATTCCAATTTACTGGAACTTCCTATTGTAAACTTGGAATCTAACTAGCTACTGGTATTATTCCAACTCCTCCTTGTGAAGAAAATGTTCATTAAAAACCATTTAAAATGTGTACATGCTTTCTTTTATTGTGACTACTTTAGGATACAAGAAAGAATCTTTCACTTTTTAAATATACTGTCAGGCACAGTGTTAGATGTTAGTTGCTCAAACAGCAAGAGGGTGTTTACATTCCTTTCAGTCTTGGACTATGAAACTCCCCGTCTGCTGTGAACTCTCAGCTATGACAGAAGACATTATTCTCTCTTAAACAACTTCCTTTACCTAGCTTGAATCATATATAAAAACAAAAAACAAAGAGGGATTGTTCTAAAAAACATCTAATGGAAAAAGAATTACAGATTTGACACTAGTATGTATTATTACAGAAAGATACTATGGATCACATATTTTATGTAGTTATATAGTAAATGATTACACATTTAATGATACCTAAGGTCCTAGAATGGTGAATTACTGCAATCAGAATAATGAACTTACCTTGAGGAATCTCTTCTGTCTGACTGTTGGCACAGATATGTTCCTTTATGTGATTTCTACATCTTAAATCCTATGAAGTAAAGGAAAGAAAATACTTTCAGGACCACCAATATCCAGGTCTTTGGACAGCTTACTTCCTACTAGAATCAAGGAACTATATTGCAAAATAAAAGAAACTATATAGAATCATAGAATCATAGAGTTGGAAGAGACCACAAGGGCCATCCAGTCCAACCCTCTGCCATGCAGGAACTCCAAATCAAAGCATCCCTGACAGATGGCCATCCAGCCTCTGCTTAAAGACCCCTAAGGAAGGAGACTCCACCACACTCCGAGGGAGTGTGTTCCACTGTCGAATAGCCCTTACTGTCAGGAAGTTCCTCCTAATGTTGAGGTGGAATCTCTTTTCCTGCAGTTTGCATCCATTGTTCCGCGTTCTAGTCTCTGCAGCAGCAGAAAACAAGCTTGCTCCCTCCTCAATATGACATATCAATACATAAACCAGAAAAATGAATTGTTGGTGAATGGCAGCTTAATGAATGCCTTTAGTTTCTAAATAAAGGACTTACTACAGTGTAAGAGAGATCCAATGACTTAATTCCGATAATTGAAACTAATGGTTTCACACAGTCCTAATTTAACTGCACAAAAGACTTTTCTAGAGAAGGCCCCGGGGCCAGGATGGGGAGCTAAGTAGGCTGGACTTTTTTCCTCAAGACTATGCTAATCATGATTCTGACATAGACATCATAGTTATTCTAATGACATCTATACAACAGCTTTGCAAGCACACACAAATTCAGTGGAAGAGGTGGGATACAATAGATTCCCCCCCCCCCCAACCTTGCTCTCCTGGCCAGTCTAACACATTTTGTTGTCTAAGGGTGGAAAATCCTAACAGCTTCCCCACACTAAAAAATTAAAAGCAAGGCAGGAGACCCACAAGATACAATCTAGATTCTAGCAGAAGGTTCCCTACAGCAAGTTTCACTAAGTAAGCAGGAACTGAATAAGAACTTTACTGGGCAGCTTGTTCATTTCACAAAGAGGCCTGGATAGGAGACCTTCCCAAGACACAGTCAGCATAATTCAAGTATCCTTCTGGTAGACCAGACAGATATTAACACACAGAACCATGTCTTCAAAAATCATCCTGTCATCTGCAAACTAGAAGCAAAGCAAATCTGTCTACACTAAATTACATCTCAATGGCTACAACCAATAGCTATACTTCACAAATAGACTGAATTAATATGAGTGTGACAGTGATCTTGGTACACTTTAAAAGTTCCACTTTCAAAAGTTGAGTGTTAAATCCTTCACACAACATCTTCTATAACATTTGCAAAACTTTTTTTCCTGAATAAGTCTAACAATATATATCAAAGCATTTCAAAATTATGATGAATGAAATATTTCAAAACATATGACTACCTCATCAATTTTCTCCTTTGCCATTTCTTCCTGTTCTTCTGCTGCAACTGGAAGCATCTCCTTATTGTCTAATGAGTAATTCAAACATATACAGTACATTAGATCACATATGTTGCAATTGTACTGCCATCTTGCAGTTTCATACTATAGACTTCACTGAGTATATCAGTTTTCTTATATTGAATTCTTGATCAATATTCAAGATTATCATTCCACTACTGCAAACGATGTTGATCTCATTGCCACCTAGTTCTGTATGATGCATCAGCTAGGTCTCCTGTTCTTTCCAGTAGCTCAAAGAGATGCACAGATGCACACCTAGGGGACATCTGAACAACTGCACTATTGCATGTGTAACTGGAAAAGCCACTATCAGATTGGATTAATACTTTTTTGAGGAAACTAACACAAATCTTTCTTTCCTTTTGGATAATACTTTGATCATGTAGAAAATAAAAGCTAAAGTGACATAGGTCTGAAACAGATGGCCCAAAAAGAGAGGATTGGGGCTGTCCTGGAGCAGGTCACCCCGGGGCTGCGGCAAGCATACGCCATGGCCCAAATCCGCCCTGATGCCAGTCTGAATAGGAGTGGAAAAGGGCGGCTTCTGGGCACCCCAGTGGCGTGCACCGTGTTAACAGCACATCCGCAGAGTGTTTTGAAGCCTCCCCATGTAATCTGTCAGGACATCTTGGGGGCATGCAGTGTGTAAAAGCCACACTTGGAAATCACCTGAACCACCTGAAAGGTGACTTTACTGGGCCATCTGTTTCAGCCCCCAAATTGTATGAATTAATGAAGAGTGAATCAAAAGTCAAACACAGACTTTTTCTAGATATTGATGTTAAATAAAAACAAAACGTCAGTTTGCTTAGGAAGAAGAGCCTGGATTTAAGCATGCTTGCAGATTAATCCTGCACATGCTTAATTAGACAAGAGACTGACTAAATGGAGTTAGGACTACACAGCATGTCCTAGTAATAATATATTCAGCCTATTATTTTCAATAAGACTTCTAAGTAACCAAATACAGGATTCAAGCTGCAAGCTTCATTATAGTCATTTATGTCTACCTAGCAGAGCTTGATTTTTAGAACGTTATATAACGACTGTACTTGTTAAGTGGTTCTGGAATGTGAACATATATTAAGCAATATGGATTTACCTAAGTTAGAAGTGCTTTCCCCTCTTATGAGCCTCATTTTCTGATACACAGATTATGAAAAAACAAAACAAAACAGCAACAAGAACCAACAACCATGTTTGTTTACTGTGAGAAGTCTATTAAGCAATTCTCCATTTTTTAAATGCTACAATACCCTTAGAGAGAGAGCCAGTATGTGTGCAATGGTTTGAGTGTTGGATGACTCCGGAGACCAGGGTTTGCATCCTGGCTTAGCCAGGCAAACCCACTGAGTGACCTTGGACAACTGATATTCTCTCAACCTCAGAGAATGGATATGACAAATTTCCTCTGAAGGAACTTGCCAAGAGAACTCCATGATAGGTTCACCTTAGGGTTGTCAGAAATAAAAAACAACTTGAAGGCACGCAGTAACAATACTATTTACTGTTTTATGCTGCTGTTCAAATTTAAAAATGCTAGCTAGCGAATTCCTTTAAAAGCTTTCTATGATTTCAGATCTAGACATCTGAATATTATTTTAAAATCAACTGTGTATAGAAAAAGATCTTGCACAGAGATATTCCTCTGGTTGCCTCTAGTATCTGAGAGAGGCAGCTGTGCAGGAGGGCCTTTTGATTGTGCACTTCATCTGGGGAGATCTTCACCAGGGAGATTCACCTAACATCTACAACAATCTTTCAGGGACCAGACTTTTGTATTTTCCTGGGTTTTCAATCTCTGACGTATTTCTACTATGCTGATAGTTTTTATCTCAGTATTTTTATTGACTACTACTAATTACCCTAAAATTTTCAATTGAAGGATGGTATAGAAGTATTTTAAAGGGGAAAAATGAAGGTTTTCATGCTGCCTAATGGTGAACTGCTATCTTTAATAACTTATAGTTGTTTATCTCAGCTGAGTTTTCCATTTAATGTATCGTTGTATATTATATCACCCTTTCTGTAGACAACACATGGCCCACCCATACAGCAAATTCTACCTCAAAACAAGAAGGAAATGTTGATTTTAAAAGGGTTTTTCCCCAATAACTGCAAAGCAAAAACAAAACAAACAAAACAAAACCTTGTTTGAAACAAGCATTTGCAACCACCCTAATACTAAAAATTGTTGTGAAGATTCACTGCCTCCTGAAATTCAGTAGCCAGGCAGTAGGGGTCCAGCCCTGAAGCTTCAGGAGTGGGAATCCACCCTGGATCTAGCAAAGTTGTCCACCTTGATATAGCTGATGGGCTTGAAGACACTTGATCATATTAACTGTTTCCAAAGTCTAAATTTCAGAGTGCCATAATTTTCAGACTCATATTCATACTTCGATATCTCATGACAACCCACTAAGAAAAGGGAATGAATCATACCGTTATTATCCCCTGTAGTCCTTTGAGAAAATGCTTCTGGTTCATGATGCTCATCCACTTTAGCATTGTTGTTGGCCAAACTATATTGATTGCTATCAAGCACTCTTCTATCCTCAGAATTTTGTTCCACTTCAAAAAGTAATGACACTGAATGATTCTTGTTAGGAGACTCCCTTGTTTCAGCAAGGTCAGTTTTTAATGTTGGCTTCAGATTAACATCATCTATTACTACATTCTCCTTTACTTTATCCTGCGGGATATTAGATGGATGTGAAGGTCCTTCAATGAGTTGACTGCTTTCTTGGGTTCCATTTTCATGCATGCAGGCTTCCAGGGATGATTCATCACTGACCAAGGAGTCCAAACAAAGATCTGCCCCAACATTAATTGATTTCACTGTATCTGCAGGCATTTCTAAGCTCTCTGTGTTACTGCTCTTAGATGGGGTTGATTCTTCCAAAGCACCATCAGGCTCAACTTTATCTAACTTTTGGTTTTCTCTGTGAAGCAGAGCTGAAGAGGTCTCATTGTTTTCTGGAGTTGACAACATGCTGTATTCAGATTCTTTGGCACACACAACAATTTTCCTTTCACTCTCTATTTCTATGCTTGCAAAGGAAAGCGGAGTTTCTTCTGAGGCAGCAGGTACAGATTCCTCTGAGGTAGCAATGGTGGATACACTGTCACATTCTGCCATTGTTCTCACAGAGACCTTTGTACTGTTTCCTAGATTCTCTGTACTCAAGGTAGCCAAGTGCTGATCAGGTTTAGTGTTATCACTCACGAATTCATGGGTTTCACATTTTGTTTTCTCTTCAGACAAAGTTGTTGCATTTTGATTGGTTTTCTCTGTGCTTTGAACAGGCAACTCAGACTTTTGGCTTCTCACTTCCTGAACAGCCATGCATTCTTTTGTTCCATCCACAGTACCTTCATTTCTCTCTTTAGCTTCAATCGGTATTAAACTACCATTAGTGGCTTGAACACAACCTTCTGTTGTAGTAATGATGGAAGCCTCAAGCTTTCCATCTTCACTAGACACCTGATTAACCTCATCTATTTTTGTACCAAACACAGAAGTCTCATAATGTTCTGCTGAGCTTGTTGAGATCACAGCTGCATCAGAAGATTGTTCTAATCGTAAGGCAAAATGTTGAACATCAACTTCAGTGCCTTCTTGGGAAATGGGAATCTCTGTCTCTTCAATAATGCTTGTGGAAATTACAGAACACTCATCTCTTTCTTCTCTGCCATCAACTGCATGGCTTTCACCAGATCCGCCAGTAGACACAATGGGCTTGGAAATGGTATTTTCTTCCCCACTTGTGATCGTTCCTGAAGATCTCATAGTAACAAGGAGATTCTTGCCATCTCCCATTGTTAAGCTTGGCATAGGGGCTTCAAACTCTTCCATAATACTTGTAGGCCCCTTATCTGATTTAACAGCAGGTCCATGACTCATATATTCAACAGCTGTGCTAGGCATGGGAGTGCTGAAATCTTCTGCATCTATCAGACATGTGGTTTTTGCAGTGTTTTCAAATTCATGTGATGTCTGCTCACTACATTGTTCAGTGGAACAGTGTACGGGGGATGGGCATATTTTGACCACACTTGTTGAGATTGTCTCACCTTCATCTTTATCATCTTGGTTAGCAGATGTTGGAAGAGTGGTTACTTTCTTAGAGACAATCTCAAACAGGCTTTCACATTTTCCACCATCTAAATAAGAAGTGGTACTCTCACTGTTTTCTTCTCCAGCTGACAGTTCACCTACACTTTCAGTGTTTGATGTTGCACTGATTACATCACATTCAAATTTCTCATTAAGGAGAGACTCTTCTTTTTCTGTGACAGAGGCCATAATATTTTCATTGTCTGTACCAGCGCTGGTAGTACTACTCTCAACCAGCCCCTTTGTACTGTTGCTGATGTCATTAATCCTAATTTTTCTCTCTAAATCTTTCATGCTGCCAGCAGTACCTTTGTCTGCATTTGAGATAAGCTCACCCAACTCTGCTCCAGCCTTGCCTGCAGCTTGGCAGACAGAGGCTGTGGCTTCAACACAAACCAGCACCTTTTCATTTTCATCTGTTCCTGTACATGTCAAAGTTTGTTCTGTTTCCTCATTGACTCTCCCTGTACTAGTAACAAAATTTTCTCCTTCTTCATCATCTTCTTTTGCACCTGTGCTGGTCACACAACGTTCATCATCATAAGAGCTTTGACTAAACTCAAGGATACTTTCCTCAGCTCTAGCTTCTGTACTGCATGTAAGACGTTTATATTTTTCTTCAGTGTCTGAAGCTGCTGCAAAACCTTCATTGCTGTCTTCCAAGCCAGTGCAAGCAGACACAGCTTCAGGGTCATCCTCTGCTGTTATGCCTGTACTGGTGACAGCACTCTCACCATTAATGATGTCTTCACTTTTTTCAGCATGTGGGCCAGCTGCCACATGGTTGTTGCTTTCAGCAAATACTCCAGTTACAACACTCTCCTCCTGTGAGTCTGTACCAGTCACTGAACATACAGCAGAACAAACACTTGCTCCTTCTGTACCTGTACATGTCACAGCACCCTCTGCTCCTTTAACTTGCTCAGTTCCTGTTGCATTATTTTGACATTCACCTGGATTTTCACTTATCATAGATCCATCCCGAGCTTCAGTACCGGCACTGGTTACAGCACCATCACTTTCACCAGTACAAGTAGCAGCATTGTCAAAAGTGCTTGTTCCACCGCTAACAGAAGCCATACACCTTTCTTCAGAGCCAGCGCTGGTTACAGCATCATCTTTCTCTTCTGATATAAAACTATTCATACTCTGATCAAGTTCAATTCCACTTTCATTGATTAATTGTTTAGTACCTTCTTCTACATAATTCACAATGCATTCAGCACTCTCTTCCTCTTTTGTAATGGTGGAGGAACTTTCACACACTGGAAGACTTTCAGTAACACTGCTACTTTCTTCAGCTGCTGTGACAGTACACTCACCAAAGCACTTTTCTGTTTCAAAATGGACATCTTTTGTATTTTTGGCCCAAGTCAAACCTTCATCTGCTTCTATACTTGTCGAGCCCAGAGTAGTCTTACTCTTTTCTTCTGAACAAGTAATGGTGGCATCACCTTCTCTTTGCAAATTTGAAACAGCTTCTTCTCCTAGCCTTCCTTCACTGCTAGTGGCTTTCACTGTACTTCCAACAGCTCTCTCTGTGCTTGTTCCTATAACAAGTGTATCAATCTCCATGCTGCTGCAGGTACTAATGCAACTGCCACCTCCTACACTGCTGCCTACTATATTGTTTTCACCTTGTGGTCTTATATCATCACTTTTTCCTTCTGCTTCATTCATCATTGCAGAAACTTTACTTATATTTTCAGATACTGACCCTGAAGATAGTTCTATTACAGCATCAATAATATGATTTTCCTTTGTTTCACCTTTCCCTTCTGTAGCACCATCACTGTTTCTTGCAGAAGGACCTTCATCTGAATTTTCCTTGCCTTCCTCCAATCTGGTTATGGCAAATTTGTCTGCATTTACATGTGCAACCTGAATAGATGGTTCAGTAAGGCTGTCATTCTGTATTGTATCAACCAATGAACTTTCAGTTTTGTCTTTTACAACAGCTTCTTGAATGCTTGTTAGAAGACCTGAGTTCTCTCCAGGTGCTTGTATGCAACTTAGGTGAACCTTGTCATCTCTGTTTATAATGTCCATATTAGTGCTATCACCATCTTTTGTGTTACTACTGGATCCAATGTTATCCTTCTGTTCCATTTTAACAGTATCCGTTTGATGGTCTTTAGTAGTATCTTTAATACAGGGGCTATCCAAATTAAAAGATTCCTCTTTAGATGTGCCAGTCAAAGGCACTGTGACATCTCCAAGATCTTTATCCATAGATTTCTGATGGATATTATCTTCTCTAGAGGATTTCTTTGTCGGAAGATTGCTTCCTTCACTTTGACTAATAGTATTTTTAACATTCTTTGGAGTGGGAACATCCTCAGTTATTTTTTGGAACTGTAGCTTGGCATCATCCTTAGGAGATAGATCAAACAAAATGTTATTACTCGTTTCATTCTTAGCAATCGCATGATTCTCCTTCTGTTCACTGGATCCAGCATTCTTTGAAGTTTGTTTGAAGGCATCGTTGGGTGTATTGATTTCTTTTGTAGAAAAAAGTTCCTTTTGTCTGGGATTACTGACACTTGAAAGAGAAGACTTAGATAGTTCTTTAGTGTGCAAAGTTTTATTCAGCTCAGGTGTCAAATTATGATGCATTTGGTCTTTGGCAGTACTTTTAAATTTAGTTGCTTGTTGAGAGTTGTTACTTTCTCCTTCAATTTGATGATGTACATTACCATGTCTTTGTTCTGACTTAATCTCCACTGGCTCTTGGCTTTGTTTTGAGTGTAATGACTGTCCACTAGTCCAACCAGTCTTTTGAAGGGCTGAGAAAGAAGAAACCAGTTTTCCCCCTCCAATATTTATATCATGGGCTGACACACTTCCTTTTCTGTTTTCACTAGATATTCTTTTAGTAGGCCTTTTGTCAGGAAGCAGACTATTTTCTTGCATCTTTGTATGAGTATCTGTTTGCTTAACACTTCTGTCATCTGATTTGTCTTCATCTTCCCTCTTTTTTGTCTCCTTACAACTATGCTTCAGACTTTTGCTTTTATGACTTTCTGTTGATAATTTCCTTTCTAGTCTGACACTACCCAGATCTTTATCACTCTTAGTTTTCTCTTTTACAGATGATTTTTCTCCTGACTGTAACTTAACTCTATGACTAGAATCTTTCTGGGAACTACTAATAGAATGTGCTCCACATTTAACTTCCAATTCTACTGAATTTTCTTCTAAGATTTTAATTTCAGTTTTGGCTTTCCACTGTTTATCTAGGTCCGTCTCTTCTGTATTCTTATCTTTGTCTAATTTCTGGCCAGATTCCTGCTTAGGGGAATTGTCTTGCCGTTCATTTTCAGGTATTTTGATTACTTTGCTATGACTCTTGGACTTGGATTTTAATGAGACCCTTTCTTCCAAGGCATTCTTTGATTTTCGCCTGTCTTTGTGTATACTGTCACTTTGCTTTGAACTGTTATCTACATTACTTGATTCTGTATCATGCTTATCTTCAGAGTAACTTTCATTCTTCCTTGAGGTTGAAGAGCTATGCTGCTTTGATACACTCTGAGATTCTTTTTGTGGCCTAGAATCACTTGACAATCTTTTGGATTTGTGTTCTCCTCTCGATTTATCTGTGGAAACTTGTCTGTCTTTTCTGCTACTCTCCTTGCGTGAATTCTCATCAGTTTTGGAAGTATGTTCAGAAATATTTTTCATATCTTTGCTGTTTGCTGATGTTTTCCTTTCGCTTCTGTGCTTGTTCTTCCTTTCAGCTTTATCATCTGACAAACTTTTCAACAGCTGATTATGTTTCTGGGAATTCTCTTCACTTTTTAGGCCTCTGTCGGATGGCAAACATTCTACTTCTTCAGCTGTTTTATGAACACTATCTCCTTTATATTTATGCTTTATCAAAGATTTATCTTCAGAAATACTTCTGTCTTTTTCATTTTTGTCTTTTGATGATCTAGCCTCTTTCTTGGGTACACATTTAACATTTTGAGGTTCAGAATCATCCTTTTTAATATGTTTTTCATTTTTAAGTGCATTTTTCTGTTTCTGAGTTTCTTCCTGGTTAGACTCTGCCCTATCAGACTGAGGCTTGGTATCCCGGAGTTCACCATCTTGCTGTACTCCTTCCATTTGGAGAGAGCTAGATGATTTTCTTTTGTGTTCTTTTTCTATTTTGGAATCACTTCTATTTTCATCAGTTGAATGCATTGACTCAGGAAGTCTTCTAACAAGTTTACTCTCTTCATTTTTCCCTTGGCTGGCCTTCACTTCTTTTGACTTTTCACCACTCTGCAAGAAAAATGCAACTAATTGTTAAGTAATGTCTTTGTGCAAATTCTTCACATTCTAACTATACCCTGAAATGGATTCAGATTTGTGAGTTCCGCTCAATGGAGTTCTGTCATTACTAGTGAAAGGGAGTGATTTCCTCTGATTGCTGCTGCAGTCACAAATTCCACTTGCAATACTGTTCCTGGGGGCTAGATGGCCTGCTGAAGCAGCAAGGTAGTTGATGTTGCAGGCCACAAGGACAAAACTGAATCAGAGGAAACCACTGCCCCAATACCGCCACATAGGCTGGAGGCTGCATCTGCCCTGTTTCCACTACCACCTGGATCTATTGTGGATTGCACTTTTGTGCAAAGGGAATTGCAGAGTTAACAAGGTAAGAACAGTTATCTTCCTTTTTTACCTAAGAATTATGCCCTGGTGCCTTTGATAACTGCAATTCTCTGATTTTCTGAGGAAAATTTTTTGCAGGGGAGATCATCTGTGGGCTCCAGGGACTGCACAAAAGGGCCCCATGGGCCAGAGAATTCTTACCCCTGCCCTAAGGGAGAGCCTCTGCAGAGTCCCGGTTCCCTCTTCAAAGAGAAGGAGTCTTTGTAGTAGACCCTGTCTTAATCTAACCCACTATATCATCCCATATGCACCATTTTAATTACAGCTCTTGAACATTACTGAAAATCAGTAAAAATCTATTCACACAAATAGCAGATAGTTTATCTATGTTGAAGGGGAACAAAATCTGACTCAGCATTCAGATTAACCACATTGACCAGAAAATGAGGGCAAAATGTGAGTTGGCAAATAGGTTCACTGGGCAGCATTCCAAACAGCCTCAAAGACTGTTGATTAATAATGCCCCTTCAAAATGTCTGTCCTGTTCCCTGGTTCGAAAGCTCAATATCTCTCTGAGAATGTCAGATTTAGACAGTTTATATGATGGCATTCTACAGGAGAGATAACTCTGAAATGACTCCCTTGCAACTCCTCTTCTTCCTCAGCCCCACAGGAATGTGTGAATGAAGATCACAGAGCACAACCAAAAGAGAATTGATGAAAAGATCAAATTTTGCCAGCCTTTTAAAGGCCTAATCTAACTTCAGTCCTTTGCTGAAACAACATCTTTCTATACTTTAGGTAAAAAAGCATGGGAGTTGTCTTTAGTTTTGACTGTCTAAATCTGCCAGGCCTAAACTAATAGCTAATTGGCTTGCCTTGACCAGACTGATCATCAGTAACTTAACTGAGATCCAAAACACACTGCAACAACAATCCAGTTTGAGATCACTTGAGCTGCTCTGGCTCAGTGGCATGGAATCTTGGGAATTGTACTTTATTGTGGCACCAGACAAAGAAGGCTAAATGCCTCAAAAAACTACAGTTCCTAGAATTCCCCAGCATTGAGCCAGGGCAGTTAAAGCGGTCTCAAACTGGATTATTTCCACAGTGTTTGTTGGACCTAACTTCTACATTAGTTAATTGTCTGGATCTAAATGATTGAACCTGATCTACTTTGCCTACGATGCTTTATTTCAACCAGATGAGCTTGACTTAAACTGCCTCTTTCATAATGGATTCTAAGTGCCAGAATAAATTCCTACTTTAATAAGAAAATTTCATAACTGCATCAGTCAGTTGTTAGCATTTTCTTTCCCATAACAGTTTTATTTTTTAAAAAACCCTGTTACATAATACTGCTAAACATGATAAATAAATAAACAGATAAATCCAGAAAAATAATGATAAAGTATGGAACTATGTTGCTGGTCAAGGGGCTTTGCAATTGACAAAGTGCAATCCAATCTAACAGTAGCATACTGCTACAGTTATTAATATCTTTCAAAAGAGGACTTACTTCATTTATCTTCTGAGACTCCCCAAGAGCTTCCTCTGGTTGTTCATGTTTTTTCTTTCTGCCTTCTTCATCATGTCTGAAAAATTTCAAGATTGTAGCAATTAAGGTTAATGATTTTCAACAATTTACTACCATTAAATAAAACTGAATTTGAAATAGGCATGATGCCCTCACCATTATTTTTACATAGCAGGTCAAAGATTTGTTACTTTTATTATTTCACTTGTATCTACTCAAGAGTTCCCTATGCTCCACTTTTATGGTCACCTGGGCTTCTGAGGATCACAATACAGCCTGATAGTCAAGTCAATAAAACTATTTTGCACCTTGAGCACTGGGCTTTTCAGGATATGTATTTATATTCAAGACAACTTCAACCACTTTTATATTTAATATTTTATATTCCATAGAAAAGTTGAAAGGTAGACAATAGCATAACATACACTTCATCATTATAAGGTATGTTTCAGTATCTTTCTCCACATATTACAATATTTTAATTTTAGCACATTATGCATTTCAGTAAACAGACATTATTTTCTATTTGTCTTAGCTTACCCGGTATTTATCAAGTATATATAAGAAATTATTCTAGTAGTGCAGCATGACAAGGCAAAAGATATCTGCAGTTCAGTCTTTAAAGCAGAAGTGGCCAAGGGCAATGAAACCTGTTGGCTGTTATAGTTGTGTTACAGTATATCTCTGAATTCTTGCTGTGCCTAAGTATCAAAATTCCTGTAACTGCTTTCCTGTGGAAGATTCTCCAATACTTAGTTTTACAGTTCGATCATTCTGATTTGTTGACATCTGGTGACATCTGGGGGTGGGGAGGAGGGCAACCATCCCATCTCTTTCTACCTTCCCATTGGCAGGAGTGAGCAAGGGAACATATGTGCTTGCCCTTCGTGTGCTCCTATCTTGCTCCCCCTGCCATCCCAAGCAAATAAACATGCACTCTTTATCCTCATGCACCACAGTCCCATCCCCTCAACTGTGCATGTGAACAAGGGAACACATGTGTGACCAGGCCCAGCGACCCTGACGTTTTTATTTCCTCCCAGTGACACCAGTGTTATCAAAGTCCCTGCTAAAAGTGGCACAAAACAGCAGTGGCAGCAGAGGAAAATACAGTAATCTTCAAATAATCTTATCAGCAAGTGCAGGGTATATCCAAAAATATAACCTTGGTAATCACAGCATTTGCCTGTTTTTACTTTAGAGGTCTGGAGTATATTAACAATAATCTTTAACATAATCTACTAATAACTCTTTTTAATACATTGTCAGCATTAGCAGAAAGCATATGGATTTAATTTAGGAATCAAGATGGTATCTGATACATTTACTGATTAAGCTGCTCTTCCACTATAACATAATAGTAATATTATAGTAATAGTAATAGTAAAGAACAAAAATGAGAAGTACAGTATCTATATATAAAGTGCCTCTATATGACAAAGCAACAGAAGTTCTTGCTTGTACATAACAGAACATTGCTAATTGTGGATTAAAAGCCTCTGTTCCTTGGACCAGGATGGTAAAGCTAAAAAGCTACACCCTGAAAAGAAGAACTACCACCAGTATCCATGATGGCTAAATAAAAAGTGACTGTTAAAAATACAAAAAAACGAGTAGGTAAACACGTGCCACCTGAAGCACATGCAGGCCAGAGTGTCACATAGTACAGCAGAGAGAACTTTTATCTTGCTTGCCAAAGAAAATACTCTAGTATGAAGTGCTAGAAAGCAGAGTGTAGATGCAAAATACTGCAATGGTAAGTGCAGAATATTTTTCCCCTCAAGAATCAACTTCAATAGAAAATAGTTTCTTCCCTCATGGACAGGACTTTCCTTGCCAAGATAGGGAGAAGTAGTAGTAAAACAGGCAAAAATTTGGGTACTAAGACCAATATGGCCAAATATTATTCTAGTACTTAATGCAAGTATGGACAAAAGCTAATAGGATTAGATTCTTCCAAGTCTATTTATCTGGGACCTGGAACTACAATATTGATACTTACACTTTAGCAGAAGCAGTATTTGGCTATAGGGTCCTTTTGTTGGTCTGGCTGCACTGCAGAGTTTTGAAGCACACAACCTGACTGAAATGGATTATCCAAATATGCCAATGTTCATGCTTCTATCAATCAATCAGTCAAACAAACATTTATTATGGTCATAGACCAGTAAACATTTATGTTTTTAAAACCAAGTTTGCAGAAGCAAAAGCATTCCCAGAATCTGTTCCTTGACCCCAAAGACAAACTTGAGTTCTGAATTTGAAAGCCCTTCATTTTAATCTTACTGCTTCCTGAGTGAACTCACTAAGTGGCTTTAGGCCACTCTTTCAGTTCCACTAGCTAGAGATCAGAGTTTGATTCTCTGCTTGAGCATAAAAACCCACTGAGTGACCTTGGGTGAGTCACAGTCTCTCAGTCTCAGAGGATGGCAATGGCAAACCCTCTCTGAAGAAACCTGCCAAGAAAACCCTATGATAGGTTTTCCTTAGGGTCACTATAGGACAAAAGTGACTTGGAGACAAATAACAAAGCTGTCAAAATGCAGACTTACAGGGTTGCTGTAAAGATTTCAACCAAACAAGGTATGTGAAGTGCTTTCAACACTTGATAATGCTACACAAGTATTATATAATTTTAGTCTATTAAATTAAATTTACTTCTTTTGGTTTTGAGGGAAATTTCTGAAAGGTCTAAAATTCTTACATCTGAAGGAAGATTCTGTTCACACTGGTACACAGCATAACAATAGTGCTGAGTTTTCTGAGCAAGTAATAGTGAATTCTTCACCTTGCTGATTGGGAAGATATGCCACTTGAAGAACCTGGAATGCTGATGCCACATCAAAGCTTAAAAGTATGTCTGGAGAGTGAATGAGAAGGTAGGCTCTCAACAAGAGAGAGAATGGCAACACTCTAAAGTGTATAAAAACTAAGCCTCACCACAATTAGGTCGAGTGGCGAATTGCTCCAAAGGCCATTAATAAAATAGTAAACTGCTCTTTCATGCTCCATTCCCTTCTCTAAGCACTCAGGAGAACTGCAAAGGCAGCTAATATCATTAAACAAAACTTCAAACTGCTTAGAAGATGCACTTGGAGCTATTTAATTAAGCTGGGCCGCAGAACCTCAGCCAATCAGCTTAATTCATGTTGCACTCTCAATTTTTAAAGTGAACAGTGATCTTAATGAGGCTGTTTTGAAGACCATCAATTTTTCCTCTGGATTTCTTTGGAGGTGTTTCCATAGCTGTTAAAACCACATCTAACTTCCTGAAAAAGAGCAAATAAACTTTGCAGATGTTAAGACAAACCTAATTCCTGTATAAGAAATTGAAATACCTCGATTCTCTTTTTCTTTTCCTGCTCAGGGCTACTTTCTTTTCTAAAAACCGTTGTTCCTTAAGCACATCCTTCATGCTGGCACTGCTTGTTTTCTGTTCACGACCTTTGCTTGAAGATTCTTCCAAGTTCTGAATGGTTTTACCTAAAACAACACAGTAAAGTTTTAAGGCATACACACTTTATTTTACTCATTTGGTTGCAAATTAAAATAAACTGCCTAATCATTACCAAACTAGATTATTATTATAGTTTTTTTTGTAGGGCTTTCGGACTATGTGGTCATGTTCTAGAACGCGGTAGATTTTCTTTGTCGGTTTGCAAACCATTTGCATTTTAAAACACTGGTAGACCGGGCAAAACAGATCTGTGAACCCCACTTCCTGGAAGATGAACTAAAACACCTGGACCGGGCTCTACAGGCCAATGGTTACTCCAGCACAGACAGCAGAACGGCTGCCAGGCCTAGAAAAACCCAGAGGAGGGAAGACAAACAACCATCCAAAGGGAAGATATTTTTACCATACATCAAAGGAGTCACAGACAGAATAGGGAAAGTGGTGAGGAAACACAACGTTCAAATGGTTTACAAACCGACGAAGAAAATCCAGCAAATGCTTCGCTCAGCCAAGGACAAGAGAGACCCTTACAGCTGCATGAGTCTACCACATTCCATGCAGCTACGGACAGGTCTACATAGGGACCACCAAACGCAGTGTGCAAACAAGAATCAAGGAACATGAGAGACACTGCAGACTGTGTCAGCCAGAAAAATCAGCAGTAGCAGAACATGCTATAAACCAGGATGGGCATAAAATGCTGCTTGAAAGCATGGAAATTCTGGACCATGCCAACCACTACCATGTCAGAATGCACAGGGAAGACATTGAAATCCATAAACACCTGGACAATTTCAACAGGAAAGAGGAAACCCTGAGGGTAAACAAGGCTTGGCTACCAGTCCTGAAGAACAGCAAAGTTAAGACTCAACCAATGCAAATGAGAAACAGCCTGGGGCCAGGGGATTCCCAGCAGACAATGAGCACCAATTAGCAGACATTAATCCTCTTTTGCATATCCTCCCACTCTGAGGACTGCCATTAGCAACAGAACAATACAATTGCAAATCACGCCTTCCTTCCCAGGGTCACACAGGATATATATATCCAATCCTTTTCCAGGCTATCATTCTCTGAAGATGCCAGCCACAGATGCTGGCGAAACGTCAGAAAGGAACTCTTCTAGAACATGGCCACATAGCCCGAAACCCTAAAAAAAACTATGGATGCCAGCCATGAAAGCCTTCGACTGCACATTATTACTGTTTTGCAAAAACAGGTAATTACTGTACATCAGAAAACAGGATAAGATACGTTCAAAAAACGTTATCACCTTGATTTGCAGTCTTCAACATTTTTGTCTTTTCTGCAGCTTTCTGTTTCCGCTTTTCTTCAAGTTTTTCTCTGTTAAGACGTCTCCTCAGGAGTCTCTCTTCTTTTTCTCTAGCCTAAAGATAAAAAGTAGGAAAGGACTCAGATGATGGGATCAAAAGATTGTACACACGTTTTCAGCTTCTTCTTTCAGCAGCATTCTTATATCCTTCTTCCTCACACTGCACAGAAACTGCCCTGAAGTTCAGGGGAGAATGCTGAAATAGCAGTCAATTAGGTACCAAGGGATACTGCCAGAAAGACAACTACAACTCTTTTGTCCCTCCATGTACAAGCATATTCACAATGCTGATCCTGAGAAGACTGCCACAGTATTTCTTGGTTAAGAAGGCAGAGTAAACAGCAATTTGACTCTAATCAAACTCACTACTGATTGGCGACGCTGCTCCACAGTCCGTTCGTCATCAGAATCACTATAATACTTTGAGTAAAGGTAAGGCTTGTGAACATAAGCATGGCGTCCAGGCTTTGCTTTTTTATCATTAGTCCCACCAGCCTCGGGCTTTGTTTTAGCCTGATTCTGTTCCTTTTCTTCATCTAGAGAAAAGTAACAAGAAAGCAGCTTAAAAGAAAGATAACTGCTTTATTTAGATGCAGAGCCAATGGGCCAGGCAGTACCTTTACCTTACCGTCGGAAACAATCTCTCCTTCTTCTGTGCTGTCAGAAAGTGCAACTTCTTCTTCACTCTCTTCTTCAAAGGAAGAAAGGTCACTGGTGTGTACAGAGCTAACAGTAATATCGCTGAGTATATCTATGTCAGAATCTTCCAAAGCTGGTTGAAAAAGAAAGATAAAGATTTGTGTGAAAACCAAAGAGTTTTGTATGTAAGCAGAAAAAGCTTCCATGTATGTGTGAAAGCAGTTTGCATTCCACAGATCAGATGGAATGCTGCTCCAGAGCCTGCTCTTCAGGAGTCTTTCTACAAGGGTTGCAAAGAAGTGTGCATGTATGTGAAAAATCCACAACTGATAAGCAGGAATACAGTGGATGGTCTTTTGAATCCCAGCTATGGAATCTAAAAAGACAAGAGACAGAAGGAGAAGGGAAAGGTGGTGGGGAAAGGGACCAAGTCCAGTGGCTATTCTATTCCTCTGAGGCCTGGACCATGGCAGATGGACTGGAGGGAGGGCCCTTCTGCTTACATTGGCTATGCCCGATGGTGTTGGGCCTGCCTTTACACTTCCTCCGAGGCCAGACAATGGCAGATGGCATGGGGGGGAAGGTCTTCTTCTTTAGGCTAGGTATTTTTAATGTTGTGAAGCCGCTCTGAGTCCCAGTTCTGGGAATGCTTCCCTGAAGAAAGTGGTCTTTAACTCAGTTTTAAAACTGGCTAGAGAAGTAATGAGCCGTGCTCATAGGGGAAGGAGGTTCCAGGAGTGAGGGGCAGCAAGTGAGAAGGGAGAATCTGAGATGGAGCAGTGGAGAGCCAAAGTCAATGTAAGATAAAGAAAGAAGAATTTTAGAATTATCTTCAAGGAAAAGTAAATAATACTTATTAACAGAGGTTATAAATCAGCTCGAATGTATCAAAAAAGCATGAGAAGCAACACAAAAGTGTTTCCTACATACGCAGTACAAAAACAAGCATCATGAAGAGGGGTATAGAACAATCTGAGGCAATTCTAACAGAATACACAAAAAAGCAACTCAAAATGTAACTTCAGAAAATAAGAGGCCATCCAAAACAAAAACAACAAACAGCAATGTAACAAGGCAAGTAGAAGAGTAAGCAAGTGAAGACAAGGAAAACTCAGGATTCAAAAATGTCTAGATACACCAAAGTATTTAAGGTTTATGAAGTAACAGATGGAAACTAAAAAAAGAAAACAAATAAACCAGTCTTCTTGATACAAAACTCTTAAGCAATTCTCTCAGATTAATGACATATAGCTAGAAGACACAATAAAAGCAAATATGGTTAGAGGTCACACATGAACAAATAAACAGCATTTAGAATATCCAGTGTTCACTGTTTATCCAACTTATCACAACATATACATTGGCCCAAATTCTCAGGTACTGTGTATGTCAAGTATTCAGTATTAAAGTGCTATTTCTAGCATTTGGTTACTCATGACAGTTTTCTAAAGAAATAAAAACTACCTATCAATCCCATTAGTCTCCACCTCCCCCCGCCCATACTATACTATACATAACATTTCTTATATTTATACCTTCTTTTGTACTTCCATTTGCTTTGTGCTTACTGATGCTTTTTTCCACGACTGAGTATTTTGTTGAGTCCGTCTCTTTGTCTTTTGTTGCCTTCTCTTCTTTTCCTTTTAGGTCATCACTGGTCTTTTTGGAGAGGTCCATTTTTTTCTCAGATTTTTCTTTTTTCTCTTTTCTCCTCTCTCCTTTGTCTAAATTTTCAGGTTTTCTATCACCTTTGTCCATAGATTTAGTTTTCTGTTCATCACTTTCCTGTACAATTTCCTTGTTTGGATTAACCACATTGTTAATTTCTTTTGACACAGTTTTCCCTTCTTCACTGGAGGAAAACAAATTATTTACATCTTCACGGTTTGCTACTGGTTCAGAGCTTTCTTCCACAGAATTACACGGAGGTTTCTCTTCATCTACCAGATCTTCAGCATTCCGGTCTTTCTCGACACTGCCATCGACACTCTGCTGTGACAGAATTCTTTTTGGAACTCTGTCATTAGGCTTTATACTTGCTACTTCTGTGGAAGCCCTAGCTGCATTTGCTTCTTGATTTAGAGATGTTATTGTTTCCAAAATTGACATTGCATCATTAGCTACATTTGCACTTGGAATGGTAGAAGTAACACCTTCAAGGAAGAAAGGAGAAAAAATGTATTAAAAATTTCTCTTGCATGTATGTTTTTCGGATGCTAGAATAAAAATAAATGTTTTCTTTCCTGAAGAGAGAGCTCAACATACAGGGTGTGAAATGTTAACATGTGTTGTGACATAGAGCTGAAAACTAGTAAATGATGTTATTTGTTGACAACTCTTCTCCCTGCTGTCCTCCTAAAACACCAAAAATTCTGATATGTCCTAGTGTTTTTAGTATCCATCTTATTTCCATAACTTTCTTGCTAAGGAGATTTACCACACTATCACTTAAAACAACTCTGCAGCAAAGGAACTGAACATAACCATTGTCATTACATTCAAACAATAACAACTGGAACAGTTATTCTAATTGAAAAAGGTCCTGGATGAGTGTATATCTTACTGTTCGTAATGGAAAAAGCCAGAAGGCATGCTGTGACCAATCTGTGGCCCATTTTGAAGATAAAATCACTGTCTTCCAAACAAAGAGGGAGAATAAAATTTTGACAAACAGAAATGGATATAGAGAGGCCACTGTCAGGATATTGAACATTTTATAACCTGAGGCTATAGACAAACTTCTTGAAAGATGGAGACCTACCAGACTATGTTTAGATCTTTGTTCATCCTTGCTTTCATATTCTGTTGGGGTAGGGTTGAGACCTTGAATTTTGGAAGCAATAAAAACTTATTTGAAAGAAGGAATCATGTCTTCTATTCTAGAGGAGGCAATGTAGGTCTGTTTTTTGGGGAAAAAAATCAAAACAGACATACTTTGCCTCCTTTAGAATGGAAGTAGCTGGAGATTGCACCCTGTGCTGAACCATTCATATCTGAGCAAGGCTTTGGAGTATGTTGTAGATTCTGAAAGAATTAGGTAGTTTTGAGGTAGTTTAGGTAGTTTACTGAAAGCCTTTCCAATCAGGTTTCAGAACTGATTTTGGGACATAAAAGTTTTCTCTTCCAAAATGAATCATTTATACTGGGAAACAGACATGGATAGCAATACTTTACTCTCAGATCATTCATAGACTTTAGTGTTTGTGACCATGGTATCCTTCTGGACTGTCTTGCTGAGTAGGATTTAGGTGGCATGGTATTAAAGCAGCCCTGGCCCAAGCTAGCCAGGTACTCTCAGAAGATGCTTGGGGGAACCTCTGTTCTGCTCCATAGCTGCTGGTTCCATATTGTCCAAGCCCATCTCTTATACTGTACCATATGCAGAACTGCTTTTGAAGACAGCTTGGAAAGTTCAATGTATACAAACATAGTTGCAAAAGTCCTGTCTGTGGTTATACTGACAAATCTGTACCAGACGTACTGGTTTAAAGTGCTGTTGTTTTTTTTAACTTTTATACCCCTGAACAGTTTGATAACAGCTTATTCAGACAACATTTACTCATATGAGCCTCCTTGTGTCTTAATATCATCTTCTAAGATCCTACTGGTTGACCTACCATTAAGGTGCTATGCCTGGCAGCAACTAGAGACAGGACATCTATGTAATGACCTCTGCCTATATGCAAAGCGATTTGTAGCACCTTTGAGACTAAGTTAAAGAAGTTGTAGCACAAGCTTTTGTAGATTTGGCCTATGCATTTTAGGAAGCAGACCAAGTATATGAAAGCTTATGCTACAACTTTTTTCACTCAGTCTTAAAGAAGCTACAAGATCCCTTTGCATACTGATATTTCAGACAAACATGGCTATATCGCTGAATTTGAGCACTAATGACAGAATTCTTTTCTGAAATATATGCTTGTTCCTTCTGTGACTGCTTTTGAGAAGGTTTTAAGATAGATTTGTTTTCTCGTTAATATAATTGATAAAGTTTTACAAAAGTTGCTGCTGGATTATTAAAGTTGTATTTTTGGCTAATTTTAGCATTATTTGATAATTACATTTAATGTTTATAAAAAGTTCATAAAGTTGAACTATTTGTTTCTCTGGTCCTGAAAAACACAGTTAATAAGTAACATACTAACCACTACTTAGGGTTGTGCTAAAAATTAAGAGGAAATCAGTACAGACCAGCAAACATATTCTATTTTTAATTTCAGTAAGAAGCAGACATTGTATTTTACACCAGCTTGCAAAACTTTTTGGAAGCCAATATAAAGGACATAAGAAATAATAATTCAGAAGTTACTGGGACACAGACATCTCTAATTCTCTAGCAACAAGTACATTCATGTACTGGATATAATGTGTACTCCTAATCAGAGCCAAAATATATGTATGAAGAAACAGAGTACCTGAAAACCAAGAAACTGTTTATTTTCAAATAGTGGGATCCCAACTAGATAGGTTTATGTCCCTGACATTAAGCTGCTATAAAACAGTTATGTGCTCTTGCTTGCTTGGATTCAACTTTAGTCTGTTAAACCTATCCTATGAGAGTTAGGGATCACATGATTCTCAGCACCTATATTTTCTGAAGATCTTTAGGAAAAAAGTATCAGTTAAACAAGGCTCAAACAAATTTCATACCATTTTCTGTTTTGAAGGGTAATGAAAGTGCAATTCTACACATGCTTACCTGGAAACTGGTTTTACTGAAATTACCTGAATTTGTTTCCAAACAAGCATGTTCAGGATCAGGAGGCTAAAATCACTTTCTTTAATCTCTAAAAACATTTATATAGCTACTCAAATAAATATCAGCAACCCCCTCAACAGTGTATCAGTTTTACCAGGGAAAATGAAAAGAAATACAGTACCTTGCATCAAAACAGAAGCATCTGGCTTTTCTTCAGGTGGTGCTGTGCTGGGACTGGCCTCTTCTTTGTGATTTAATGTGGCTAAAAACTCATGTACAGCCTTTTCCACCTGCGGTCTGAATATATGGTTGATCTTTGGATCCACAACTTGAGAAATAATTCTGTCAATCCCTGATTCCAGCATTCCAGATCTGAAACATAAGGGTAACAGAGAAGTACCTCTTCTTGTTTAGGAAGTTCTCCTAATAATTCAACTGCTCTAAACAGGTGACTCCACATCCATAAAATATTGCAACTCAAGAAGAAAGTCTCATTAAATACATTTTTTGGTAATGCTAACTATAACTTTTTAAGGTAAGCCAGAATTATCACTTGTGTGTTGCAGGGTTTTAGAATCATAAGGTTGGAAGGGCTATGGAGTTCAATGCAGGACATCCAGTTAAAGTATCTTCAGCAGGTCCAGCCTCTTTTTGAAGACATCCAGAGAGACTACACCATTGCTCCAGGCAGTTGATTCTATTGCCAATCCACTTTTACTGTCAAGACATTCCTTCCAATGTTCAACCAAAATCTACCCTCCTGTAACTTAAAGCCATTACATTTGATTCTACCCACTAGGGCAGCAGAAAACAGGCTGTATTTAAAGAGGACAACTGTGTGTTTAATTGCTCACTCAAAGAAAAAGTATGACCCTTTTCATAAAACCTGATCTGTAAATCAGGTGTGTTGGAAGTTAAAATATGCTGGCTGCATCCACACTGCAGAAACAATCCAGTCTGAGTCCACTTTAACTGCCATGGCTCAATGCTACAGAATTCTAGGAATTGTAGTTTGTTGTGGCACCAGAGTTCTCTGACAGAGAAGGATCACAATGTCTCACAAAACTACCATTCGCAGAATTCCATAGCACTGAGCCATGGTAGTTAAAGTGGTGTCAAACTGGATTATTTCTGCAGTGCAGATGCAACAGCAAGTAAATTTCTATACTGTTTATCAGTGAACTGATTCTATGATTCTAAGCCAATTGCCCCTAACAAGCTGGGTACTTATTTTACTGAACTAAGAAAGGATGGGAAGGCTGAATGGACCCTGGAGCCCTGTAGGATTGAACTCACAACCTTATGGCTGTGAGTGGTTGCACTACTGGCATTTAACCACTGCAACCACCCAGAAAATAGAAATTTATTGCTAATGGCCTCATTATGTAGAGACACAAGCTTCATTTAGTTAGTTACTTAGTCTAGATCCCGCCTTTCTCCCAGTGTGGTACCCAAGAGCCTATGACAGTAAGGCATATTTCTGGGCAGAGGTGATGGACCTAGACTTGTCTCTTCTTGAAAGGAACCAGGATCGAGCAGAGGGCCCCCAGGCAAAAGAAACAATGGGAAAATGATTTCTTCTAGTTCCCCCTTCCCTTTACAATCACTGTGGGCTTCTGACTACAGCATGAGCACAACATATTGCCACAGGTATTTTTCAAACAGCAGCACCCTACTTCGAACTGCTATTAAGGATGCTTTTGATTGTTATTTAACAGGATTATCTTCTACCCCACTGCTATTGAATTTCTTCCAAATAACTATCAATCTTTATTTATACAGTGGCAGACTTGTAAGGCTGAAACTTACTTGAGAACTTGTTGCCTAATATTGTTTCTTAGCTGGTTCTTGTTCAGGTGAGGACTCCAGGTATGAGTTGCTAGATGGTTGGAAACAAAGTTGTCCACTCGCTGCCTTAAGTTCTGATATGCAGGCTGAAAGTGAACAAAAGAGATCCCTTGTGAAGCTTCCTACATTTGACATTCACAAAACTGGGCACAATTTGGCACCCATCCTTAAGCAATGAAAAAAAATATATATACAGTGTGTAATATACACGTATGTATGTGTGTGTAATTTTACTTCTATTTAGGGTATGTCTACTAGTAATCTGAGGCGGGGGGGGGCGGGATCCGGGGCAGCTGGGGATTCCCATGTTAGCAGGGTCATAAATCCACTTCAGTGGAGCCATCAAAGGTTCTACAAGATGGAGAGTTCATCACCTCAGTTAGAATCTTAAAGTCCAGATTAAAATCTGGAGAGGATTTACCACACCATTGACATGGAAGCCACTAAGCGCCACTGGAAGACTTTTAAGGCAGCTTTTAAATGGAAGAAAAATATAAAGGCATAAGATGCAGAAATTACTGAAATAAAACTATACAATAGTAAAAGCAAACAGAACTCACCTTTTAAATACACAATAAGTCATGGGCCAGCAAGATTTTGTACAGCAGTGAGAACTTTTTATAATCTACTGAAAATATGGGGGAAGAGACCTTCTGGCCAATGCGTCAAACAAAAATCTATTAGAATCAGTCCTTCAGGAACTTCTGAAATATGGTGTCTGCAATCCCCCATCCAAAAACCCTATTCAGAATGGCATCACTGTCCTCACTGATACCACATAGAATCATAGAGTTGGAAGAGACCCCAAGGGCCAGCCAGTCCAACCCCCCACCATGCAAGAAATCACAATCAAAGCATCCCTGACAGATGGCCATCCAGCCTCTGGATGTCACACAAATATATGCTGCCAAGAGATCCAGCAGAATCAAAAGGCTTGCACAACAGGTCACCTATCCAGGTGACCAATGCAGCTGAAAATTCAAATCCAAGCTAGAATTTTGGCTAAACTGGACTCAGAAAACTAGTTTTATCCAATAGTGCTTAAGAATTAACAGCAAACTACCTGCTCCAACGGCATACTCAAGAAATGTTCATTTTCAACTGACTTGTAGTTACTATAGTCCTCAGGGTTCAAGGCAAGTATCTTCAAAAGTATTCCCCCAACTGCTTTTTCGAAGACTTTCAAGGACTGCACCCTCTGCCCAAAATGGAGACAGTTACTCCGGGCAAGATGCAAGTCAATTGTTCAGTTTACAACAGGTAGCAAGACCACTCGCATACACTTTATGTACCTGCAACAGCTGGAACACACCAGACAACATGGAACAGCAGACACTCCCCTTCTTTAACTGAATGAAAAGTGGTATCTAGGTCAAGGTGAATACAAGCAATATTGCTCTCAAGGTGCTTAGCAAACCAGTTGTGGGCAAGCAAAATTTTGGCAACTGACCAGATGCTGGCTTGGTACCAGATGGGTGCTGTATTTTCCATACTAATGTTTTAAAGTTAACTTTTAAATAATATTTAATTGTACATTTGATTTAATTATATTTTAATATATGATATAATTTAATTTTCATTGTATTTTTAATTCAGTATCACTGTGAGCTATGTTCAGTCCTTCTCAAGTCATCTTTTGGTGAGAAAGGTGAGATATAAACACAGTGAAAAAACAAGACAGATACATTCCGTTACATCTCATGTGAAGTCCAGCTAGAGTGGGATTAAACCTTCTGAAAAAGCTCTGTAGGACAGTTCTGAAAGAATGCAGCAATGACAACAATTATTGCTTATTGGTGACTTGAGCAAACAAATTCAAATTAGAATGATCAGAAAAGGAATTTAAATTATGCTCCCATTGAGATTTCACATGTTTGCTAAACAATAGTACAGCTCTTACCACTGTACCATGCTACCTTATAAGAACCTGAAATGTTTACATTTTCATTCTTATTGCAGTATTTGTCACTTTCTCTGCATGTCCTCCACACTTTCCTTTAAAAAAACTTTCAGAAAGAATTTCTTTAATTATATGTTGAGTCTCTTATCCAAAATGCTTAGGACCACAAGTATTTTAGAATCTTTGGATTGGGAATATTTGAATATACACCTTATAGATGGGACCCAAGTCTAAACATGAAATTAACTTATGTTTGATATATGTCTTATACATACCCTGACAGTAATTTTATACATAATATTTTTGTGCATGGAACAAAGTTTGTGTACACTGACTGATCAGAAAGCAAAGGTGTCCATATTATCAGCCACCCATGTGGGCAATTTGGTTTTTGGAGTATTTTGGACTTTGGAATTCCAGATAAGGGAGATTCAACCTGTACTGTCATATAAAGTCTCATTTATGACTAATAGCCATGCCAATTTTTGAGATTAAGTCTGAGTCTATAGAAAATAGCACAATCAGCCACTCACTCAAAACCAGAAGGTGGCGAGTTCAAGACCAGCAAAGGGCTGAAGCTTGACTCAGGCTTGCATCCTTCCGAGGTCGCTAAAATGAGTACCCAGACTGTTGGGGGCAAATAGCTTACAATTGTAAATGAAGCTGTTTGTTTAACAAATTGTAAGCCACTCTGATAGTCTTGGCTGAAGAGTGGGGTATAAATAAAAAACAATAATAATAAATAATAAATTTGGCTTTGTGACCTGACAAAACCAAAGTAGCTAAGAGAAAAGAAAAGTTCACAACTGATGAATTTAAGTAGGACTGGACATTTGATTAAAATACTAGAACTGTTTATTTTCATCAGATGAAAGTGAGATTATTATTTTTTATAGACAGAGTATAAATACTCTGTGAAAAACTAACTGAAATTGAAATTCTTAATTACACTTCCTTCAAATCAATGTACTTTGTAGGCCAGATTAACTGACTGTTAATATGATATAATCTGAATAGTAACAAAATGTATTAATATTCTTTGAAAAATTTCATTTAAATTTTTTAAAAATCATTCATTTTTCATTCGTTCACAGTATATATACTCGCTGCATCTTACAGTTAATTAGATAGTTACTTTCCTTCAAGCTTACAATCTAACAAAAACATGATAGGCAGTGAGGAAGGACATCAAGTCCACCCAGCCACAGAATTAGATCAATAATGAACTCACTTATCTCTAACTAAAATCTGGAGGTTTGCCGCTTGAACAGTATAGAACTGATGGAGAGTTCCATACAGGAACTCTCCATCAAAGCATACCCAACAGATGGCCATCCAGCCTCTGCTTAAAGACCTCCAAAGAAGGAGACTCCACTACATTATGAGGCTAAACATTCCCAGCTCCCTAAGTCGTCCCTCATAGGACATGATTTCCAGACCCTTCACCATCTTAGTTGCCCTCATTTGGACACGCTCCAGTTTCTCCACATCCTTTTTGAACTGTGGTGCCCAGAACTGGAGACAACATTCCAGGTAGGGCCTGACCAAAGCAGAATAGAGTACTTCCCTTGATCTAGACACTATACTTCTATTGATGCAGCCTAAAATTGCATTGGCCTTTTTAGCTGCTGCATCGCACTGTTGACTCATGTTCAACTTGTGATCTACTTGGACTCCTAGATCCCTTTCACACGTAGTTTCATTCAGCCAAGTGTCCCCCATCCTATATCAGTGCATTGCGTTTTTCCACCCTAAGTGCAGAACCTTACATTTCTCTGTGTTGAATTTTATTTTGTTAGCTTTGGCCTAGCTTTCTTGCCTATTCGGGTCATTTGAATTTTGATCCTGTCCTCTGGGGTATTAGCTACTCCTCCTAATTTGGTGTCGTCTGCAAATTTGATAACTCTGCCCCCAATACTGTCATCCAAGTCATTAATGAAAATATTGAATAGCACTGGGCCCAGGACAGAACCCTGTGGGACCCCACTGGTCACTTCTCTCCAGGATGAAAAGGAACTACTGTTGAGCACCCTCTGGGTGCAGCCACTCAACCAGTTAGAAATCCATGCAATGGTTACCTTGTCTAGTCCACATTTTTCAAGCTTGTTTGCAAGAATGTCATAGGGAACCTGGTCAAAGACCTCACTGAAATCAAGATATGCTAAATCCAGAGCCTTCCCTTCATCTACCAAGCTGGTAATTTTATCAAAAAGAGGAACAAAAAGAAAAGAAAAAGAGATCACATTAGTCTTGCATGACTTGTTTCTCTGAAACCCATGTTTCACTATCCTAAGCTCCTCAGGCCCTTATACAGGACTGGGCTACTGGGACTATCCATATGTTTTTAGGGCTGCAAATCCCATAAACTCTTATAATTAGTTATGATGCCTGAGACTGTTGGAATGGTTGGGCCGCTCTGGGCCCCACAACAAACTCCAACTCCCAGAATTCCATCGCCAAGAGCCCCAGAAAAGACCCAAAGCGCTTCCAAACCGGGTCCTTATCGTTCTTCCTTGTCTCACCTTGGTGTCCACATCGGCGAGGCAGTCCCTGCGGAACTGGTCGAAGAGTCCCTGGCTCTTGAGGCGGTTGAGGATGAGCGAGACCAGCTCGGGCTCAGCTGCAGCGGTGGGGCCCGGGGAAGAAGGCTCTGGGAGCGGGGGCTGCGGAGGAGGCTGCGGCGGTGGAAGCGGAGGAGGAGGAGGAGGCGGCGGAGGGGGAGGCTGCGCGGGAGGAGAGGAGGCCGGGGCCGGAGGGGCAGGGGCTGCTGTGGCGCTCCCGCTGCAGGACATGATGTTGTTGTTAATGGCGGAGGTAGCGTCGCCTCCGTCCTTCCGCGGCGACTGCTTCTATGCTACTGAGCAGCAGCAGCACCAGAGACGCCCCGCCTCTTTAAACGCAGCCCCGGAAGCGGAAGGGAAGGTGGGCGGAAGTGACGTGAATTGGGCCGGGAGAGAGGTAGCCGCTCCATCATCACGGGACAGTCTTGGCTATCGGTGCCCTGTCTAAGTGCGCATGCGCATAACCGTTCCAATTAAGCCCCGCCCACTTCGCCTCCTCCTCTTCCAAGCCCCCCTCCCTGGAGTTGGTTTCCATGGCGACGCTAAAGGCCTAGTCCACCCACCAGCACCCTCCATAATAATAATAATAATAATAATAATACATAGGATATATAAATAATAATAATAATAATTATTATTATTATTTATATATTCTATGTATTATTATTATTATTATTATTTATATATCCTGCCCTTCTACAAGATGCAGTCAGGGCGGTTTACAAATATTTAAAACAACAACAAGAACAACATACTATTCAAAATCCCTCAAACCCCCCCTTAAAATAAAATTAAACATAACATAAAGTATACAACATACAATAGAATATAGCAAATCAAATAAATATAACCCAGTTTGACACCACTTAGTAACTGCTCCATCATTCCCTTCTCCTTTTGTGTTACGTCTTTTTAGACTGTGAGATGGGGGGGGGGGGGTTTACAATCGTTACGTTATAATCTCAGGTAGATTGTAATCTCTATATTTAGGTTATAATCTCAGATTGTAACCTCTAGATTGTACAATCTTAGATTATAATCTCTAGATTGTACAATTTTACGTTATAATCTTTAGATTGTAATCTTCGATTGCTTTAGATTGTAAGCAGTCTCAATAACTTTCTGGAAGCCACTCTGGAAGCCTTTAGGGCTGAAGAGTGAGGTATAAATACCATAAATGAATAAGGTATTGTTTTTCTAAAAAAAAGTGTTTTAGTTACTCCCAGACCTGCGTTTTCTCAAAATGGACCTTATCAGACAGGAGGAATTTCTCTTTATTGCGAATGGAGCCAATTGGAGCCAATTCGAATTCATGTGAATTCGCTAGTTTAGCGAATTTACGTGAATTCCAATTGCATTCGGAATGCGTTCAGAATGATTTCCCATTACCCGAAAATGACCTCCCCCCCATTGCCCAAAATTGTATGAGATGCTTTAATACGAAATAACGTAAAACCTCATGATGGCGTTCGGAATGACTTCCCTTTTGCCAGAAATTGTGTGAGATACTTTAATTCGCAATAACGTGAAACCCCATGATTGCGTTCGGATTGCCATTAGATTATATTTCCAATTTCACTCGTCTGATAAGGTCCAATGTCGTTGTTCCCAGTTAAGATGGTATGGGGCAAGATAAATAATAATAATAATAATAATAATAATATCCATGTGTCCATGCAGACAGGCCACTCCTCTTTCATGAATTGCATTTTGTTTGATCCAATAAAAGTATTGCAGTGTTGTGGATTTTTGGATGTTTCTTGTGACATCAGAGTATCTGTGAGTATTGGCTTATGAGAGTGTGGCTGTGTGTGAGTGTGTGTAAAATTTACATATGTGAGAACTATTGATTCAAATAAACTGTTCTAATTTCAGTCCTTTTTTCTTATAAAATGTCAAAATATGAATATACATGACTATGTAAACAAATATGCACACTAAACCAAATAGACTATTTTAATTCATTTATTAGGTTGAGCAAGGTGTGTGTGGAGTTGATCACACGAGAGGAATTTCTCCCAATTTCGGATTGAGCCAATTCGAATTCACGTAAATTCGCTAGTTTAGCGAATTTATGTGAAATTTGATTGTGTTCGGAATGCATTCAGAATGACTTCCCATTTCCCAAAAATGACCCCCCATTGCCCGAAATTGCATGAGATACTCTTATACGAATTAACGTAAAACCTATGATTGCGTTCGGAATGACTTCCTTTTTGCCTGAAATTGCATGGGATACACTCATACGCAATAACATGAAACCCTGTGATTGCGTTCGGATTGCCATTGGATTATACCCCCAAACTCCTGTGTATGATGTCCACATGTAGATGTAAAGGAGGTTACAACAGTAAAAAGTTTGAGAACCACCCCATAACAGGACTTCTCTTGGAAATTCACAATGCTTGTATTATGATGGGAGAAAAGCCACTCCTTCTTGTCTGGTTTCTTCACTGTTTTTGAATGCTGTCAAATTTACTTTGACTTATGGTGATCCAATGAATGAGAGACCTCCAAGTCACATTGACACCCATGCTCAGGTCTTGCAGACCCAGTGCCATAGCTTTCCTGATTGAGTGCATCCATCTGTAATGGATCTTTTCCTATTGTCTTCTGTCTTAACCAAACATTATTGTCCTTTCTATTGAGTCATGTCTTCTCATGATATATCCAAAATATAACAGTTTCAGTTTCGTCAGAGTTCAGGTTTGATTTGCTCTAAGCCACCTTTACATTTCAGGATCTTGTCTGTTTCCTTCATAGCTACCTTTTCAAGTGCTAATCTTCTGATTTCTTGACTGCAGTCTCCATTCTGATTAATGACTGAACCATATATGAAAAATCTTGAAGTATTTCAGTTTCTACATTGTTGCCTTTAAAGTTATGTGGCCATCTATGGTTTATTTTTGTGGTGTTTTTCTTAGTAATTTTTATTGAACATTTCCCCAAATACAGTCATCCCTTCATATCCACGATTCTTTATCCACAGATTCAACCATCCACAGCTTGACAATATTACAAATGTATATATAAATTACAAAAAGCAAAACTTTATTTTGCCATTTTATATGAGGCACACAATTTTACTATGCCACTGTATGTAATGGGACCTGAGCATCCATGGATTTTGGTATCCACAAGGGCCAAACCCCAGTGGATGCCAAGGGCTCACTGTACCTGTACAATAAAAGTTACAGATATTTCAAGAGGGAAAAAAGGAGGAAGAAAGAGAATAAATAAATGAAAAGAGTAAGATATAAAAAGAAATGCAACATATTAATGTATCTTTTGACTTCATTTTTGGTGATTATATGTATATAATAGTCATACCTCTTTCACAAAAACTATATTGTACACCTTTTCCAAGAACCCAATTTTTACTTTATCTTGATTGCAGCAAATACCATTTGGTTTTCTTTTCTTTCTTTCTTTCTTTTGCAAAAAGTCTATTGGGGTTTCCAATTTTTTTTAGAAATGTCACAACTTTTCTCTAATCAAACCAGTTAATTTGCCCGTTTCTGCTATTTCATTCATTTTTAATAACCATTCCTTCTTAGTAGGCAATACTGCATTCTTCCATCTTTGCAATACAACAATCTTGCTACCATAACCATACCATGAAGTAGTCTTATATGACTCTTTTGCAGCTGTTCATCCATAAGTCCCAAAAGAAAAAGTTCTGATGTTAATTAAATGTTAACCCTTAAGATCCTCTGCATCAAAGTATGTGTTTGAACCCAGAACATTTTAGCATTTTCACACATCCACCATATATGGAAAAATATCCCTTCATGTTCTTCATACTTAACAAAGATATGTAAAGTAACAAAATTTCTTTAAAACAATATATGTTACATATGATTGACATATGAGATATTAGGAACTTTCTGTCTGATTTATCATATCTGTCATGGATCATTCACAGAAGCATGTCTTCTCTTCATGCTGCAGTCTCCAAGAGAGGGTTGCATCAGATTTGTATGGCACTTTGCAGTCAGACATTCAGAGTAAGGCCTACATGTCTTTCAGAGGTGCAAGGAAAAAGGAAAATAAATGTTTTGAAGCCTCTATTTAGCAAAATACAAATCAGGCTTTCATGAATGGTGGCTCTGTTCATTCACAAATCCTGGAACAGCCTCTTGGCAAGAGCAGCAGTAATAAGGGAAACCAAAGCTCTCTGCTTGGGTTGTAAGGGCTGTGCTGCAGCTACATCTGCTTGGTGATTTTCACATTCATCTTATCACCACTTCTCCTTTTTTAAAAACAAACAAACTATAAAGCTATCATTAGACTGATGGAACCTTTTTCTTGAGTTCAATGTTACCACTGAATCAGTAACAACCAGTTTACTTGTATAAAACAAGTACTGTAACCAGAAGACGTAATAAACAGCTGGAAACAAGGACTAGGATTTGTCTCATCTGTCCTCTCTCCTCTGGGTGCTGCATTTCCAAATGTTGCATGATTAGAAACAACAACACACCATTTCTTGTTGTGTATACCATTTTAGGTGTCTTTTCAGACCATAGACATTTCAGCTGGACTACTTGAGAGCCCTTTGGAGCCAGGGAAGGCTACCAAGAGGAGGGCCAGATTTTATATCCTGTGGCCCTTTGTGGTCCAGGTGACATCTTTAGGTTGGGTTTGGGGCTGAAGTCCTGTGTGGATCTTCTGAACTTTGCTTCTTTCCCATGCAGGTCTAGAAGAGATGGTTAAGAGGTGATATGATAGCCCTCTTTAAGTATTTGAAAGAGTGTCATATTGAGGAGGGAGCAAGCTTGTTTTCTGCTGCTCCAGAGTCTAGAACGCGGAACAAGGGATGCAAACTGCAGGAAAAGATATTCCACCTCAACATTTGGAGGAACTTCCTGACAATAAGGGCTGTTTGACAGTGGAACACACTCCCTCGGAGTGTAATGGAGTCTCCTTCCTTAGAGGTCTTTAAGCAGAGGCTGGATGGCCATCTGTCGGGGATGCTTTGATTTGGAGTTTGTGGTCTCTTCCAACTCAATGATTCTATGATTCTTGAACAGCACTTGAAAATGCTGGCTGAGAGTGATTGCCTTACCCACCCATCTCTCCTTTAATAGTGAACTCAGGTGGTCAGAGGCAGACTTGCATTTCCCTCCCTTGATAATTCCTTTTGGCTCCTGATCTTCTGGCCTTTAGATGGACCCTAAAGACTTTAAAACTTCTTCTAAGCCTTTTACTGCTTTTTATCATCTGTTTCTGTTTTTATTGTGCTAGATGTTCATTGTTTTAAATATCTTTTTACCTTAAGCTGTCTTGTGAGGATTTGGCCTAAAAAGCAGAGTAGAAGTAAATCAATGACTAAGGATGAAAATGAGGATGACAATTCTGACAATTGGATCTATTATAAATTAGATGTACTTGGGGAACACAGGCCAAGACATATATGAAGTGTCTCCCTATTTGTGCTCCTGGCTGAAACGGTCATCTAAACTGCTGTGTTAACTAGCTCTACAGCATAAACAGAATACAAATAAGAAATTTACAAGCAGGAATGAGAAATAGTTCTCCTGTTGGTTGAAATAGATTCTCCCATAAATGCCTCTCAGCTATAAAATTTCATTTGCCCATGGGAACAATGTGGGCAAGCTCATTGCATAGGTGAACATTTGAGGCAAGCTTACATATTAAGACCCTTGAATATGGTTTACCCATCCTTAATTTGAATTGAATTATATCCTAAGTGTTTCGCCTACTTCTAGCCACGGATCTGGACTGTAAGGGGGGGGGGGGACCTCCTGCTTCTCAAAAAATAATGAAATTGTATTCAATACATTGATATTTCTCTCCTACAGAGTACAAAAATGCAAACTGCTTATTATCAGTTTGATTAATCGGGGGCAAGGGTGTCTAGATAAGAGAATATATTAAAGGCAGAATTGCTCAGAAAATCTTACTTGTTCTGAGGCGTTTGTAATCAACACAATACATTACTAGCATACAAACAAGATTTTGATGTTTCAGGGATTCTGTTGCCATGGAAAACTCTTGTAGTGTTGCAGTGATTTTAGCTTTTGATTGGGCTGAATACAGTATATGGTAGGGATGAGCAACAGAAGGAGGCAGGGGAGTTGTCATAAAGCCTCCTGCATAACCTTTATCCCAAGGCAGACACAATTAGGGCCAAAGTACATGTGGCAACCCAAGACTCCATGGTTCAATGTTCATTTTTATTCGGCAAGAGTAATGTCAAATTGGGTTCTAGATGAGGCATTATGACAAGGATGTCAGTCTTTTCTCTTTCTTTAATGACTTTAAAGTCACTTCCCAGACTTGCTATAAGCAGTAGTGTGGGTGGTGAAATGGCCACATAGAACTGCCATATCAGACCATTGATGTGGCTAATACCATGGCAGTCATGTGTTCCTCCAAATACTGTTGGACAACAAGCCCCATCATTCCTTGCAATTGTTCATGCAGGCTTGGGTTGATGCCATTCAGCAACAACTGGTAGGCCATATGGTCTACACTATCATACAGTTGGACTTCAGCATTTTGGGTAGGAATTATTCCCAGCCTTACCAGCAGATCTCAGGGACTGGACTTTTTACTACTTCGCTGCAGCTGCGAAGAACATGGATTTAAATGAGAAGGTGGAAGAGGAAGGACTAAACTTTTATGCCCACCTACTGCTGCTTCCTTAACTAAATCCGTCTGAGTACTGCTCCTTTTAGTCTTTAGAAATCCTAATCGGGCTATCCAGCCATTCTGTGTCCTATGTCACAACCAGATTGGCCTTTGCATTAGGAAATCTGTGTCAGGTGTCAGACAGGAGGGCAAATAAATGCCCTGGAGGCAGGCCAGATGGCTGAAATCCATAGAGACAGGTTACCTCTGTGACAAATTGCCTTACTGAACATTGAGCGTGACTCAGGCTATTTTAAAAATAGCAGCCAGTGACTTTCCAATGGTGTTGCACTTTCAGGTCTCTTGATTATGAGCTATACGTTGCCTCACTAATATTGTTTTATTGCCAGATAGGGATGTAATAATTTACTAAGTTTCTTCTCAAAGGAAGCAGTGAGTAATTTTAGCACTTTACTTCCTTTTGTAGAAAATCTACAAAAATTACACTTTTCAAAGCCTAGTCACCATTTGAGACTTCTGCTACACAAAATTCACATGAGGTTGTTTTGTGTAGAAAATAGCCTTGTCTTCAGAGGAAGCTGCCTTATCTGAACAGAAAAAAATAAAAAAATATGCAGAAATTTCTGCATAGAAAAAGCAGTTTCCTATACACAAAATGCTGTTTATGTGCAAAGGTGAATTTTATACAGAAGAAGTATTGGACTTTGAAGATGCTTGTCAGTTCAGGATTCTTCTATCATGTTTTCTTGACATGTGAAAAACATGTTTCTGGAATCATTTTTCAAATGTTTTCAAATATTCTTTCCATTCCTCTTGCCAAATTTGCAGGTGGCAACTTTGTGGCAAAGATTACAGTGATTTGGGGAGTGATTTGTCCCATGGGGCTTTTTAGATTGGCAGGAAAGTGTGACATGAAGTTGCCTTTTCCTTAATGCTTAGCAACTGCACCACAACCTTTAGATGGAGCTGCGTTGTTCCGCAGTTTTTTAAAAAGAAGCTGGGAAAACCAGCACCTTTTTAAAGGCGCTTCTTCTCTCCTAAAATGCAAAAAAAGTGTTTTCATGGCACACTTTCCCTTTTTCTCATCTAAAGGCTAGAGTTTCATGCAGCCATGAACACACTTCTTTTTGCCAATCTAGAAAGCCCTCATGTTCTGGAGCTATAGCAATGGAACTGTTTTGGCTCAGCCAAGTTCACACTTGCTCATGTTCCAACCCCCAATCTCCCTGAGCCAAGTTTTCATCCTAAATTTGTGAACCAGCATTAACACAATAGAAGGGAGGGCCTGCCAAAATTTATATCCAGAAGGTAAGAGCTAAATAATGTTTCTGAATTTGTGGACATTCATCAATTTGTATCAGATTGTCAGTAGTCGGTTGTTGTTAACTGCCCTCGACTCATGGCAAGACTATAGTTGAGACCTTTCCAAGCCCTATTAAACATCACTGATTTGCTCAGGTCCTGCAGATTCCCTGTGACCTCACTGATTAATCCATCCCTGATCCATCCAGTAGTGTTTGTGGAGGGATGCGGGGGGTAAGGACCGTACTGGGTGACACCCGGTCAGGCCCCTCCTTGCCACGGCTTGGTTTTCCTCGGGAGAACCAGGCCATAGCCAGGAGCTGGGCTGAGTGAGTGTACATGCCCTGCCCCTCTTTGCCACTGCCCAGTTCTTCCCTGAGGAAAACTGAGCAGCAGTGTGCCAAAGTACAAGAGCCTCTGTTTGATCATCTTGGGTTTCAAGGAGTATTCAAGCTTGATCCGTTCATGGATCCATTTGTTTGTCTTTTTGTCTTCCCATGGTAACCTTAGCACTCTTCTCCAGCATCACATTTCAAATGTACATGGTGATGGGGAATACAATGGTTTGGACGATTCTAACTTTAGTGCTCAGTTGTATATCTTTGCTCTTTAGGACCTTGTCTTGTTCCTTCATAGCTACCTTTCTCATTCCTAGTCTTCTTCTTATTTCTTGACCACAGTCTCCATTCTGATGAATGTTTGACCCAGGGAATGGGAAATCTTAACCATTCCATTTCCCCATTGTCTAGGCTGAATTTATGTAGATCCTCTGTGGTCATTATTTTTGTTTTCTTTATGTTCAGCAGTAATATTTGCACTTTCTTCTTTTACCTACCTTAGCAATTGTTCCAATCCTGTGATGTGATGTATTCTGCTAGTAGTATCAGCATATTTTAGATTGTCATCAGCATATTTTAGATTGTTGATGTTCCGTCCGCCTATCTTCACTCCTCCTTTTTCTGAGTCTAAGCCTGATCCTTGTATGATATTTTCTGCCTATAAGTTAAATAAGTAATGTGATAAAATGCAGACTTGCTTAACCCCTTTATCAATAGGGAACCATTCTGTTCCTTCATATTCTGTTCTAACAGTAGCTTCTTGTCCTAAGTACAGATTTTTCATGAGGCTTATCAAAAGTACTGGCCCTCCCATGACTTTAAAAGCAATCCATAACTTTTTGTGATATATGTGCAGTCAAAGCCTTCTTTTCCCTCCTGTTCTTAAGTTGCCACTAGTGCATCCATTCTTTTGTCCTTCCCTCTTGTTGTTCTTCCCCATGTGTCCTTCCTCCCTTTAGTTTCGCTTTTGTGTCAATGGTAGCAGCGATGGTGGAGGTGCTGGTGATGTTGCTCTGGCCAGTCTCTTCCCCCTGGTAAGTGTCCTGTCTTCTGGTCACTTTGCCAGCCCTTCTGCTCATGGGTGGCAGGGCAGTGGAGGCAGAGAGCATCTGTTGACTGGCCTCCTTGTTGGCCCTTTGGTTAGAGATGGACCAAATTTAGAAAAACCTCCAAGGCTTTTGCAAGGTCCAAACAGGGAAGGGGACCACCCTGAAATGTCAGAAGTGCAAGCACACACACACGTGTACCATGAGCCGCCAGTGAACATTAGCCTGGTGTAGTAAAAGCAACAAAATGTATTATTCCCATATGTTTATTATGGCACAAGTTTTTGTGGAAATGAGCTTTAGGCCACAAAAGTCTAAAGTGCAATAAATTAATCTTTAGGGTGTCTGGGTTCCAAATGCACAATATTCACTGTGCAATATATATCAGAGTGTACAGTAATAATGTTTTGCATTTATAAGCACAGTGTGTATCTTTCTGTGTGTGTTTGGGGTTTTTCCTTCAGCCAGTTTTGCTGCTTTTGTGACCCACACCCTGCTGTACTGATCAGTGTTTGTCTTGGGAATACCGCATGTGATCTAACAATTAGATTGAGCCTCTCTCCTGCAGAGTCAAGAAGACTGTTGTTTCCTAAACTCCAGTGTCAGCTGCTTCGTGTTTGCTCACTGACAGCTACATTCAATAAAAGATTAAGCCCCCATCTGAAACCACTGAATAGTGCCCTTTGGCTTGGATAGATTAGGCTAGACAAATAAAGCCTTTGTTCTTTATTTGCTTATGTAAATTCTTGCATCTTTTCACCTGCTATTATTAGTATTTCCAGCAGGTGGCAATGTTTTTCTTTTTAGTCTTTTGGAAAGGATACTTCTTCGATGTTTAGTACTAAGTGCAAACAACTTGCAAAATTACATTAAATCTCATCTTCAGAGTTTGGCCATTTGGCCATTTAAGAATTTTATTTGAAAAGTAGATTGTGAAGCGCTCCTGGTTTTGGTGGTGGATCAACATTAGCAGTCAAATTATTATTAATGTTGACTTCTTGCAGGTAAAGTTTTACAAAAAAAAAAAAAAAAAAAAAAAAGGAGTTTATCAGACAGGAGGAATTTCTCTTTATTTCAAATGGAGCCATTTGGAGCCAATTCGCTAGTTTAGCAAATTTACGTGAATTCCAATTGCTTTCGGAATGAGTTGAGAGTGACTTCCCATTACCCGAAAATGACTGCCCATTGCCTGAAATTGTGTGAGATACTTTAATACAAAATAACGTAAAAACCCATGATTGTGTTCAGAATGACTTCCCTTTTGCCCGAAATTGCGTGAGATACTTAAATACGCAATAACATGAAACTCCATGATTGCGTTCGGATTGCCATTAGATTATACTTCCAATTTCCATCGTCTGATAAACTCCAATGAAAACACAGTACATTGCATTAAAGCAATGCTGCTTCCCCTCTTGCAATTAAAGATGGTAACAGTCTGAATACCTGTAAAAGACACCTGACTCCTTTACAAGGAGAAAGGTGAGATATTAAAGACATGAATAAATAAACACAATGAAAGCAATGGCAAAACAATGAATTAAATACACTGCAGATTGATAGTTTCTTGAATGTTGTCAACTGCATGGGTATTTTGGTGGTTCAGTTTTGCCTGATCATTTGGGGAAGAGGTTTGGTCTGCCCAGACGTGTCTTGGGGGACTTGAGCCCCCTGCCGTGCTCCTTGTTTCAGGATCCATGAGACTGTGTATGTTAGAGCTAGAGATGCATGGATCACCCTCAGGCCTTCTCTGGAGTCTTCTAGCTGGATTTACACTTTCATCCACTTCACTATTTGCCAGGTGATCTTACCTGGATTTGCTTCCCTGAAATGTTGTACATACCAATATTAAGCCATCTCAATAGGTCTGATGCTAAAAGATGCATAGTCCTCCTGAATTTTCATCTTACCTTCCCATCATTGGGATTAAGCCACAATTCCCTCTTGTTATTTACTCCCAGAACTACGAGGGGGTATCCTAAAGTTTTAATTATCACCTTTAAAAAATTTGATAGAAAGTTTGTTTTGACTTGTAGTTGTTTACTTATTTCTATATAGTCACCATCCAGATTTGCACATTTTTTCTACCGTTTCTTGACCCCTCTGGATAACTGATATTGTAGAAGTTTGCAGATTGCGCCATATGAGGGAGTATCATAAAGTAATAATTATCACCTGGAAGTTATTATGGTATATTGATGAAATTTCGTCAGTGTCACAATTGGTCCCTAAGTGCATGATACTGAGAAAATCAGTTCACTGCATCCTTTATTTTTGTGACAGACTGTGTCAGAAGTGACTAAACTGTAAAATCCTAGTAAGGCGCAATCTGTAGACTTCTAGAATAACGGCATTTGGAGGGTCGAGAAACACTGGAAAAAAAGTGTCAATCTGGATGGTGACTATGTAGAGATAAATTAACAACTACAAATCAAGACAAACCTTCCATCAAATTTTTAAAAAGGTAATAATAAAATTTCTAGTATACTCCCTTGTATATTTTGCACACAGGATTCTGGAGGGGTATCCTTCTCTCTCTCTCTCTCTCTCTCTCTCTCTCTCTCTCTCTCTCTAGCCTAAGTATGTGTCAGTGTGTTTGTGTGTGTGTCTCAGTGCAAAGAAAAAGGGAGAAGAGGACAGAGGATGATTCTATGATAAAGTGATAATTCAGTCGCAAAGCACTGATGAGTGGGAGACTTTGCTCTCAGGTATGAAAATTTTCAGAAATATCCCAATGTTTTGTAACAGCATTTATAAATGTTTCTTTGTAAGTTTTGCTGACTGGTAATTCTGTCCACGTGCCCATAAAATCCACAGGCACTTGTATATCCAACCTCATGTAGATTCTGATTTACTGGAACACTGAAATTCCAGTGTCAACTAGAATTGGATTTCACGGGATCCTCAGCATATTTCAGGTCCTTGATTGATGATGATAGGTGTTGCTGTTAGACTCACTTTGTTGTGGTTCACTGAGGAATAGACCTTCTGGAGACACAGGGGCCGTTCAGACTACCATATGAACCGGTTTGTAAACCAGTTTAAAATCGAGAAGTTCATACTGGCACCAGTTTTAACACTATGGAATCTGGATCTTGCACACCCAATGCAGCGCAAATCCCCCTAAACCCGGTTTTTCCCAAAGCGGGGCATTTACTGTTTCTTTTGGGAAAAACCAGTTCAAGCGAATGTGAAATTGGCTCCAATCATGATCGGGTCAAGCTCAGGGGAGGGGAAAAGGCCAGGGGGCAGAACATGCCTCCTCTCCCTGCAAAATCAGGCACTCCTGCATTTTTTATTTTATTTTATTTTATTTTATTTTATTTATTATTTATTTTATTTTATTGCAATTTATTTTATTTATTATTTTATTTTATTTATTATTCTTTTTATTTTACAATTTGACAGCTCATGCGCATTCTACACAAGGCTCTTTAAACCAGAGGGGAAACCCCCAGTCCATATATATGGATAGTTGGATTGAGGTTCCCTTTCCATTCGTTTAAAGAGGCCCATTCATAGTGAGCTCAATGGGGCTCTTTAAACCGGAGGGGAAACCCCCAATCCATATATGGATAGTTGGTTTCCCTTCCGGTTTAAAGAGCCCCATTCATATAGTGAGCTCACTATGAATGGGGCTCTTTAAATGAATTGAAAGGGAACTCCAATCCAACTATCCATATATGGACTGGGGGTTTCCCCTCTGGTTTAAAGAACCTTGTGTAGAATGCGCATGAGCTGTCAAATTGTAAAAATAAAACAAAAAATAAATAAAATAAAATAAAATAAATAATAAAATAAAATAAATAATACAAAAATAAAAATAAAATAAAAAAATGTAAGAGTGCCCAATGAAGCACTGGGTGCTGATAAAAACGGAGGGGGAGGAGGAGGAGGAGGGGAGGTGGGGAAAGGATCCCCACAAGCTGCACCGCTCCATGCGCATAAGCTGTCAAATATAAAAAAGTATTAAAAAAAACCCAAGCAGCTTGCACAGAATGCACCATTTCTGGGGTTGGACCATTTCTGGATTTGTTATATGTACAGTGGACTCTTCTTATCTGCAGCCTTGCCATCCACGGATTTGAGCTTCTGCGGATAGCAAACTGCATTGTTTTTAATAGATGTACTTTGTGCAGCCATAGGAAACAATGGGACTTGAGGTCCTGTGTTTTTTGTTATCCATGGGGTGTCTGTGTGTCCCCCCCCCCGATACAAAAGGATGACTGTACCTTAGATTCTGGCTGCCATCCTTTTGGTGATACACCCTACCATTATGCCAGCATATGTCATTGTGTGATCCTTACAGAAGGAGATACCCCATACCACCATAAGCATATGCATAATGCAGCATGCAGCACAGAATAGGTAAAGAGGTAATACAGGAATATCTGCTCAATCTACATGAATTCAAGTCTCCAGGAGCAGATGAACTACATTCTAGGGTATTAAAAGAACTGATGCCTGTAATTAGACTTCCTGGAGATCAGGAGGGGTCCCAGCAGACTGGAGGAGGGCAAATGTTGTACCCATCTTCAAAAAATAGGGAAAAAAGGGACCCAAATAATTACTGCCCAGTCTGCCTAACGTCAATACCAGAAAAGATTCTGGAGCAGAACATTACACCAACAGTCTATAAGCAGTAGCATCATCACGTTTGGTGACACTTGGTGCAGTGGGGGAGGGGGCTGTCAAAGGGGAGATGGCAGTAGAGGCCTGCCCTTCCCACTCACTGTTCACCACTGGTGGCTTCGTCGTTGGCCTGGCTCCCTCCCCAAGGAGAGATTCTGAGCTGCAGCAAAGCGAGAAAGGGTGTGCTCAAGTCTCAGCCACAGTGGGAAGTAGGAAGATGACCCCACCAGGTGTCACCCTTCCTATGGTGTTACCTGGTGCAGTCACTGTCTGTAAGCACATAGAAAGGAATTGTGTGATTACTTAAAAATCAACATTGGTTTCTCAATGGCACGCTTATCAAATCTGAAGATGACACTAAATTAGAAGGGGTTGCTAATACCCCAGAGGATAGGATCAGAATTCAAAATGACCGTAACAGATTAGAATGCTGGGCCATAACTAAAATGAATTTTAACAGGGAGAAATCTTCACTTGGGCAGTAAAAATGAAATGTATGAATATAGGATGGGTGACAGCAGTACTTGCAAAAGGGATCTGAGAGTTCTAATGGACTTCAGGCCGAATCTGAGTCAGCAATGTGATGCAGCAGCTAAGAAAGCTAATGAAATTCTAGGCTGCATCGATAGGAGTGTAGTGTCTATATCAAGGGAAGTAACAATACCACTCTATTCCACTTTGGTCAGGCCTCACATAGAATACTGTGTCCAATTCTGAGCACCACAATTAAAAAAGGATGTTGACAAGCTGGAGTGTTTCCAGAGGAGGCAACCAAAATGGTGAAGGAGTCTGGGTATGTTTAGACTGGGGAAAAGAAGATTCAACAGTTGATCCTTGGTGAATGGTGGAGTCTCCTTCTTTGAAGGCTTTTAAACAAAGGCTGGATGGCCATCTATCGGGAATGCTTTGATTGGGTCTTCTTCCATGGCAAGGGGTTGGACTGGATGGACCTTGTGATCTATTTCAACTCTAAGGTTCTACTAACCATGGAAGACCCTGCTCATTTTCCAAGTTCAGATGGGATCTGGTACCATTAGGATGTTTAGGTCTTACCACTTATTTTTTACTTCAACGTAGAGCTAAATAGCAAATTAGTGTAACTATCCAAGCTTGCTAAATTTGTGGTTCAAAGTGAGTTTTCTGTTAAAGTGAGTGAGCTCTCTGAAGATGCCAGCCACAGATGCTGGTGAAACGTCAGAAAGGAACTCTTCTAGAACATGGCCACATAGCCCGAAACCCTACAAAAAACTATGGATGCCGGCCATGAAAGCCTTCGACTCCACATTGAGTTTGCCATTGTTTCTGCAGTATCTCTGCAGATATTGCATCAGGAATAACAAAGAGCAGGTTGTAATGTTGTACAGCTCTTGGGATCTATTGTCAAGACTTAACGACTCTGCATTTATGGCTCAAGGACAGGCATGCATGGAATACTATCTGTATTCTTGCAAGCATCTCAAGCTATACAGTGCCCAAATACAGCTCAGCGCTGGTTGCAGCAACCAGTTAGAAACTGCTGCCTTTTATTTTTAGACTGTTATTACAAAGGCAGTGACACAGAGTGCAAGGAACTAATAGATGTTCTGCCCAGACTCCAGAGTCTACAGAGCAAGGGTGTTTTGTTTTTATTTTTTGCAGGGCACATCTGTGGGCAGTGAAAATTAAGACCAACATAAATCAGTCAGTAGCAGGTAGTGTCAGACTGGAACTGAAGGATCTTTGGTGCCTGGCTATGCAGCCTGGGCACCACCTTTTACATGGAAGAAAAAGGGGAGGCTGAAATGTAGAATTCCCTTCATGGGCTATCATCTATCTATCTATCTATCTATCTATCTATCCATCCATATCTGCCCATAGGCTGACATGTGGATATAGGTTGGATGGAAACAAATACTACCCTTGCCTACCTTGTGCATAGAATAGGAGAGAAGCACAAAGACTGAGCAGAAGAGGCTTTTTGTGCTTCCTGCAGACTTGAGAGGAAGTGTTAATGTGTTCTTGTGAGACTCTCATTCATTTCAGGGAAGCTTGCTGGTGAATTGTGCCAAGACTATTAGTTATCTTTGGAATAGTCATTTGAGCACTTTAACATGGCTTGAAAACTTTACAACCAAGGAGAAAACTCACTTTCAAGGAGAGCAGTAAAACCCTGGGGGGAAAACTCTTTTGGATTCATCTCTGTGTGGATGGATTCCAAATTATGTTCCTTCTCCCTGTTCCTAGTGAACTTTATTTCCTGGCCTTCTTCCAACCTTTTACAAGTTTTATATATAATATCTGCCTCTACATACTGATTCCTCAACTCATCTTATTCATTGATATACCATTTTTCAGGAAAAGACACTGCACATTCCTTTATAGCTCTGTCTTGCAGTTCTATAAAACATATCAGCTCTCTACTAAAAGAGCTGTTAAGCCCAAAATACGGTTGTTCGCTTGGTTAGATGGAAGACTATTTCCCCTTCTTTTGTCACATTTCAGTGTATAAAAGTAGGAGCATCTAAATTCTTATGGCTTGGTTCAGAAATAGGTCCAAAAATGTAATATTTTCCCTGTGTGGGCAAATACAAAAACAATCTTTCTTTGGTTTGGTGGAGGAATGAATCTGGCACTAATGTGCCTGTGTCCTGGTGAACCCTGGGACACAAATAAAAAACTGCAGAAAGCTAAACCCTTGCAGTGATCCAGAAATGAAACTTGAAAAATGACAGGCCATTAGTACTATTTTGATAATCTGGAATGTTCCAAACTGGAAAAAATCCCCAAAGCATATTCAGTGAGAGGAGTTCTGTTTACAGGAACAGTTTTGATGGAACACCAGGTGCCCCTGAAAAACTGACTAGATCTGTCACAGCATTGTTCAGGGAGGATGACAGTCCTGGATATTTGCAGCAAGCCCCACTTAGTAGCAAATTCCCTCCCAGGACCATAAGATGAGAAACAGTGTTGGGAAAGGAAAAGTTAGTGTAGAATCCTATGAAGAGCCCCCCCCCCTGGCTTTGTAGGAAGAAGCAGAGAGCATGACTGCAGTCTCGGATCACAAATTTTGGGGGGGAGTTTAGCTGATGTCATTCAATCCAGACAGGCATTGACTTTTTCATTGAATAGTATGGCATTCTCTATATTACATTATGTATTATTTTTCACTTTGATTGAAAGATAGCTTGAATCGTGGGGTATGGGCATGGGCTGTGACATGTTTAACATATTGGTGTCACTCGCTAGGGTATCACTTGGCATGGAGGGTGTCACTTGGGAAAGTCATGCATTCACCCCTCCTGCTTCTCTGTCACTGGACTTCCTCCCCAGAGAGGCAGTCTGGCAATGAAGCAGCCAGGAAGAGTGCACATTCAGCCCTCCTGCACTGAAGGGGAAGGAGGGCCCAACTGGACATCACCCCTTCTTTGGGGTATCACCTGGTACAATCTGGACGCCCTGCATCCCACAGTTAAGCCACTGGTTTAACATAGGGTAGGGGGACAGATTCTCCACTGGTAACACATTTAGTCTCCGTGTAGTCTTCCTCATTTCAGCAAAGTAATTTGTGGTGACTTTAAAAAAACCCTTATTTTGATTCTGGGTGAATTAATAACAGCCTAAAATCCAATCACCACTTTTGTGCTAGAGATTCCTTAAAAGTACAGGTTCCCTTGTCAGCAAAAGGTTGACGTGTGTGTGTGTGTGTGAGTGAGTGTATCTTCCTTCTCTTGTATGGACCTAGTATTAACTATTTTATGAATTAGGTAATGGGATATAAGATATATTTACATTGCTTTTTCCAGTTCTGAAATATCAGTGATAAAAAAATTAGAAAGTAACAATTCAGAAGATAGGTATATTACTTTATTTCAATGGTTTTCCATTGTTACCTATAGGAGAACTTAACTAAAGCAGAATATAGCTATCACAGTGGGTGTGTCCATGATTTTGTATATGCTAGATTATTCTTTGCTGCTTCAGAAAACTGAAGATGCCTTGATATAAAACAGCAAAGTGATCCACAGGACCAAATAACAGATGGCTCAGAATATGTTCTAGTTTTTGCTCAGAGAAATATTTTTCTTTTTCCAGAGGAAGAATTTGTAGCTGAAGAACTAAGCACTTGGATGCCAATATTATGCAGTACTGTATACCATATAAATATGTATAAAATAGAAATGTGTATAATACACAAAATAAGCAAATGAATAGCTGCATTGTTTTTCTTTCACTACATGGTGTATTTAGCCTTTACACCACTTTTACAGTAAGTACTGATCTAAGAAGAGCAACTGTGATGTATTGGTTTGGCTGTTAGACCAGAGACCTTATCGCATGCACTGTTGTCCCTGTTATGGGGACGGCAACGGGATTCTCGGGGGTGCATGCGAATGTATTTTTCCGTACACGCAAGCGTCTACAAAAAGGACTCATTCTGACACCCATCCCTGTTCAGTGCCGAGGAGCATTTAATGTTCTGCTCGGAAGACTTCCGTTCAGCCAAAATGGTGCCCGCCGGCACTGAACAGGGACGGCTTGGCTACAGGTGTCGGAACGGGACCTTTTTGTGGATGCTTGCATGTGCGGTAATATCCATTCACATGCACCCCCGAGAGTCCCATCCCTGTCCCCATAACAGGGATAACAGTGCATGCGATAAGGTCCTAGGACTTCTGCACACCAAGGTTTGAATCCTCACTAAGCCATGAAAACCCACTGGGTGTCCTTGTGCAAGCCATACTCTGTCAGCCTTAGAGGAATACAATGACAAAGTTTCTCTAAGTAAATCTTGCCAAGAAAGCTCTGTGATAGGGTCAATTTAAGTTGGAATCTACTTGAACACATAACAACAAAAACAATAGCAGACTGATCTGAGAGAGTCAGTATTGTCAAATGGTTAGAGTGTTGAATTTGGAGTAGGGAGACCGAAGTTCAAATCCCTGCTCAGTCACAAAGTTTGTGCTGGATTTTCTTGGGCTTTCAGTGAAATGTACCTTACCACATTGTTGTGCAGATATTGGGGAGAGACATGACACACATTGCTGGTTTGGTACAGATAAATCATGAACATGATGAGGATGGTGATGATGGCTGAAACAACATTCTGTAACTCACTAGAACTTCTGCTGGCATATATCATTTCAGTTTTTGCCTTCAGTCCCCCTTCCTTCATGACAGTACTACAGGGAATCCCTGTAGTACATTCTCACCAGGTCTGCTGGAAACAAAACTAGAGTGTTGGCATCCCAGACTACAGACTGTTGGCCACATCTATGAAGATATATTGATTTGACATTTAATATTTGCTGTACCTATGCACTTTCTGGCAGAGTTACACTTTAAGACTAAAACTTCAGAATTTCCCAGCCAGCGGAGGACATTTTAATCCCATAAAATACACTAGAATTCCCATAGGGGTAAAAAAATACACAAGAAGTAATTCAAAACAAGTTTTTTAAAAAAACAAATATGGATAAAGTTTAATATTTATGATTCATTTTGTCATTCCTACTTCCAAAGCTTTCTTTAGAGGTTTACATTGTGACTAATGCATTATTTATGAATAAATGGTTGTTTAGATTTTTGAAGAAAGTAAGGAGATTCTCCCCTCTCTCTTTCAGTCTCTCTCTCTCTTTACCTGCAACCTGAAAGAAAGAGAGAGAGAGAGAGAGAGAGAGAGAGACTTTCCCTAGATGCCAAAGAGCTGTATGGATGCATCTAATGATGTATCAAAGCTTCATATATTTTTTGAAAGAAAACTTTTTAAAATAGCATATTTTCCCCTGCTTACTCTGTAAGCAAAGCAAGAAAAAAGAGTGGCTCTCCTTGGGTGATGAAAATTTCTTGTGTAAATATTTGTTGAGGAGACCCAGCTCCTCTTCTAGCTGCTTCATTTGGATATGAACCCCTTTCTGACAGCCCCTATGAAACAGAGAACACTCTGAGCCACAACTTCCAGAATTCTCCAATAAATAAGGAATGGTGCCTTTGATCTCCAACTCTATCATTTTCACTTTCCCAAGTGTTTAAGCTTTAATTTCTTTCTCTCTAGAATACGACAAGATTTTCAGAATTCAGTAAATTATTCAAAAACAAATTTTCACCTATAGAACCCAAAAGGTACATTCAAATAGTGTTCTGGCAGAGGGAAGAACTATGCTGCACTTGTCTGCCGTAAAAAGTGTTACAGATAAGAAAAGAGCAATGCAGATTAAGCACCAAATATGGCTGAAATACAGGGAGATTTAAAACCAGACTTTGACATGTTAACCCTTCAAAGTCCTTGGCTTGGAAAGGCCTGGTGGTGCAAGGGCCACCAAGAAGCCCTGATGGCAGAGTGGTTAAATGCTAGTACTGTGGCCACAAGGTTGTGAGTTCAATCCTAGGACTCCAGAGTCCACCCAGCCTTCCTTCTTTTTGTAGGTCAGTAAAATGAGTATCCAGTTTGTTGGGGGCAATTGGCTTACAGACTGTAAACCACTTAAAGTGTGTTGAGTTCACTATTAAGTGGTACAGAACTATAAATGCTATTGCTATTGCTATAGGCAATTATGCCAGCTCTGGTTTCTCCTAAACTGTAATTGCTTAAAATCACAAGTTCTTTCCATCCAATTATGAAGCTGTTAAAGAACTTTAAGCAAATTATTATCCAAACAGAACTGGAACTGAAAGGCATTCTTACCTGTCTCTACCTTCCCTTGTTTTATCAGGTGGTTCAGAAGGATGCCATGGCCAAATGTCCTCCTCCTGCTGCTGCTGTCTCCTCCTCCACTTTCTCCTCTTCTTCTACATACTTATATATTACCTTTCCCCCAAGATTGGGAATTAAGGTTACATACAAATTTAAAACAATGACAATCTAATTTTAAAATATACAAAAAGTAAATAATTTATTTATATCCCATCTTTCTCTTCATGTTGCACCCAAGACAGATAAGTGATTTCACTTACAAATTTAAAACAATGACAGTTTCATTTTAAAATATACAAAGAATAAAACAGTTAGTTTATATCCCACCTTTCTCTTTACATGGTTCCCAAGGCAGCTAAGTGGTTTCATCTAGAGGCCCTATTCCAAAAGTAGGTATTCTGGGAAAGTGGTTTCTTTTCTATCCCCAGATCCAGGTTTGAACTTTTTTTCACCATTCTGACATAAAATCTGACCTTTATTGTGGCTCTCCCTTTACAGTCTTTGCACTCCATCTCTGGTACAGAAATCACCAAGATATTTTGACATCCCAAGACATTCTAATCAATATTTTAGCTAATGTCATTTGCCTTTTCAACTGTGATAAAAGATAGTGCTGAGCTGACATTAGACTTTTCTATTTCCCTGGTGACTAGTTAATCTTGATGGCTTCTTAGATCGTTAGAAAAACCAGGCTGCAAGCTAATATTGCTTTGAGACAGCCGGTGAGGTTTTTTTTTCTGACAATCATCTATTTGCCTAATTGCTCAGATTTCACAGAAAACAATGCGTTGATAATGAAATATTTTGATATCTATCTATCTATCTATCTATCTATCTATAAACACAAATCATTTAAAACAATGCAACAAAGGGAAGTCTATCTTTATTGTCCCACCAGTGTGTCTAATGTAAAGTTGTGTAAAGTGTGGGCTGTGCATGACATTCAGCATTCCAGTTCTAGAGCCCATGCACGCTACACAATTATAGCACTATGATGCCACTTTAACTGCCATGGTTTTGTCCTATGGGATCCTGGAGTTTATAGTTTGGTGAGATACTAGAGCTCGCTGAATGAAAATTCTATTTTTTTGTTGTTGCATTCCTTCATTTCCAACTAATGGTGACTCTAAAGTGAGTCTATCATGGGATTTTCCTGGCAAGAGAGAGTTTGTCTTTCTCTGAGGCTGAGAGAGAGTGATTTGGCCAAAGTCACCTGGTGAGCAAGGATTCGTACCCTGGTCTCCAGGGTTGTAGTCCAAAACACCAACCATTACACAACACTGGCTCAGAATTCTAAATACTCTCCCCTAAAGCAAGAGTCTACTTTCTCAGTTGCATCCAAATGCATCTGAGAAAGTAGACTGGTCAACATCTTTCTTTCAGTTAGTCTCAAAGGTGCTATAAGATCTCTTTACATTTGTGGGAAATATTCTCTAGGTATCTTCTGAATGCTTGTACAATTCTCCTGAATTCCCTTATACTGAACTACCACATTTGATATCAAATGACCTTCAGTTTCAGTTATCCACTATTTTATAGCTCCTCATAACAGGCTGACACTTCATGACCCTAGTTTCAAGTAGCAACCTGGACAAATGTAGACTTTGGAGATGTTACTTTTGGGAACTACAATTCTGACACACACACACTTCCGATATGGCAAGCATTTATGTTGTCTGGCAGATTCTGGGAACTATTATAAAAAAAAATGCATTCCAAGCTGTGGCCAAATGACAGAACATATATGAAACACATAGGGCTCTTTCACACGGAGGAGGCAATCATCATTAAAACATGATTAAATCATGGTAATAGCACAACCAGGGGGGGAAATTATCACACCCCATGTGCTTCTCCCATTTGTTTTCCATGCGTAAACTGTAATGGATGCATTGTTGGGTAATAATGCTTGCGTCCCATGTGAAAAAGTCCATATTTCCCTTTAGGTGTATTTTGTTTTTCTTACATTTCAAGCACTTTGGATGCAGATACTGATTCAAAGCTGGTGCTAGCAACCAAATCACGCAGACAGGCTCCTTTTTGGTTATTGCTGTGTAGATGGTTTCAGGGAATTACAGTGTTGGTAAAGTTCCTACCCCCAAAGTAACATGATACAGGCAACATTGTACCTGTAATGTTTTACTTCCAAGCCTTGATTTAGGAATAATCTTGAATCCCTGTAATCCCAGAAGGCCCAAGTAACGTCATTGCTACGTCATAGTCTGTTACTTTAGCACAGCTCTGTCTAGAGGTAGATAAACTAGTATCAGCTGTCTATGCTCTGATACCCTCCCATTTTGATACATTAATCCGTATTGTATTTGAGGCTGTATTTGAAGATAACCACAAATTCAGGCCTATAAAAGGAAGGAACATCTCTTGCCATAAAGATGTGAATGACTATTTAAAGCCAAAATATGAGGAGCACAGTGGACTTCTGTGGGCAGACTTTTTGTGTGGTCTACACTTTCCCTGCTTTAGATCATCAGTGGAGGCCTGTCTTGAGCACCCCTTCTGGCCAAAATCTGGAGAATGGCCATGACAAATATTACTTTTGGAATTTTGGCTCCTTGCCTCCTTTCCAAGCTTGTTGTTTTGTGCTCACTTTCAGACTTTGCTATGTTCTCTGGTCTTCTGAGCACCCTGCTAGCATTGTCTGAGACCCTATAAGCACACTGGCAGAGCGTAAGTCTCTGCCAGAGTACTTATACCTTTGTCAAGTGGGAGAGGACAGCTGTTCTTTTGTACCCACTTCCTCCCTGATTCCACAACAGCTGCCACAGGGTTTCTGGTCACATTTCCATCCCATAGCTACTGCTGGGCTGCAGGGATACACTTGGGAGTGTTCTGGTTGCCCATGCATACTCGGAGAAGATGGATCAAACTCCACCTCAGGCTTAAGGTGACTGCTTCTTCTGTGAGTGAGTGAGGGCAGGCAGAATGCTGTTAGCCAGACCGCAATGATACAAAAACACCCCCACAACCTCCTATTCCAAAATGCATCTGCAGAGGTAATTGGATGTTTCCCCTTTTGCATTGCTTGATCATAGAAACCTCGAAAGAGAAGCTGCCATTCCTAAGGTGAAAGCATGTTTCCTTATGACCCTAATGGAAAGGCATTATGGGAGATGTCCCCTTAGCTGCCATGGCCTAAAGATGAGAAGGTCACGTTCGCAGCATATAAGCCAAGTTGGGAGTTGCAAACAGGAAAAGATGCCTCACACCTGGGACAGATTTATGACTTTGTGACACTTAACAGATGCCAGCTATTCCAGTATGAGTGCTTTTCCTATGGAAGAGGCTTCCTATAGATCAAGCGATATGTAAATTTGATTTACTTTGATGTAGGACAATAGCCTCTGTTGAGGAAGTGACTAGAAGACTACTTAAACTCTGCCATTTCTTTGTTAGTTGTTCTGACTTGTGATCTCAGACAGACCTCTGGTCATGGTTTGGGGCTCTATGAAGTTCCAACCCCCCATTCCCTTCCCCCTTCCCTTTCCCTCTCCCAAGTCCTACACACCCTTTCCCTATTCTCTTCGTGATGTTGCTGCATTGGCCTGGATTCTGGAACAGCCATCTTAGGCAAGTATCTCACCATTAGAAGGCCTGTTCTTTTTCCTTCTATTAGCTTTGTGTGTTTGCATGTGTGAATGTGCATGTCAGTGTGTCTCCCTGTACATCAATAAACTAGCTTAAAATCCAAAGACTTTGCCTTTGTGTCGGCTCTGGGATCTCTGGGCACCTCCGTAAACACTACGGGAATCATGGTCTAATAGTCTTAGTAAGGAGCCAGGATTGGTGTATTGAGCTAATTAATTTCCCCAAATTTGAGTAGATATCCTTATAATGCATGCAGGCAGAATCCATGCAGCAGCTAGGGGATGTAGCTATGATGAGAACTTCCCTCCAACTGACCAGAATTTCCCATGCAGCTGGAGCAAGGAGCACTGTGCAAGCAGATGCAGGATAACTAAAAGTCCCAAAAGTAAGCAGGCCTGAGGACCCCCACCACCATCACCACCACACACTTCCCAATGTTTTCACCTAAAAAAGAGAGAAGTGTTTGGGGGAAAAAACACACACTGGTTTGGAAAAATAATGCTTTTCCCTGAAAAACCCACCAAAGTAACTGGGAGCAATGCGGCTTCATTCCTGGTCACCCAAAATGGTGGTTGCAGTGGCCCAGTGTGGCTCTTTGGAGTGACAGAGAGCCTGAAATGGTGGATTGCTGCTCTCTGGGCACTGAGTCATGCCCTCTGCCTCCCTCAAAATCAAAGAAATGTCAAAACAATGCATATATTTATTCCTTAAATTTATGGCCCAAACCCAGTGTCATCACTATATCTTCCTTTCCTTTAAATGATCAGGCTAATAGTAGGTGTTTAATAATTGACAGAGATGGTCAACACAGGAAATGCTTGTAGAAAGCATCTCCCATATCTAACTGAACTTGGCAGTGGCCTCAGAAAGAGAGTGCACATGAATATGTGAAGTGAAACAATAGTAAGCTGGTAGAGATAAATAGGAGCCACTTGGAATAGCTTTGGGCAGTCAAGTGTGGTCAAAGTGAAGGCGAAATAATTAAATGCCCCCAACTGGAAAATAAATACGAAACAGTCATTGAATTTGTACACCTTTGTGATTCCATGAGTGAGGTTTAATTCTCTCATTATTATGCTTATGCTACTTACAGAAAGAAGGGTCAGCTTTGGGGAGATAATGAGCTAGAAGAACAAGATATCACAAATACTGCTTAGAAGCAGCAGACCAGAAGCAATAATTACCAATAGGAAGGAATAGTTGGTTATTGTTGTAGTTGTTCTTAACTGGCATCACGTCAACTCTGACTCATGGTGACTCTGTGGATGAAACATCTCTCCAAACCCCCATGTCATTCACTGCTCTGCTTATGTCCTAGTAGATATAGAGCAACATCTGGATCTAGCTAGCATCCTAGCTTTTATTGCTTGTAATTCCAGTAGAAATTTGGCATAATCTATGGCATACTTAGCAAGTACCTAAACACCAGAGAGCTTTTACTTTGGCACGATGTCATGGCCTCTGTCCTTTATGATCGATATAAGAAGACCCCCTTCTTAGGCAGACTATGCCACTGTGACTCTCGACTCTTTCAAACGGGAGGAATTTCTTCCAATTCCGAATGGAGCCAATGCAGATTCATGTAAATTCGCTTGTTTAGCGAATTTACCTGAACCCCTGCTCCGTTCAGAAGGCATTTGGAATTACTTCCCATTACCCGAAAATAACCCCCCCTTGCCCGAAATCGCGTGAGAAGCTTAAATTCGCAATAACGTTAAACCCGTGATTGCATTCGGAGTGACTTCCCTTTTGCCCGAATTTGCGTGAGAAGAATTAATTCGCAATAACGTGAAACCCCAGGATTGCGTTTGGATTGCCCTTGGATTATACTTCCAATTTCCCACGTCTGAAAGAGTCCTCTGGCGAAGTAGAAACAACAGAGCATATATTACTCCAGTGCTCATACTATAGGGACATCTGCTTCAGCCTTATTTCACTTCTATTGCATAAATACCAAGGACAGACCAGTGGATTTTACACTTCTTTGTTACTTTCAGACATAAACACTGATAAACATATAATGTTGCCAGTGCAGCTGCAGTTAAAATTTGTCAGGCAATGACCTCTGCAGTAGTACCAATCTTGTCTTGCTATACTGGAATCTGAAAGAATATTTTAAATACTGTTTTTAACCTGTGTTTTTACCTTCTTTTATTCTGTATCAATTTTTATCTGCGTTGGTCTATGATTGTAATAAAGATTCTATTCTATTCTGTTCTGCTTATGCTCTTATTCAGTCCCATGACTTCTCTGATTGAGACTATCCATCTGGTGTGCAGTCTTCCTGTCTTTCTACTTCCTTCTACCTTTCCTAGCATTATTGTCTTTTCTAATGAGTCTTAAGGAGCCTTCTCATGATGTGGCCAAAGTTTGACCAGGGTGTCAGGGAGAGTTCAGGCTTGATCTTTTCAAGGAGCCTAGGAATTAGAATTAGACAAGATCCAGAACTGTAAAGATATATCATTGAATAGTGAATTTAGGGTTGTCCGTACCATTGTATTTCCAATTTCTATTTATGGTTGTGAAAGCTGGACAGCGGAGAAAGTGGATAGGAAGAACATCAATCCAGTTAAGATGTGGTGGTGGCGGAGAGCTCTGCAGATATACTGGACTGTCAAAATGATAAATAAATGGATTCTAGAGCAAATCAGACTTGAACTCTCACTAGAACCAAGATGACCAAACTGAGAATGTTGTACTTTGGACATATCATGAGAAGACTCACTAGAAAAGACAGTAATGGTTGGTAAGGCAGAAGGCAGTAGGAAAAGAGGAAGACTGCGTTCCAAGTGGAGAGGCTTAGTCAAGGAAACCATGGTCCTAAGTCTGCAAGAACTGTGCAGAGTGGTTGAGGATAGGGTGACTTGGAGATATCTCATTCATAGGGTCGCCATGAGTTGAAATCAACTTGACAGCAATTAACAACATAGAATTGCCTTTGCTACCATTCAGCCTTTGAAAACGTTCCTTCTCCCATTCTTCTTCTGCTTCTGTTCTCTTCCTGAGTCTAACTAGTCTATAAGTTTCCTTGGACTTGGATGCTTTGCTAGTACTGTAAATCACCCTGCTCTGTGCAGATTTGTCAGGGTGAATAGCTTCCTATTGCTAGTTCAAGTAGCAGAGGAGTTTATCTTTTGGCCTTTCTTTGCACATGTAGTAGGATTCTGTTTCCGGTGATTTTTTCTCTCAGTCTTATAAGTCTACAGCTGAGCAATATCTTGCTAATGATTGGCTGATGCTAATGACAGGAGACATGCTTGGGCATCTTTCCAGTCTTTGTAAAGGAATGATTGTGACAGTATCAGAATGCAATACCTCCAGCTAATTGTAAGGGGAAGAGAAACAATTTTCAGTTAGCTTTAACTTGGAAACAGAGAATGCTATTGAAGTTCCTTGCTGGAGTTATCTGAAATTGTGGTACAGATATGCTGGTGATGAGATTCATGAGTTGTTCTCTGAGAATATGATGTCAGTTTAACAGCTGTATGACTTATATAAAAAACTCTATTTGTTCCAGTGGGTTCTGTATAGACATCTGTAACATTGGTGGGCAATTGCAGTGGGCATGCCATCTGAGGTTTGCACAGATGGCCAAAAAGCCCCACCCCCAATCCACCCCCAATTCCACCAAGAAGTAGCTGAACTCCCCTCTGAAGAAACTTGCCAGGAAAAACTTAGGGTGACCATAAGTCGGAAACGATTTGAAGGCACACAACGATGACAAATTATTGTATTTGCAGGCATAAGGCTCATCAAAGGAGTTTATCACATGGGAGGAATTTCTCTCAATTTCGAAAGAAATGGAAGTGAGGCCAGTTCGGAATTGAATAAATTCTCTAGTTCAGCAAATTTATGTGATTGCGTATTGACACTGCATTGCATTCAGAACTGCCTGAAATTGCCTCCCAGTGCCCAAAATTGCGTGTGATAGTTTCTCACGCAATCACGCAAAACCCCATGATTGCGTTCAGAAGGACTTCCCTTTGTCCGAAAATGTGTATGATCAGCTTTCACGCAATCACGCGAAACCCCATGATTGCATTCAGATTGCCATTGGATTATACTTCCAGTTCCCTTCGTGTGATAAACTCCATAGCTGAAGTTAGATAATTTTCATTGCTGCAATCAGGCTCTCAAGCTTTGTGGAAACCTTCTTGTGGAAGCTATATCTGGTGAATATCTGCATCTCTGCAGTTGTTAAAAGCACTGGAAACTGTGAGAACAAAAGGAGGTAACAGAGAGGTTAGGAGAGTGAACAGAGAGAAAAGCTGAACAAGCCATGGGAGGGAGGCAAAGATGAGGGGGGGGGGAAGACAAGGGAAAAGAGAAGGGTTACCACCATGGGATGGAGAAAAAGAAAGACAAAAAAACTAGAGGAGGAGGGAAGAAGAAGAAGAAGAAGAAGAAGAAGAAGAAGAAGAAGAAGAAGAGGAGGAAGAGGAAGAAGAGGTGGAGGAGGAGGAGGAGGAGGAGGAGGAGGAGGAGGAGGAGGAGGGGGAAAGAGCATTGGGGCGGGGATGGGATTTAAGACATTTTTGTGCTCAGAAAAGCTGGGATCTTCTGCTGATTTATAAATAAAACACTCAAAGGTAGAAATTTTCTTTTTTCTCTCATTTAGTGATGATTGTAGGATTCCCTCTGGAATATCACACTGCATAGAAAATTGGAGTTAGCAAAGTAAGTAATGCTGTGGAGGAATTTGGAATTTATTGTCAGTTTTGCTTCCTCAACAAATCCATTTTATTGGATGGACCAGTAAAATGTTCCACAGAACACAACTTGAATGTGTAAAGTTGACCACACTAAATGGTAGGAATGGGATCTCAGTTAGAGAAATGATACTACTGTAAAATAGTTAACAGAATAACAGCACAATCACTTGCCTTGAGGCTGAAAGAATTGATGAATGACATGATAACATTCCCCAGACAATCCTCATTACCAATGTAAATTCTCCCACCTAAATGAATTAATCGGTCTAATGCCATCACTTCATTTACCTTCTCCAGCAGCGGCACACCAACTCCAGGATTTTGTCTTTGTCTCTTCTGTTTGCATGTCAGTTACACTAATCAGAACCTTTTTTGCTGCCATGGAAGAAGCAGATAGCAGCCTTTAATTTTTGAAATACCTACAAATTTCTACCACTAGATGCATTTAGTAAAGTCAATGGAGCTACCTAGACTTTCCTTCAAGCTTTATAACATGGAAACACCCAGCAGAGATGTATCAATTTCTGGCTTTTTTTTTGGAGAGGTTACATCAATTTGAAGTCTGAAAGATGAGGATGAATGTGATTGCTCTGTGTTCAATATGGCTTTCCTAAATGATAAATTACCATGTCTCCAAGCAATCCAAAATTAGATTTTAAAAAACAACGACATTTCAAATATTGTTCAATATTTATTGTTGTGTTTAGATTCTTTATCTTATCCTGTCAGGATGCCAAAAAATGCCTGAGATTTAACACAAAGTGGTAATCCACCAGGATTCACTGGCCTGCAGAGGGATGGAAGGAAGACAACTATCGCCTTAGAGATACTGCAGATAGTGGGAATCTGGTCGTGATTCTAGAACATGTTGCCATCCATCTGATGGCTGACTGAAGTCCTTTGGAAGAGCGTGGGGTTGCCCCAGAGGAAGCAAATGGGGCACAAGCATCCATACAAGGTGTAAAGACACAGAAAGACAGATCCAGGGACTAGAAGGGGGAGTACCCAGGCATTACTGTTGACAATACCACAGCCGCCATGGCAAGTGAAACCATGTCCTAGACAGCCTAGGCGGGATGGCTTCTTCAGCATGCCTTTGGAGAATAGTCTCTTGCTAGCTTTTCCTGCCCTTCTGCATGACTCCAGAGAAGGCATTCTCTGGCCAGACATTCACTTGAATACACTGTTAAAACAGGGTTCCGACCTATGGGAGCTTTGTAACTGCAACCAGTAGATTATACATCTCCCTTCAGAGCTTTGTATTATAACTTACTCAAGGTAAAGAATAGGAGACAGGGCTTGTATATGAATTCATAGCTTCACTGGCAGTTTAGCCCTGCATATCTTTAGGCAAATACTAGGGTTGGATTTTCACAAACATCTGAACATATGTACATACAGCATGAGCAAATGCATATGTAAACACTGCTCATGAGTAGGACTTACTGTAGTTCTCTTCCAACCCATTTTTGTCCTTGTTTCTATTAGAAGTGGTGATTGGATGGCGGAAACCAGCAAGATCAGTCCTACACCTCAACTGTCAGGGAAAGTCCCACAATTTGTGTTAGAGTACATGCCTTGTGTGGTGCAGCCCTTGGCCTCAGAGAAAATTCCAACAGGTTATGGAGCTCAGATGCTGTGAGCAGAGGAGAACAATTTAAAACTAGATTGTTCAGGCTTTTGTTATTGTTGTTATTGTTTGTTGAGTTTTTTCCTCCACTCTCACTTATTTAATTAACCTGTATCTACCAGAGAGATTTTGTTTTGCTTTTGAACTGCTGATGTTTTGATGCTAAGTTTTGATTTTTGATTTTTTGGATTTTAAATTTTTGATTGATTATTTTTGAGCTGCTAATCATGTCCTGCAATCCTCAAAATTAAATTAATGCCTCATAATTATTCAGAATGGAGGCAGAGACTGAAAGTATTTTTTCTGGCATCTGGAGCTTATCAGTTCTTAAAGACTGAAATGCCAGCTGAAGGAGAAAAGAAATATAAATGGATGAAAGAAGGTGCCACAGCTAGGCACATCATTCAGGAATCTCTTTCAAGTGAATTGATTAACTTAGTTCAGGACTGTAATACTGTGAAAGACGTGCTTTGGAGGCTTGAGGAGAATTTGGAAAGAAGACAAATAAGACTCTTTGTTGTATAATGAAGGAATTGATGAATTTGAAGCTGAATTCCTTGCAGCATTATGAAAAAGAGTGAATAAGTTGTTTGAAAGAATGTTGCCTTGTAATTTTAAACCATGTGATAATCTTAAGGTTGCATATCTCATGGGAACATTAGGAAAACCATTTGATGCATTTTCAACTATGATCAGTGTGCTTCCAGACATACCTTTTAATCAAGTCTTGAGTATACTTAGAGAGGAATGTACAGAGTGAACAGGAAGTTCTTTCTTCCAGAGTGAGAGAGACAGAACGAATCAAATTTCTCTTCTAGGACGCTAGGTCAGGAAAGGGTCACTCCTACTGGGCCCATAACCTGTTGGAATTTTCTTTCTTGATTCATTAAAAACTCAGGAAATAGGAAAGATTGTTTAATCTCACCAGCAAAATAAACACAGTGGAATATAGGTGAGCAGCAAAACTAGGTCCACTTTTATCTGCCAGCCCCACATGTCGCCCAATTAAAACAGAATCTTTTAGTTAGAGTGAAAATAAAACAAGTTTACTTACAAAATCATGTGTATGAAGATATACACAGGTCTAACTTCAAGTTGCAAAGAAGATGAGGTAGAAAAGTAGACTACATGCTTCTTAAGAAAGTTTCCTTTAGCACGCGGGCAAGGACATGCTTCTCCGGACAAGAACAAAGAGATAATAGCGATTCTTTGAAGGGACAAAAGGTGAGATGTGCTCTTAGTAAACAGGAAATGAGGAGAAGCTGTTAGTAAGCAATAAAATTACCATAGACATGCATTTATATTCTTAGAAGGTCTCAGCATGTGAAGTTGCTATATATCCCAATCTATATATCAATGCTGGATAAGACCTTCCACTCTGGATATCTCTGGTTGTCTAGTCTGGCTGCATCCGCACTCCAGAAATAATCAGGTTTCACACCATTTTAACAGGCATGGCTCAATACTATGGAATTGTGGGAAAGCTATGGTACCACAACAAACTACAATTCCCAGAATTTCACAGCACTGGAAACCAGCTTATTTCTGCAAGGCAGATGCACCCTCTGACACTTACTAGTGGATCAGATAGAAATATGCTCAGAGCTTGGAAAATTACTTCAAAACATAATTAGTTACAGTTATACTTCTGAAGTGGTCTCCAATGATAACTTTTCACTGTCTTGCTTCTTAGAAATGATTAAAATAAGTTAGTTTCTTTTGCTTTTAAAAAGGTCTGAGTGCTACAAGCTCCTGGCTCATAGCACAAAACAACTCTTTTCTCATCCACTTTGTTATCAACTCAGCACCAAGAACAGGCAGTTGGACAAGGCACAGTGTTTGAAGCATGGGATATTCTGCCTCCCCTCTTTGGTGAAACAGGGGAGGCAGTGTGGTATAGTGGTTTGAAATGGGGACCAGGGTTCAAATTCCCATTCAAGTATAGAAATCTACTGGGTCACCTAGGGCAAGTCCCACTCGTTCATCCTAAGAGGGAGGCTCTGGCAAAGCTCCTCTGAATAAATCTTGCTAAAAAAAAACCTAGGACAGGGTTGCCATAAATAACAGTAAAAAAAAGGTAGGTATATACAAATAGAACCATTAATGGGCAAAAGTAATGTACAGTGCAACTTATTTTCAATCTCTTACCATTTGCAGAAAGCAAAAGCTTTGGGTGAGAACACTCAAAAACAAGGTGATTCATTGTATACCTAGTTGAATGTAATTAGCTATACAAGGTGGATAGTCACAGCAACATTAGGAATGCAGATATCTTCAGCAGTTCAAGCTTCTGGCTATAAAAATTGGGAGTAAAAACAGCTTTCACATTAGCAATGCAAATTGGTCCTAAACTTTCCAAATTGACTATTGCTAGCATTAAATGGTAACTGCAGAGTCAAAAGAGTATTTATTGCTAGTGACAGTGTTATAAATCACAATTCAAACAGAAGGCAAACTACAAAACTCTGCCATGCTTAATGAGAGACTGAATTAAGCTGAAGTGAAGTTGCCTTGTCTTATCCGAAAGGTAGGCAGTGTGCCCTTTTGGCATGCTCTCTTTGGGCTATGTAGAAATGGGTTTCACCTTAGCCTAATTAACTTTTTATCATTAAGAATTTGAAAAAATTGAATTGTGTCAGACATGGGTCAGTGTAATGATAATTTAATGGACATATATTATTCTGCAAGTAAAGCTTTGAACATGTGCGGTACGCATTACATTACCATTGACCTATGCAAATTTCCATCATGGTGTCTCTCCTTCTTTGCCACTGCTGCATTAATGCCACTTCTCTACCCCCTCATCTTTTATACAATGATTTCCTCATTTTCATATTAATTGCATCAGTTAACTGCGATAATGCTCTAACTGAAAATGAACAGCGGAATGAATAGAAAAAAATGGTGCGCTCATTCTTTTTGCTTAAGCAGTTTCACAAGGCCCACAAAAAGATGCCTTAATTTGACTCCCTATAATTGCTTATCATTAGGCACAGGAGTGCTGTAAAGCACCATTGTTTATTCCAGTCTCATCACTGACTGATGAAGAATTGTTACTCACCTATCAGAGGGATACACATTTTTTCTGCTGCAGGCTAGCTTGGTTAGGGGATACCCTAGAGAACTTCAAAACCAACACCTGCTCATGTACTTGGAATATGAAATATGAGGCTAATGACATCCAGGAGTTTCTGCATGGCAAATGTGATGTGACAAAATGCTCTGTACCTCCTAAAAGGCACAGATCATCTCTCTTGAAGGATTTATTTATGCAGGAAAATTCCTAGGCTGGAATTCTGTTCGAGAGATACACATGTTTAAGTGTCCCTTAGGCATGTAAATGGATGTCATTTTTGGGATGCTGTGTGGGTTGGTATTCACTTCCTAGCACCCAAAACTGCCCCTTGACTTACTTCAAAGGCCATGAAACTGACTTGTGTGGGCATTTGGTGCTTTGTATTGAGCAGGCAGGACTGGAGAGCATTTCACTACATTTCCATAGGCAGAAGGACAACATAAACACTGAAATCTGCTAGGAGCCTCCAGGGTCTCTGCATGGTGTTCCAAGCTTATGTATTCATGGTGTTCCTAGCCTATGAGACATAGCCATATACTTCTCTTGTTGTAAAGTATGGAATGGCTTGTGCGGCTACTTTAGAGTTTTTAAATAAAGTGGCTGGGGTATATGGCTCAGCATAGCATGGAATCACATGTGAGGGGATGTTGGATTTAGGCCATTGTGTAGATCTGCATATATATATATATATTGAAAATGCACGTGGGCACAGACCCATGGGGGAAAAAAAAGCAATCTTTCTTTCACGCTACACAAAGATAGTGTTGTCATTCCACTTTAACTGCCCTGGCTGCATCCTTTGGGCTTCTAGCTTAGTGAGACATTAGAGGTCTTTGGGTGAGAATTCTAAATGCTTCTCTTTAAAATGAAAATCACCCTAATTGTTGCCTAAAGATGGCAGTTTAGTTTAATTCCTCCCACAAGCCAAATCCAGGAGGAATGCCAAAATGTCCTTCATTTTGATCATGGCTAAAAAGCATGAAATTACATTTATATTATTGTTTTTAGCTTTTATTTTGTAATGTCCTACCTTTTTTTTTTTTTTTGAATGTCTTACATTTTATGGTGCCTTGCTCCCTTCAAGGTTATGACATCTGGTCACCCTGTTCAAGGTAAAACATTACTGTTTAACAATGGTGGGCTATATTGAAACAAACACATTTGGCAGTCTTGTCAGTACACTAAAACTGTCACAGATTTCTGTATAAAAGAAACTTTCTAAGCTCTGGATGAAAACTGTCTTTTCTCAATGGGATTACAGCAACGTGACTCGCTTGTCATGGAAACTAACCACTGTCCCTTGACATACTTGAGTGATGACTGCTGCCTTTATCCTGAGTCAAATAGTCATAGAGTTGAAAGAAGCCTCCAGCTGATAGCTGTCCAACCTCTTTTTGAAGACATCCAGAGAAGGAGACTCCAGCACTTTTCTAGACAGTTGGTTCCACTGTTTTTAGTGTCAAGAAGTTCCTTCTAATGTTTAATCAAAATCTATTCTCCTTCAGCTTCAGACCATTAGATTTGATCCTATCTTCTGGTGCAGCAGAGAACAGGCCTGTCCCCCCTGCTCTCTGTGACAACCCTTGAGGTATTTAAAGAGTACAATCATGTCACCCCTCAGTGTTCTCTTCACCAAACTGTACATGCCCAGCCCATTCAACCTTTCCTCATATGTTTTGTTATCCACATCCCTCATCATCCTTGTTGCCCTTTTTCAACTTATCTATAGCCTGCTTAAAATGAGGCACCCAACTTACAGATTTCTGTATAATTCATTCTAATACTTTTCTGATACTAATGTCAAGCTGACTGGTTTGCAGCTTCCTTTTTGTGTTTTTTGAAGAGACAGGCAACATTTGCCCTTCTCTAGTTCTCTGGCACCTTACCTGTTCTCCAAGAACTCTATAAAATGATAGCAAGGGGTTCAGAGACTACATCAGCAAGTTTCATCAGTAATCTGGCCCTGCTGAAATTACATAGTTCTCTTTTGGGTAAAATCTGAGGCAAAATAAGTATTAAGTTTTCCTGCCTTTTTATTGTGATATGTTAGCATTTTGTCATCCATAATGTACAGCAGCCCTACGGCCTCCTTAATCATTCTTTTGCCTCAGATCGATCTTTTTTTTTTAATATGATTTTTATTTAAACTCGACAAAGAAAATTTTTAAAATTACATATACTTCCATTCACTCAAACTTGTTATTGATTACAATGCATATATACATAGACACATACATAGGACAAATCAGGTGAAAACACACATAAACAAATGTACAAGTTTACAAGTTGTAAACTCTTGCGTCAGATACATCTGCGGGGAAAAAACCTTTTTGTTGGCCTTTGCTTGTCTGACCAGTCTCAGCTCATTTTGAGCTTTAGCTTTCCTTATACTGTTCCTTTCAGCTTGGGCTACGCATCCTTAGTGAGTTGTCCTTCCTTTCATTCTCATTCACTACTTTTTCTATTCACCTCCACCTTAAGTTTGCAGTGCAGCCACACTGTTTTTTTTCAGATGCCACCCCCTTTTTTCCCTTCCATGGGATTGCTTGTGATTGTAATTTTTTTCAACTCCTTCTTCAAAAACTCTCACTCTTACTGGGTATTTCTTTGCAACATTTTACTCAAATATATTTTACCAAATCAAATACCCCCAGAATACTTTTATGAGATCTTGGCAGGTTCCTGCCAATGCCAGTGCTCCAGTGGATACGTTTAATATACAGAATTACTCAATACTGATCCTAACAAATCTGTCCTCAACACTATACTTCCATGCCTTGCTTGGGCCTTTCGGGCTTCTCAGTTACATACAGGAAAGCACCATTGAATATGTTCTACTTCTTGACACCCTATGTGTGGTTTCCATACCAGTTACTAGAACAGAAGTCAAAAGAAATCATTCAGCCAGTGAAGGGGGCAAGAAACAATTCACCCCAATAGTTTCCCCTCAAAAGTTATTTATTTTTATGTGATTTAAAGTTGATCCTGACTTATGGCAATCCTATTGCAGGACTTTTGGGGGCAAGATTTATTCAGAGGGGGTTTATCTTATTTTAAGGCTGGGAGAGTCTGTCTTATCCAATGTTATCCAGCAGATTTCTATGGCTGAGCAGAAAACAGATTAGAAATAAACAAACTATAGACTATTTGTGAAGTCAAAGGCTTTCACAACGCCAGGAATAAACTACAGGAATAAATTATTCTAGAACACAAGCTCATAGCCTGAAAAAGCCCACCAAAACTGTAGACTTTAAAAAAAAATGATACTGGAAGTATTTTGGGTCAGATACTGGTTCTTTGCAGCACCAGGATTAGCACCAGGATTGCTTGGATTAGCAACAACAGGAAACTACAAGATATGAACACTGCACAGCAAAATCATCCTGATCCTGGGAATCAGTTGACATAAAAAAGCCAATTCCCTTGATATACCTGTAGTTTCAGTTTTACCATAGAACGTCCGTCTAGACTATTTGTCTTAAAGTTGATGGATGTGTTAGAGATGGGCAGACTAACCAACTATCTTAGCAACAAATCAGTAAACCATTATGAAGACAAATGGAAAAAAAAAGTATCCACCTTACGGGAAATAAAAAGAGAAGACTAAAAGTGAGACGTTCAAGACAGATGCAAGATTATATATGCGGAAATGCACAGAACTGTACAGAAAAGTCCAAAACATGTTTTATATACTAAGAAAGTAATAATAAAGTAACAGAGAAAAATAGTTTAGTAGGTATCTTTTCTTTATGTATATTTTACATTTGTATAGCATTTATAGCATTAGCATTTACAAATATATAGCATTAGCATTTACGTTTCTACACAGCTTATCAGTGAACTCAGCCCACTCTGAACACTTTACAGTTTGTAAGACAATTTCCCCCAATAAGCTGGGTACTCATTTTACTGAATTATGAAAGGATGGAAGGCTGAGTCAACCTTGGAGCCCTGGGCTCAAACTCACAACCTTGTGGCTGCAGTATGGGCATTTAGTCACTGCACCACCAGGGCTCCTATAAAGACAGAGGCTAGCATATGGTTGTCCATACTCAATTATTGGCTCAGATTATCATTCTCACCCATTGGATTTGCCATGCTAGTTTTGAAGGATGAAGTTCATTCTAAATGGAATCAAGCAGTTATAACTTAAATTCTATTCTTGGGTATCTCTCTCAACTTTCTGCTTAGCAAGATCAGGCTAAAACAGCTATCAAAAAATGTATCACTTATAGAAAGCATGAAATGGATTTAGCTAGGTCCTTTTTCTTTATTGCCAGTGAGAACAGTAGGAACCTTACAGCTTCTATGGCATATATAACTATCCTAAAAGTGCCTAAATACCATAACACCTTTAACTTTTGCACAATGTCATATTCTATTGTCAGCTGTCCTTGAAGGATGCTATAGGCAGATCCCATATCTGGAAAAGACACTGCCCTTGTGATTTTGGTCAAAGAGAATTGGTGGAACGTGTACTTTTTCAGCATCTCTACATAGAGACCTATGTACTGATCTCATTTTGCCAATACTTCAAAAACACCCAGGATGTTCAGTACAGTCCTTTGTTTCTTTGCTGCTTTCAGACATTAATCCTACTATATCACATAAAATAGCTAAATTTATGCAACGGCAATTAAAATCCAATGGGTGTTTTGCACCATGGATTAGTATAATGTACTATCTACTGGGCTCTGACAGATAAATGCTTATAGTATCTGTATTTTTAATGTATATTTATATCTATTTTTGTACTCCTTTTATGGGTTTTGGATATTTTCTATGCTGTATTTTGCTGTTCTTATGCTGGTCTGTGACCGTAATAAATATTTATCTATCACTTCAGGAACATGCTAGCTATTAAGCTTGTTACCAGCTGCCTAACTGCTGAGCCTCCCAAAGGTCTGGTTGATAAAGTGCAAAAGATGTTTCTCACTCATCTAGGCCCTAGTGCAGAGAATCTGAGCACCAATTTTGTTTGGATGGCTTACCGTGCCATAACAGAAGCTCTGCCAGACAGTATGAAAAACCTGTCTATTCCAGCATCCTATTCCCTGCAATGGCCAACAACTGCAGACCAGATGCATGGAGGTGAGAGATGCCAAATAGTTCCTACTTGATCTTTAGAATAGTGTAGAGCTGCTAGGTAAAACATATATTTAGGTTTAAACGCAGAATTGAATATTGATATTCAAAAATGAGATTAGGCAGATAATTTATATTACAAGCAAAAACTGTTGGGAAGGAAGGAAGATTTGTATTTGTATATTTTATGATATGTTGTAGCAATAGCAAGTACATATGTTATGTGTTTGTTTTATTATATATGAAATGTTATTTTAAATTTGTGTTCTCATAATGCAATGTTATGTGTTTTAAAAAAAATGATTGTGCCATGTTGATATTAGTTAAACATAATAAAAATTAAACTATAATATTCTTGGGCTGCTAGAATTCAAAAAAGCCATTATAAATTACTGTGTTCCCCTAAGCCAACCCCCATCACGTCCTCCTGGAGAAAATAGAATATTGATTCTTATTGTGGGGAATGAGATTGCTTCATATTATTGAGCCTAGACATTTAATATTCTGTTTTTAATTCAGAGCGAATAAATCTTTCACCTTTTACTAAGATGAATAAAATGTCAAACTGAAGCCACTCATAACTAAGCAGTGGTAAGAAGATGCTAATCGGGACCCAGAGCCTCATCCTACCACTTTGCAGATAAGGATGGCTTCGACAAGTAATAATGTTCATTTACTTTAAAAGTAACTTTCCAAACTCTTCAATACTTCAAAGAGACAAGATTCAATTTTTTCAGGTTCACAAGCACTGTCCTTGTCGTCCCCATTTGTGAGAGGTCTGTAATCATGTGGCTGACATTTTTTGGAATGAGATGGAAGACTAAGGCCCAAAACACACTGCAGAAATAATCCAGTTTGAGGCCGCTTTAACTGCCTTGGCTCAGTGCTAGGGAATCCTGGGAACTGTATTTTATTGTGGCACCAGAGCTCTCTCTGACAGAAGGCTCAGTTTCTCACAAAACTACAATTCCTAAAAGTCCCTAGCATTGAGCCAGGGCAGTTAAAGCACTCTCAAACCAGATTATTTCTGCAGTGTGTTTTGGGCCTAAATTTAGCTTATGGATATCTTGTCGTTAAAAGTTTCCGTTTAATATATTCTAATGATTGTTCCAAAAGTTATGTTAGAAAATCAACTTTGTGAATTCACCAATGAGGCTTCTGATCAGATATTTCCAATTTTGGTTTCATTTATGTTTGTTGCCGGGGAGTGGGGTGGGGTGGGGTGGGGGTGGGGAGAACGAAGGGATGCTTGATTTAATGAAATACTAAAGATATTGGTTGATATCCTATTCAGTATTATCAATTTCATAAGCTGGACATATGATAGCATAAATATTTGAATTCACATTTAGAGTTGTTGGACCTGTGCAGTGACCAAGAGTGCCCCGTCAACCTTATAAGCAGTTACAGAAGGACCTCCCAGGGGTCCCTGGAGCTGCCTTTCAGAAAGTGCTTCATTGCTAGGAAAGAAATGGGCACTTCTCCAGTCACTGCCCCACATCCCTGTGCCTCACAATTCTCTAAGTTGGTGGCACTGCCTGGCTTCCAAGGTGGATTGTGGAGTGGTTGCATTGCAAGGAGCTTGGTCATTGCAAGGAACATCACCTGATGCAGGATCTCAGCCGTTCTATTAAGGAAAAAGAAGAATATTTCTAACTGCATAAACTTAATTGACGAAGCAGACATTTTGCCACCCCGTAGAACAACCAAAGGTATTAATCACTGTAATATTTATTCAAGACAAAATCTAGCTGTTTTGTCAGAAAAAGGCCACTGGCTGTCTTTCATCAATGTGACATTTGAAGGATTATGTCAGAATCAAGCAGAGCACTGTGGTATTTAAAAGGATTGATATGATCAGTTGCTTTTATGGCTAGTACTATTTCAGTTTTATCTACTCGAACTGGAGACAAATGGCATATACTGAAGCCTGTTTAAATACAACTTGGATTGGTTTGGCTTAGCCACAACTCTCGTATGGCCGACCACAACACTAATATAATCAATGGTTAGAGTAATATAAGAATGTCATACTGATATGAACTGATGGCAAGAGTTGGCATCATTGGGTACCTGCATTTGCAGGGCTTTGTCACCTCAGCTGGGGTTCTCGTCAAATAAAACAGATTTTTAACATGGGATATTAAACTGCTTCCAAGCATGGAGGATATAGAGAATAATGCTCCCATTCCATCCCAAACACACTTAGTAACCTTCTACCAGTCTTGATCTTATAAACAGGGTCCTATGCTTCCCAGACATTTCCCACTCTGTGAGACAGAGCCATATGCCACTTAATCTGTGCTGAGCTTCCAAAAACTATCCTGCTGTCTCATGTATGGTGGAGGACTCTGTCCCATGCATTCAGATAAAAATGTACTACCATCCCAGTCAATTTCTATATATATATATATATATATATATATATAAATAAATTTCTATATGTAGACCTGGAAGGGTGCCATTTTTTTATTAAGTCAGCTCTAATTGAAAACTACTTACAGTTTCTTTGCAACCATTTTCAGAAGTGTTGTGAAATCCTGTCCTTTTCTTCTCTGTAAGCTTTTTAAAATGTAAATGGCAGGAGATAATAACAAAAACATTTGCTAAACAGAAAGGAAAATTATTTTTACACAATGTTTTTGTCACATCAAAGCATTTCTTTGAAGCTTCTATCAGATTCAGAAAGTTCTTTCATTATGTATAATGCAAATAGACTCCAAAGTTCTCTTCGTATGCAAACACAATTAATTTTGGATCACTTGGATCAATTGTTGGCCTAGCTAGTTGAATTTAATCCTGCAGCTTTTGCAAACATTCATACATGACTTTTTCACACTTTATGAAGAATGGGAAAGAATGCTTAGGTCAGGGCAGTAGCACAGGAGTAGCCGCTGTATGTGACCTACATGTGTCCATTTCAAAGACCTTGAAAATGCAGACCCACAGGTTTGCCTAGTGGTGTGAGTGGAGCCTGTTGTAGTAATACTGCTCTCTGGCCGAGCATGTTCTTTCTCCACGCTTAAAATATGTGAAAAGGTCTTAACCTCACAACCCTTGAGCCTTCTATATAATGACACACATCTCTGTGAGCCCTGCACTGATTAACTAATAAGAATTTATCAAAATGTTATTGCTTAATGTTTCACAAAATTTAAAGGATCAAATACATACATACGTACATACATACGTATGAGGTCTGTTTTATGTTTAATTTGCCAAGGGGAGGGAACCCCCCCCCCCAATCATTTCAAGGTAAAAACTATGGGTGGAGGTAGCCATCCCGAATCAAGAAAATTCAGATCACTATAGATCACTAATGCAAAACACAAATGGAGTCTTCTTGTACCTTATCATCTACCCTAAGTAAATAATGCACAAATATGAGCAATTGCAGCTTTGGAATTCTGCTTTGAAAAAGCAGATACTCATAGGGCTTAAAGATCTCCTAAGAAAAACATTAAAATGTCACTAACATTGGCTTTTTTGCCAGAGAATTGGGAAGCAGCTAGTATAACACTGATTTGTGAAGTAGAACAGAGTGAAAAAATTATAGGCCAATTAGCTTAGTGTGAGTAATTTGGTGGAAAATATGATTAAAGGTAACTATAAATAAGCATACAGAAGAACAGGTCTTGCTAAAGAAGAATAAGTATCGCTACTATAAACAGAAGCGGAAGTAGGTAGCATGTGTGTGGATGTGGAAAGAACAGGCTTACTTTCAGCAGGCAATGGATAAGAACTCTGATCTGGACTGGGAACATGTTCTGCAGTGGGGCCTCATAGCTGCTTTTACTTCAAAATACATAAATAACAAAAGCTTTAGCTTGGCTCTTAATCACACATCTGTTAAAGTATGGACTGTGAATCAATTACAATCCTTTACTGGGACCTGTTGAAAACATTTTTTGCTGTGTATGAACTAGAAATAAAAACCATTTACATGTGGCCACCATCATCTGTCATCATAATCATCATCATCATCATACACATGTACACATACATATCAAGCTCGGTTTCCAGCTCATTCTTGATCATTGAGGGGTGGTCTGGCACCACTTTTTTTTGCAGTGCAACTTCACCGCAACTCATCTAGCAGCTGCGCAGTTGAGGCAGCACCATTACGTACGCTGTCTAAACGGCATTACATAATGGCGCCTGCGCCATCATGTAGTAGGGTTTGGGAGCGTGCAAATGCTGTGCGCTCCTGAACCCTAAAGGCGCCACAACAGTGCCTCTTACTGCCCGTCTGTTTCGGGCCTTTTAATCTCTTTCTCTGCACTTTTTCTAGCTCCACAACATCCAGTTTCAGCTGTCATTACCAGATGAAATACATAGTATTTCAAGTGTGGTAGTAAGATATTGTCAATTTTATTTTTTGTTCCTTTTCTAATAATGCCATGGTGGTGGAGTGGTTTAAATGCTGGTACTGTAGCCACAAGGTTGTGAGTTCAATCCCAGGGGCTCCAAGGTTGACTCAGCCTTCCATCCTTTTGTAGGTTGGTAAAATAAATACCCAGCTTGTTGGGGGCAATTAGCTTACAGACTGTAAACACTTAGAGAGTGCTGAGTTCACCGATAAGTGGTATAGAAATGTACATGCTATTGCTATGGCTATCTGAAAGTGCAGAGTCTCTAAAACTGTGTCCAATACAACTAAACATCTTATTATGCTTATTATGCTTTGATACATCATTATAAAACCAAACACAATATAGAAAGCATCATCCTCATTCCACTATTGCCTTTGGTAAACACATTTTGACTGTTTCTGAAACCTTAAAAACCTGTTTCATCAGAGATGACAGTTGGACAGAAGGTATTTGTGTGAAAGTGTGTGTGTTTATGCAGAGTGTTGACAATGATCTAAGAGCGAAGCCTCTGTGTATATTATATCACTTCCAAGTTTCAGTTTTCTCACTGATCATCTGTCTTCTGCCTTAGAGAAGAATACAATCTGTTTAGGATCTGAGACTCAAAAGAAATAAAAGCTGTATGGAAATAATAATCTAGTTCTTTAAATCCCACAGTGAAGCAAATGAAGACTCAATTCTTAATAATTTTTCCTCTATTTCTTAAGGGGAAAAAACCCAGATTGGATCAGATCTTAGAAGATCAGCAATTTCATATTTAAATTCTTTTAAAAACTTTCAGTTTGATATCTTCTGGAGCTTGTGATTTCATAGTTTTTTAAAAATGATCAGATGTAGAACTGAAAATCTCAGCAACTCTGCACAAACCAATAGGCAGAGTGAGACTGTGGATTCATGCGGCAGGACACCAGGAGTAGTAAAAGTGGACTTCCCCAAGCCTGACTTGGTAAAAGACATGTTTGTGTCTCCATAATACTAGAGGACTGAGGTTTGTGGCTGTCAGCCCTGAACTTTAGCATTTTGTCATTATAAAGCAGGGTGGCATTTCCTGAAAGTAGAAAAAGGAACAACTTGCACACTGCAGGGTGGGGAGCTTACAGAATAAATCTCCAAGTCCCCTTCAGGACTGGCGACCTTTCTCTTCTGCACTGCTTTTTCTTGGTCTGTTTCACATAACACAGTTATAGCACTTTGATAGCTCTTTAGCTGCCATGAATACAGCTTATGGAATCCTGAGATATGTAGTTTGATGAGACGCTGGAGCCTTCAGGCAGACAACTTTGAAAACCTCACAAAACTAAGAACCCAAAGATTTCATAGGATGTAGATATGGCAATTAAAGTGGATTCATTGCACTATAATAGTGTAGTGTGAAGGAGAACACTCCCAGAAACTAGCAGACTGCTTGTTCACTTTGTTTAAATTGCATTGTATGCTGCCCCTTAGCATGCACAGATTGGTTAAAAATGTGATAAATATATCGTACAGACTGAGTCTCTCTTATCGGGAATTATCAGAAATATGACAAAAACCAAGTCTTTTTTCATGGTTGGCTAAAATAGTGACACCTTTGCTTTTTGATGGTTCAGTGTAACAAATATTGTTTCATTCACATAACTATTAATAATATTGTGTAAAATTACATTCAGGCTATGAATATAAGGTATATATGAAACAGAAATGAATTATGTATTTAGACTTGGGTCCCATCTCCAAGATGTCACATTATGTATGTATATGGAAATATGGGTATTCCAAAATCCAAGCCCATACGAAAAAAATAAAATAAAAATCCCAAATCCAAAATATTTCTGATCCAAAGCATTTTGCATAAAGATGACACAACCTGTAAGTATCAAAAACCAATGGATATATAAAATAGATTGTATCAAACACATCACAGCAGGGATAGATACTAACGTCAGCACAAATAGATCTTAAGAGCCTTTTAAAGAAAGTACACACATAAATAAAGCCTTTGGGTCTGGAAAACATTTCATTTTGTAACTTGCAGATACATATACTTCTGTGCATTTATGGAATCCTGAAAGTATGGAGACCCCACTGCTTCCCCCCCCCCCCAATACTGCTGGACATTTGACCACATAAACTCACCATTGAAAGGCATGGTGGCTTTTAACACAATTGTCCTCCATGAAGCTATATAACTATTTTTTTAAAAAACCTTTCTAAGTTTGTGCCACCACATCTTACAGTAGTGGAAACTGATTATGAATTTGTGAAAGCAATTATAATAGTTTGAGTGTTTTTATTTTGTTAATTGCCTTTTGGATGAGTTCATCAATGTACAGTGGGCTTAGTATGATTATATGAAGCATTATATATCCTACTACTTTAAATGTCATAATATGAACAAGGGGATAATTATTAGTTTCCATCATATAATCAAAGTTAACCTTTTCTTTTAATTTTTGACAAATTAATTACAGGCAGAAACGGGTCATCAGTATAAGGAAGATTTCTCTCATAGACATGACAGTCAGATTCCCCATGCTGGTTAAACTTTTATTCTTTTTAAAGCAATGTGCACTTCTCTCCTTTGTAAAAATGGTTTGGTTTATCTTATTTTCTGCTTGTTGTTGTTTAACCGATTACTAAAGGACCTGATTTGTTATCTCCCTTAGATGAAGAACTTTGCCAAAAATTTCACAAAATATATAGTATATAATACTTACTATTTCATCATAATTAACACTCTCAGTAATCTAGTGATGCAAGACTTCATTTGGCAGGGGCCATGCTCATTTTTTTTTTGGCAATGCTTTTCTCTCTGTATTCTTAATTAATAAGAATTTCCATTCCTTCAACATGAACAGACTGTAATCTAATCGTCTTGTGATTTCTTGGCTCCCCAGTGGATGATAAAAAATTTGAAATTGACCACACAGATCTACTTACCTCTTCTACAGTAATTTTATGAATATTGTATTCTTATTTTCTGGGCCTGTCCTAGTAACAAAAATACTTCATCACAATCTTCTACATTATAAATTGAAACGTTTATTCCTGTTATCCATAGAGCTGAATTACACATTATGTTAAATATGTGGTTTAACATTGCATGCATCTTTTAAAAACTGGAACTGCAGCTGGTATTTGAAACCCTTAGTCAGGATTTGGACCTTGGTGGAGTTTGTCTCTTTTGGTTATGTTTTCGATTAAAGTTGTCCCAACTAAGCAACTATTTGCATCTGCAGGAATGCTCCCAAATGAGCCGATGGTATTAAGATGTTTTATATTTATGGTATTCTAAATGCCTGTTTGGATTATCTTTTGGCAACTCAGAAGTGACCCATGCAAGCCAAAGCCATTGAAAATCATGTACTGGAAAATGCAAAGCAAAAAAACCCTCAAAATGACATCTTCATCCTCCTCATTATGAATTGTAGGATTAAATTGTAGGCCTAAAGCTAAGCAAGGTCAGCCCTAGTTAGTACCTGGATGGGAGACTGCCTATGAATACCAGGTGCTGTTGGCTATATTTTAGAGGAAGGAATTGGAAAAGCCACTTCTCTTTTTAATACTTTTTATTGTTTCAATCTCGTAATAAAAACCATTAAGTATAAACAAACAAAGAAAAAAAAATTAACTTGGTTACAAGGAAAAGCCACTTCTGAGGATTCCTTGCCTATGAAAACACTCTGAAAATCATGGGGTCACAATGAGTCAACAGGTGACTTGAAGAAGACACACACACTTCTTGATAAAGTTGTTCTGGGGAAATGATCTGAAATCGAAGCTATGCAAGACCAAGCCTTTGCTCCTCTTGCCTAAACCATACCTAACAAAGTATCTCATAGATATTCATTTAACCATCTAAACTAAAATGTGCAGCTTGAAGTGGTCTCTTTGCATTGACTTGTCACCCTTTCCCCACTATACTTTGACCTGGTGTATCTCAGGAGCCAAATACCAAACAGGTATGTCCCATTTTTTAAATTGTGAATTTTGTGAATTGAATGTGTGCTCCATTGACGTGCTGAGCTCTGAGAATAAAATTAACTGCAAGAGAGAAAGCTAAATTCACAGTTTGGGGCTGTGGTGAAAAGGAAGTAGTTTGTCATTTTACTGCTAATCAGTCATACATATTATTACAGAAATAGAGAGAGAAGGTAATACAAATCAGGCATGATGCCTGCTGACAAAACTCAAAGCATTTTTGACAAAGTGCCAGTTCATGTCTTGTGATATTGAACATTACGGTTTCTATGTAGTCAGATTAATGGGGGAGAGGGAAAGACAAGAAAATCAAGAAGCATAGTGTTTATAATCATAATCAATCTACAACTGCTATTGTCTACACTCAATAGAGGAAAATGTAATTGCTGCATAGTCCTTTTTTCCCTTTTTTTCAAAAAACACAATGTATTGTAAGGAAAAATAATTTGATGTTTTTCTTCTGCCTCTTACAGAAATCTAGAGCCAGTGTGGTGTCATGGTTTGATATTAGACTAAGGCTGCCTCCACACTGCACAATTAATGCAATTTGACACCACTTTAACTGTATTGCTACCTAAATTTTACATGTACTTCACATCGTGGTGTCCTCCACTGATAACACTTCTTGTTCTCTTCTTGTTCTTCTGATTTTTTTTCTTACTAGAATAAATCCATTAGGCTGATGAAATAACTGTACAATGCTTTCCAATTGCTAGTGTGACAAGGCCTCCATCCCAAAATTCACTACAGCGTGCTATAAATGCTTGGAGTATGAAATGCTTCCCTTGTTTGGTGAACAGAGTTGGATAAATGGATGGGGACTTCAATAACTCCTCAGATTGGCTTGTTGACATTATTTTAATTGCCTTCAAGTCAGCGTTGACTTAGGGTGACTATGGCCTGAAACAGACATGCCAAAAGATGCAGTTTCCTGCCATGTTCAGGGTGAAACATTTAGATGATGCATGCCCCGAACGCAGTGGGAAACCACACTCATGCCACATCTTCAGAAAATAACTGGGCCCAAAAGAAGTGTAAAAATCTGCTCCTTTTAAGTGGCCCAGTTCAGGACCGCAGTGGCAGCCAAGATCAGGGCTGGGTGCATGCTGTTGTTGTGGCCCTGGTGCAAATGGTGCCAGTGTAGCCCCGCTGTGCTTTTTTCAGCCTTTCTGTTTCAGACCTATATGAATGAGTAGCTTCTAAAAGTCCCGGTCATCAACACCATTGTTTCCTTGGGGTAGAACCTTCCCCAACTGAATCAGTCCACCTGTAACGTGGTCTTCTTTCTTGTAACAGAGCATTATCATCTTTTCTAATGAATCATGATGTCTCATGATATGCCCAAAATATGATAGTTTAGTCATTTTTCTTTCTAGTCAGAGCCTGGTATGGTAAGTAACTTTTCCTGTTCATAAATGGAGTTAATGTAATAAAATCTATTGACTTGGGACCTAGTCGCATATGACTCTTTCACTGTTAAAATAACATTGGGGCTTGACAGACTGCCCAAAAAGGGCAGTCTGGAGCCACCTCTTTTTCCTCCTCATTGTTGCTGCAGCAGCCAGATGGAGTGGTGATGGTGCACAAGTAAAAAAGAAACACGGTGAAGCAGCTCCTTTTAGCATCGCAGCTGCAATGCCACAAGCCCTGTAGGGCACAGCGGTGATGCTGCAGGTGTGCCACACTGTTTGGATGTGGTGCACCTGTGATGTCATCACTATGTGCGCCGTCTATGTGTAGGCCTCCCAAAAAGAATGAAATAATGTGGAGGCGACAACAACCAGCAAAACCCAAGGAGGCATAAGGAAGTATAATGTGACAGCACATACTTCCCAAAGCAATCCACAAGTGGTGGCTTGCAAAGCACCTGTTAATTTAGTGCTCTTGTAGAGTTACTGCTTTTTAGAGATATTTTATTATAAGGCTTCACAGAATGTTAACTATTTCATTTGGAGGTAATGTCACCAAAAGTCATTAATTCCCCTTCTCAGCACATTATGACAACTCATAATGTGCACTTATGATCTGAAATGAGCATGAGAACCACATAATTCTTCTTCAGCTCAGATTGTTATGCAAAAGGAAGAATTCGTTTTTGCTCCAGCCATCAGGTTGCCAGTTTTCAGGGCACTGCCTGATGTTTCAGGGAACTGCTGTGCATCTCCAGGTGGGAAAACAAATTTCAGGGTGAGCAGTACTGGAGGAGGAAGACATTTGGTTTTTATATTCAAGATGGCTTTTAAAGCCTGGGCATCCGTTTTGAATCTTTCCCAGATGGCACCAGGGCTATTTGGCTCAGGACAGAAGTATATGTTGCACTTGTACAACATCAATGTAGCAAAAAGGCAGAATAAAGGGGCTAGGCTGGGCAGGGCAGAGAGAAAAAGGAAGAGTGAATCCATGAATTTGGATCTCAGAGCCTGGGCCCTTGATACCGTTTGGAGCAAAGCAAGGAGTGGAAGACCAATATCACAGTAATGAGTTTTTTTGTTTTATAAGCTTTAGATGCAACAATGATGCAGAAGCGGTGGGTGGGTTGGGGAGTCCCTGACAGTGAGTCTTCAACAAGTTTTACCAGCAATGTAGGTTCTGCTCTCACATTTTGCTTTGCTTTGCTTTCAAGAGGTAAGCAAAATAGAAAGGTTCAAAAACCTTCACAGTGTGCACAGAGAGAAAATCCACCCCTTGAATTTCTCTGGTTTTGAGAACAAATTCTTAACACACCATGCAGAGTAGTATGCACGGTCCTATGACTAATCGATGTTCCAGTGAGCTTGAGGTCATGGACGTACTTGTGGTTAAAAATGAAAAAGAATTACAATAACAAATCTTGCTTATCAGTTTAGTTCTTTTCTGCATTTCTCCCTTCTATAATGGTTGAAAGTCGTTTTAAAAATCAGATATCAAAATAAATATGTTTTATGCCAGGTCAGGGCCACAGAATACATCAGTTATGTTTTTACAGCTTGCATATATATCCAATTACAGGAGGTACTGTAAACATAACAACAAATCACATCTCAGCAATAAAATAATTTTAAGGCAGTAAATCAAAGGGATATGGTTCAGAGATGCCTTTAGTGCAAAAGTGATAGAATTTGTTTATTTCATTTCTGCTAACATTTTTAACCACCCCTCAAACAGCCTTTGTTTATGGATTATATTATTTCAATGGCAGGGAACATGACACTGTTGTAAGCCATGTTGTTGAACTACAGATCCCATCTGCCCTGCTTGACATACCCCAATAGTGAAGAATGAAGAGACTTGTTGCTAGAGATAGGAAAGTTAGTAGCAAAATGCCTCTACAGTATGTTTGCATTCAAAAGCTAAAAGACTTATGTTAACTACATTTATAATAAAAAGGAATAATTTATTACCCATTCATTCCAAGAGGGCATTTACATTGCTACCCTAAAATCTTTGATAGAATGAAGGGGAGAAATGTCATCCAAGGTTTTACGCTTTCCGTCCTCGTCGTCTTTTTGAGCTTGGAGAAAAAGGAAAGACTGCATGATTTTTTTTAAAAATAGCCCCCCCCCCCAGGAAACAAGTGACATTAAAGATAAACACATACACACATAGAAAACGATGCAGGAAACAAAATGTTGACACACAGAGATGCAACACTCCTTCATCACTCCTTTCATCCATCAACTCTTTCTTATCTTTCTCTTTGTACCTCACTCTGCAAGCCTTCCTTTCCCACCTGTGCCTCTGCACAATGAAACAGCGCACCATGGGATACCTTTTCCTGCTCTTTCTTGCTTTCTTTGTCTTTTGGACATTGTGCTACTCACAGTCATTACCTGCCCCCACCAAAGAGTGAAAAACAACCAGAAGGGTGGCAAAGGGAGAAGAACAATGTAGCAAATAAAAACACTATCCCCAATATAATTTCTGGCACGATGTCCTCAAAATTACATAACTCTTCCCCAGGAGAATGGTACTTGACATACTGGTTTCTTAAAAAGCAATTTAATATAATTTATATCTACATGTTGGTTGCGATCTATAGTTATAGTACAACAACATAGGGGTACTTATACATTTCCTGCTCCCATTTTATTTGAAACTTACCCTCTCAAAAATTGTTTCCTAAGAAATAATTTCCTGGCCTTAAAAGCGAGCTGATTAAGCAAAAAGTCTAGACATAAATAATTCAAGACAGAATTTATCACAAGTCCTACTCTCTGTTAGAGCATTTTCTCTGTTTAAGGTACCTCCTATAAATGATTCAGTATTCGTTTTTATGGATGTCTGTGAATGAGGCTGTGGAAATGGGAAGGCATTTTGGCCAAAAGAAAAGAAAGCGAGGAAGTTTACTGTTCTTTTCCAGAGAGAGGAAGAGTTGTGACTAGTGTGAGATGAGGGCATCTTTAATTTTGCTCTCTAAGGATTTGATATGGGCTAGCTGATCTGCCAAATCAAAGGGTGTGTGTGTGTTAAGAAGTCTATTTCTTAGGGGAATTATAATTAGCTCAAATATGCGGAGAGGAAGATCCTAACAGTCTTACGCTAAGATCAGGTCCCAATATACCAGAGGTCCGCCGACAAACTCCAAAAGAAGTGACACTAGTTCAAATGAGTAAAAAAAAAAATACACAGTTTATTAGGGGGCATAAATATCACGCAACAAGGGGGCACACACACACACATGTTCAATGCTAGAGAAAAGGGAGGGGTAACAGTGGAAGTTAGAGCTGAGAGAAAGAGACCGCTGGAATATCTACCACAGAAATCTTCTCCTGGAAGCCGGATTGAGATGGATGATGATGATGGATACGACCGCTGGAATGAGAGGAGATTGGCCGCGGGAGCTATAGGCAGAAATCAAACTGGCATGGACCAACCTGTCCTCCAAGAATAGCATTGGGGAGTGATTCAAAATGGGAGCCTTATATAGTGCTGAACAAATCCAGAGGCTATGTATCTAGGCTAGACAAAGGTGTTGATTGCCTGGGCTTTCTTAAGCCAAGAGCAAATAATCTGTGTACAATGCACTTAGGTCGGACACAATTCGGAGGGGAAGCTGGCTTAATGGCTGAGTAGTTAAGTCAATCACTGGCTCATTAAGTGTGAAGCCAAGGCTATTGTCTTTACTCCAGAAGGCAGTGGCGAAACTGGTCTGGCGACTCCCTACTTCCTCTAGAGAGCTGCTTACTATGAACTCAATTCCTCCAAGCGGGGCCTGCCTACGTGGTCTCTTCACTTGGGACTTATGGAGGGCCTTGGAATAGATCAAGCAGGGGTCATGATACAGTTCACATGTCTCCCAAAATTTTATATCAAATGTAGGTATCATAACAGTGGGGAGAGAGAGACAAGTCTCCAAGGGCTTAATGGATGGCTGTTTATACAGCAAACCTTTGCTATCAGCTGGGGTTTGGTTCCAGGACAGACAGACAGACAGACAGACACACACACACACACTGTGGATACCAGAATCCTTGGATGCTTATATCCCATTAAATACAGTGGTGTACTGAAGTGGTGTTCCTTATATAAAATAGCAAAATCAAGGTTTCCTTTTTGAAATTTATATTTTTTTTAAAAAATATTTTCAAGCCATGGATAGCTGAATCCATGGATAAAGCATCTGTAGATATGGAGGGCTGACTGTATTTTGGAAAAGAATCCAACACATTTTGGCCTCCCCATGGCCTTCTTCAACAGCTACATAAAGACATAAGTATAAATGTAAATATAAAAATAAAAGGATAACACATAATTCTATAATAGTACATACATAATATATCATAATGTGTATCATTCTAATCTTTGTACACTGCTTAAAGCCTATGCATGCCAATATGAATTCTAACTGCAGAAATTTCTGGAGCAGTATACAAATAAATAGTCAATGCGTTCTCATAGCTATGATCAAACATTGATCAGAAAGGTAACAGCAGTGAAGAAATAAGAAGACAAGGAATGGGAAGGGCAGCTATGAAAGAACTCGAAAAAATCCTAAAGAGTAAATATATACAACTAAGCATAAAGGTCAGAATCGACCAAGCCATTGTATTCCCCATCACTATATATGGATGTGAGAGGTGGACAGTGAAAAAAGCAGATAAAAAAATTCAATTCATTTGAGATGCGGTGCTGGAGAAGAGTGATGACGATACTTTGGACAACCAAAAAGGCAAACAAACAGGTCCTTGAACAGATCAAGCCTGAAATCTCCTTGAAAGCCAAGATGATAAAACTGAAGCTGTCGTACTTTGGCTACAACTTGAGAAGGCACAATTCACTAGAAAAGATATTGATGCTATGAAAGGGTTGTAGAAATAGAGGGATACTGTACCCCAGATGGTTATATTCAATCAGAAAGGCCATGAATCTGAGTTTGTAGGACCTAAGCAGAGCAGTAGAGAATAGCGAAGCTTGGAGATATCTTGTCCACAGGGTCACCATGAGTCAGAGTTAACTCAAGGGCAGTTTATAACATACAAAGTTTAGAAAGATATGTAACATGATGTATTATCATTTCACAGATGAAAACCAGGACACACGTGGTCAAGAAACATCAGAATGTGGTCAGTATGCCAAAAGGTATTAATAGGGAAGAACACACAAGCTAGGAGAGGCAGCAGTTAGCTTTTGTACTTGCTAACAGCAGTTTGCTTTTGTCATCTACAGGGAAGGGTGAGAGCCTACTCCCTCTTGTTCTTTCCCTGGTGCTGAGTTAAGTGAGTGCAAATTACTTATCCCTGGACAATGTCCAGCCAGTTCAATACCGAATCTGAGGTATAACACCCTTAAAATCTGTTTTATAAATTCACAAATTCACATTCCCAGAAAATCTGGAATCCTCCATTGTGATGTGGGCAGTCCCACTGTGCAGCCCGGTACAGCAGTGGCTGCAGTGGTGACTCACTTACTGAGGCAAAAAATAGGTGCTCAGCCATGTGATTGCAATTGGGTGCCTTATTCTTATCTCAGAGTTTGAACTCAACTAACCCCTTAAAACCAAGAAGCAAAAACAACCATAGTATGTCTACACTAATATGAGTTACTGATGTTTTCTAGCAATTATTTAGCATGATTAACTCCACTGGCACCAAGAACTGTATAGTTCTTAGTACCGCTATTGCGGTCTGATATCACAGAAATGCTTAATAATTTGAGACAGGTTTCAATTTTGCTTTCATTAAGCTAATGAGAATCTAATTGGAAGGACAAAAGTAGTATGAGCTTAAAAAGGGTAGGAATCCAGTCTTTACATAGGAGATTATCACACAGGGTAAGGAGGGATTGCTCCTGTCCCTACCCTATCCTGCAGTCATCCTTCTTGCGTCTGCACTTATCCTGTCTTTGTTCTGTCAGTGGCACCCGTCATTGTATTAACGGGAGTTTCTGTTCATACAAAGTGATGGGGCTATGCCACTTCAGTGATGGGAGAAGGATGGGATAAGTGGGACGTCATCTGAAAATCTTATTGCAATCGTGCAATATGGATGATTTCAGGATCCGATAATGACAGATGTCATCTGAAAATCTTTGTGTGCTTGTGCTATGAGGACAGCATAAGGATAGCAGCATTCCGTCCTTTACCTAGTGTGATAATCTCCATAGATACATGGATAGAACATAGCAGACTCCTCTGTGCATTTACATCAGAATAAAATTACTGCCTTTCTGAGACCTTGGGCTTCAGAGTTACCTTGCTTCCTTGTTTCTAGCCCAGATCATTTTATCCTATTTTGTTTCTTTTATTTCCAAGACTAGGACTCAGAACTACCTTTAGGATTATAATTTTGATGGAGTTCTCTGAGCAATGAGAGATGCCTGTGTGTGGTTTGCAGAGCTTACTGCAAAGTTAAAGCTCTTGTCTGACTGTCAGCGTGCTAACAATGAGAAAGAGGAGATTTGTACTAACAGTGGGAAGAAAATAATTAGCTCAAACCATGCTGAGTGTCCTCATGGAAAGAGGATGAGGGGAAAAAACCCACCACAAAAACTCAACAACAAAGAAGTATCTGTGAGTGTAAGAGAAAACTTGTAGCCTTTAGATCAAGAAACAAAAAGTGAAGAACCTTGTGCACCAAGGTTTTTCACAATAAAGTTTAGTTGCTAATGAGTTGTAGCTTCCCTGCTGGCATCTACTACCTCCAGAATTCATACCCGTTGAAGGTTTCTTCTGCTAGTTCCTGGAACAGCATGAAAACTGAAGGGAGTGGGCCAACTTAGTTTCCTCTCCTCTCACCACTCACATTTGGAGATGAACTTGCCTTTCAGCTGCTGAGGTAACAGTAGAGGGCTTCCTGCTGGCCTTCTCCTGTTTGCTTCCACTGAAATGCTAATGTTGTTTTTAATGAAACTGCTAGCAGATACTCCAAAGAACTAAGGGATGAACAGGCTGCATTGACCAAAGGCCATTCTAGCCAGGCAATTTGTTCCTTGGACATTTATTAAGAATTTTTCTATAAAATAGTAATGGCATACAAGCTTTCTTGAATCACAAAAAACACAGTGATTTATACAACTCTCTCGCTTTCCATTCATGCTGGACCCCTGCTCAACAGTGGCTAGTTTTAGAATGCTTGTGCCAGGGAATAGGTGTTAAGGCAATCTCCTGTGGTTCTGTAGAAGGCTGGCAAGGGATGGGATTGTAACCTCATGATTCAGGAAGAATTCCTTTAAATAGGAAGGTTGATGTGGACTCTGTCTGGATGGGCCAGAATACTCTGGGGAGAGCACAGAATATTCAGGCCCCAGAGATGTCCTGAAATCTCCCGCACTTATTACCTGGCACTCCTGTTGCAACACTGGACAACAGTTTGCATGCATATCCTGCTGTGTTGCCTGGCGCATTGGGCACTGCACCACAGCTCCTTTTGAGTTTAGAACAAGGTGCTTAATGTTGACCATATGGCTAAGCATCTCCTAATCTCAGAGTGAGTGACTTGCGCCAATGGTGGTTCTGTCAGATGGCACAGCAGAATATGTTGTAAACAGGCATCACAGTGAAGGGAACAGTGGAGAAGATCTGGAGCAAAAGATTGTAAAATTTGCTATATGAGCAGTATACATCAGGTTTAGTGCTGAATGGGCTGGACCTTGTCAAGACTAGAACTGGAGTTTGGCCTGTGGCTCATCCAGATTCCCTGCCAACAGGATGGGGCAAGAATGCTTTATTTGGTGTGTCCAGACAGCCCCATGATACCAGAATAATATTTTTCTGCACAACCAAATCTCTCTCCTCCACAATCAATGCATATCAAACTGCATTATAAAATGAAAATAGTCATGTCATAGTACTGAGGATTTAACCATTTTGGAGTACAAGTTCTCAAGTAATATGAGACCTGAAATGTAAAGGCCCATAACAACTGTGTGTGTTTCCCCCTCTTACCAATAAAATCTGAAGCATGATGAAAAGTACCATCCCTGCCATTAAAGTTCATCCCAAGAAAACAAAACAATACAAGTATGAATGGCAGAAAGTGCAGTGCAAAGCTTTAGCTTTAAATTATTGTTTCAAAACATTGTTTTGTATAATTTGTTTTGGTACTGTATTATTATTATTATTATTATTATTATTATTATCCTGCCTTTCTCCTGATGATATAGATACTCAAGGTGGCTAACAACATATTAAAAACAGTACAAGTTAATAACAAGTTTAAATATTAAACAATTTCAAAAGTTAAAAACATTACACATTATAATATTAATACTATATACTAACCTTGACATCTGACTTCAACAGCATTTAAAAGCCCAATCCACATCATTCTGGAAAAGCCTGATGGTACATTTTTTTTAACTACCACCAAAAGGAAAGCCATTCTGGCCTTTTTTGGGAAGGAGTTCCAGCTCCTCGGAGCAGCCACTGAGAAGGCCATCTCCCTTGTTCCCACCAAATGAGACTGAGAGGATGGTGGGACAGAGAAGAAGGCCTCTCTCAAAGATCTTGGTGCTTGAATGAGCTCATAAAGGGAGATATGATCATTCAAATAATCTGAACGTGAGCCATATAGGTTTATATAGGACAAAACATTGTATTGTGCCTGGAAATGGACTGGCAGCCAATGAAACTAGGGAGTTGTATGCTCCCTGTAGCCAGCTCCAGTTAACCTGGCTGCAGCTCTTTGGTCCAACTGAAGTTTTGAGAACTTTTGAAAGGTAGCCCCCATGTAGAATTCATTACAATAAGTCAATCTAGTATATATTTTCATGTTTGCAAGCTGGCTATGCAAGTCATTTTGTTTGTCTTTTTCTGATGAGTGCAGATGGCAAGACAAGTCTAGCAACATTTATTGATGTGGTAAGCATTGAGATGCCTTCTCATGATGTGGAGAATGCCCAGGGAGACCAGAATGGGCCCTTCCCTGATGGCCCTGCCGACAGACGAAAAAACCTTCCTTTTCAGATAGGCATTCAAAACATTCAAACTAGAAAGCTTTTAAAGAATGGCCTGGGATGTTATATTGTTTTAATATATTTTACAGATTTTATCTTTTAAAGTTTTTAATATTTTAGCTTAGAATCTGTTTTAATTATTGTACTAATTTAATTCGGTTTTAAGGTAATATTTTTGTATGTTTTTAATTGTATTGTTTTTAATGTTGTAAGCCACCCTCGCAGTCCTGGGAGAAGGGCAGGATATAAATAAATATAATAATAACAATAACCTCAGTTTAATCATTTTGGCTTCCAGGGAGAGTTCAGGCTTGATCTGTTCTAGGATTTGTTTGTCTTTTTGGCCCTCTGTGGTATCTTCTTCTCCAGCACCACATCTCAAATGAGTTGATTTTAGTTCTTATCCCCTTTCTTATCCCTGTCCAGCTCTAACATTCATATATGATGATGGGGAATACAATGGCTTTTACAATTCTAACTTTAGTGTTCAGCTGTATATCTTTACACTTTATGATCCTGTCTAGTTCTTTCATAGCTGCCTTTCCCATTCGTAGCCTCCTTATGATTTCTTGGCTGCGGTCTCTGTTCTGACCAAAGTCTGATTTAGTGTAAGGGAACTGTTTAACTAGGCAGTGGTTCAGCTTCCATGCTTCTTTTAGAAAGTGTGTGTGTATGCTTCCACATCCTGAAGAGATGAGTCTACTAATTTAAAACACAGAATCTCTTGGTCACTCTGCAAGTTCTTTGGAAAAGTTTTCTCCTCCAGGATTTTCATTAAGTGACCTCCATTCTTTAGCAAGAATGATTCTTAGGAGAGGGGGAGGCATGATATTGCTTCTCCCTGTCTAGACAACTGCCTTTCCATTTCTCCCTCCTGCCCACCCATGAAACTTAATGGACCTTTTGATAGTACGTGTCTGTGTCTCTCTCTCTCTCTCTGTGTGTGTATAGAAACAGGAGTGTGGTGTTGTTTTATTCTTGTGAGGCACTTCCCTTGAGGTTTAACTACAGGTTCATAGTCCAAGATAAGAAAAACTACAGGGTTCCTTTTGAGAGCGGGCTAGGAAATGTCACTGAAGAACAACAAAGCATGGAACACTCCTTTCGCCATTTTCTGTATGCCATCCATATTGAACCAAGCCAGTTGTAATGTGCAGCTCCTGGAAACTGATTACTGTTTCTAACAGTAGATGACTTTTATTTAAAAGGACTTTTTTTTCAAAGTTATGGATTTGATATGGTGGAAGAGGGAGGCACAAAGGAGATTATGTGATGCTGAGATGGAGAAAAGACATTCTGTGAAATTGAAATATTGATCTGCTCTGTGCTGTGCACGTGTGTCTCTGTGTCCGTATACCTCCATTCAATCATGTATGGGGAACTATTTCCTTGAGATGGTGAAAACCTTTGATATTTGGGGGATTCTTGTCAATTCCTACTTAAATTGGAACATTCATTTAACAAAACCCAGGTTATGCCCATGGTAATTCATAAATCATAGTATAATTCATTTTTTCTACACAAAATGTGATACAGTTCATTCCACCTCTCCTTTGGGTTTTATAGGCCCGACTAGCATCATTTTTTTTATAGTTATCTATGCTTCTCAGGAGAAGGCACAAGGAGAATTTTGAGATTAATTATTGCTATATTTAAACTTTTGGGAAGGGAAAGTGTTTCTGAGTTGCTTCCAAGCAGTACCATGAAAGTTATCCAAACCCCACTTACCAGTAAGATGCTGTTATCAATGGGGATCTGTTCTGTAGATAGAGATCTGGCTACCTGTCATTCTACCACCCTGCATGAAGAATTTTGCACGAGGGTTATTTGTGACAGGGGTCCTTTTTCTGCTTGTTGATCACTCATGGGAGGGTCACTCATGGGAGGGTGTAGAAATATCAAGCAGCTGTTTCTTGATCAAATGGACTCTCATTGATCCCAGTGTGTCATGCCCAGCTAAGAATGTAGGAGAGGATTCTGACCCTGAGCCTGGCCCTAGCTCTGCCAGGACAGTACCAGCAGAGATTGTGGCCCCAGAAGATAATCAGGAGCCAAATCAGGAAATTTGGGCATTGAGGAGGAAGATGAAGAGACCAATGTACCTACCTACAGTCAGAAGAGATCTGAAAGTGTGTGTCTCTGGCAGTCTCAGAGGCTTTGTATAAAACGCCAAGCAGTTAAGGATCAGCTGTACTCATGAGAGCCAATGATAAAAAACCTGGGAAGGATGGCAGAGTCTTTGTCAGAGGTTAACTGATTTCCCTGGTGAAAGCACCTTGTTCCTCAACTCTGTTCTTGACTTGGATCTTTGAATTTTGGACTGACCACTCTGTTTTGCTGGAACCTTTGACCTTCTTGGACTACTTGACTATGCTGTTTGTTTGACCCTTTGGGGCTAAACTGACAGGCAAAAAGAGATGCTTTCAGGCTGGCATGAAGGTGTGGCGTTTAGATGACACATGCCTTGAAGCCAGCAAAAAAGTGCCCATATGCAGAGAAAAGCCATTTCAAAAAGAAGCATCTTTTTTCCACTTCTTCCTGGCTTGAAGCCATGTCATGTGGTCATGACATGAGTACTCCAGGTGCCTTGGGAGCTGGAGGTGCGGTTGGTGGGGTTTCAATGTGGCTTTAAAAAAGGCAGCTTCAAGCCACTTTTTCGTGCCCATCTGTTTCGCCCCTTTGGCTTGCACCTGGACCTTGCTTTTGGAACTCTGCCTTTTAATTTGTAAGCCTGCCATCCAAAACTTTTCTTAATTCCACAAACTCTGTGTGGTGTCCTTTTGTTTGGTTTGTAAATACATTATTTGGAAGGCTTGTTATCAGCTTCTGGCTGCTTTCCCAGACACAGTGGCTGCTTACCTGTAAATGGGATTTTGGGGGGATCTTGTCAGAATCACTATGTAAATTATAGTAGGTAATGGTCATATCATAATCAATAAGTCAACATGAGTTTCTGAAAAACAAGTCATGCCAGACTAATCTGATCTCTCTTTCTCTCTCTTTTTTTGACAACATTACCAGTTTAGTAGATGAAAGGAATGCTGTGGATATTGCATATCTTGATTTCAGTAAGGCCTTTGACAAGGTCCCCATGACATTGTTGCAAACAAGCTAGTAAAATATGAGTTAGGCAATGCAACCGTTAAATGGATTTGTAATTAGTTGACTGGCCAAACCCAAAGGGTGTTCAACAATGGCTCTTCTTCATCCTGGAGATAAGTGACAAGTTGGTTGCCATAAGGTTCTGTCCTGGGCCCAGTGCTATTCAACACCTTTATCAATGACTTACATGAAAGAATAGAGGCATGCTTATAAAATTTCCAGATGACACCAAAGTAGGAGGAATAGCCAATACCCCAGAGGGCAGGATCAAAATTCAAAATGACCTTAATAGTTTAGAAAGCTTGGCCACAAATAACAAAATGATTTTCAACACTGCACTTATGGCAAAAAAAAAAATGAAATGCATAGATATGGGATGGGGGACACCTGGCTTAACAAGACTACATGTGAAAGGGATCTAGGAGTCCTAGTAGACCACATGTTGAACATGGGTCAACAGTGTGATGTGGCAGCTAAAAAGGCCAATGCAATTCTAGGCTGCATCCATAAAAATATGGTGTCTAGATCAAGGGAAGTAATAGTGCCACTCTATTCTGCCTTGGTCAGGCCTCACCTAGAATACTGTGTCCTGGGCACCACAATTAAAAAAGGATGTTGAGTAGCTGGAGCGTGTCCAGAGGAGGGCAACTAAAATGGTGAAGGGTCTGGAAACCATGCCTTATGAGGAGAGACTTTAGGGAGGTGGGTATGTTTAGCCTGGTGAAGAGAAGGTTAAGAGGTGATTTGATAGCCTTGTTTAAATATCTGAAGGGATGTCATATTGAGGATGGAGCAAGCTTGGGTTTTTTTTTTTTTTTTTTTTTTTTTGCTGCTCTAGAGAACAGGGGTCAGAACAATGGATGCAAGCTACAGGAAAAGAGATTCCACCTTAACATTAGGAAGAACTTTCTGACAGTAAGAGCTGTTCACCAGTGGAACACATCCCTCAGAGTGTGATGGAGTCTTCTTCTTTGGAGGTCTTTAAGCAGAGGCTGGATTGCCATCTGTCAGGAATGCTTTGATTGTGAATTCCTGCATGGCAGGGGGTTGGACTGGATGGCCCTTGTGGTCTCTTCTGTATGATTCTATGATTCTATGAAATCTTCCACCAGTGTCAACCCACATTAATGATGCTGTCCAGTAGCTTTTTGGCTTATTTCGTTTGGTTCCTCTGTCTGATGTGGGAGATGCTCCCAGCAGCACTGATACATGGTAGGCCATGTATAAACATGCTTAACATATCTAATCAGTAACACTTGCTGCATGTAGTCTTCATGCAGAGGAAGTTTTTCCTCTTTTGAAGTCTGTCACCTGTTGAGCCCCAAAGAGATTTTCAAACAAAACAAAACAAAACAAAACAAAACCAGCTGCAGGGCAGGGAGCTTTGGCTTGGCCTTGACTTTTGCTTGAGCTGATCAAGGTTTGTAAACCCCAGACATTGTCTTCTATACCTTGTTTGTTCAGGACACTCAGCAGGGACTGAAATTCCTCTTATTTGCAAACTGAGATAATTTCCTTGGTGATTTTTTCCCTGCCCTTTTTCTTTGGATGCCTAAACTGTATTTTTAAATGATAAAATTTTCAAGTTGCTGAAATGCTAGAAATTTGGAGACAAGGAAAATTTGTTGGGAGAGGCAGAATTTTTCTTCTTAGTTGTCCCTCCCCATCACTACCCTCCTACTAAGAGGGTCAAGCAGCATCCAGCTGCTTGCATGCACATCATCCCTATACTTCTCTCTGTTCTCCTCCTTTGTATGCTTTCCCCCTCATGTGATCCTATCCTTTTCCTCACCAGGAAATGGACGGGGCAGCACAGAGGGAGGGAGGGAGCGTGCACCACTCCAGAAATCCAACCCCTAGAAGCTCCACCACTTGGAAGCCTTGCCCCTTACACTGGATGTTACCAGTCAGGATGCCACTGGATTTATGCCATGCTTTATGCTGCTGGGGTTTGACATTCCATTTGTATTTTAATATTGTGGATATAACTTTATAAATAAATTTGAGTTTGTCTATTTAATTCTATATACAGTGCATATGAAAAATTTAAATTTGATTTTTGTTAAAAAAAATGTTCTACAATACATAGACACTCTGAGCTGACCTCTATATCACTTCACCCAAATTCATGAACGAAAGGCACTTGAAGAGAACTCAGCAGCAACTACATTTTATGATTACTTATCTGTTGACTGCACATTCATTACAACCTTCCTTCCTTCCTTCCTTCCTTCCTTCCTTCCGCAACATCACAAATCTGAATTACAGTCTTGAAATACAGTACATTTTCAGAAGAAATTTGGGATCTGATATACAAACTGTTTAGAGAGCATGAAAAGGAAGGAGCCCAGTAACACTTGGTGGCTGACCTTTCCATGGCATGTCTAAAGCACAAATTTACTTCTCTTTACAAGTAAATCTGGAAACTGGAATTCTGGTTTTGAAAGCTCAACCAGTAAGCATCCTTACCAAAATTATCTACCCTTACCATTAGGCAGAGTGAGGCCACCAGTGTCGCATGGCAGATTTTGAAATGCTAGTAAAAGGCAGCAGATTGTTCATTCATTTATTATTATATTTTTATCACCATCTGGAATTTCTAATTGTAAGCCACTCTGATAGCCTTTAGGGCTGAAGAACAGGGTATAAATACCATAAATAAATAAATAAATAAATAAATAACAGACACACCAAAATCTCTTCAACTATTTGTAATTGTTTGGAGCGATCTAATATGACCAAAAGGAAACTAAAACAAAGTAATCGTAAAAGTCTCTTACTACACAGTTAATGTAATCTAGTGTGAAAGATCCTTTTATATTAGTTTGTTTACTGTCATGGAGCCTTCCTACATTATCTTGGTAATTATAGCTTTGTGTGATATTTGGAATTCTCTTCTAGAGAGCCCTAGTGATTCGTCAAACTACAAAAATTCCTAGAGAGCCCTACTAATTCGTCAAATTAAAAACGTGACAGTGTTAGAATGCTAGATTCTACCAGTGAGAATATCGGTTGGGGATAATGGGTTAGTCAAGGTTAGGGCTTTTGCTTAAGCTGGGAAATAGCAGAGCTGAGCGGGAAAGATAGTTAGGAGGCCAGATGTGGCTTATCAGTTTTTGCAGAGACCTTGAAGTAGAGCTTCAGCAGTTTGGAATGTAGCAGCTAGTAGTGCTTGGTACAGTAAGGTACAGTGGGGCGGTGAGGGATTTTAGACTGGTGAAAACAGAGGTAGTTTGCGCACTTTTGACTAGGGGTGGTGGTGTAGAGCGGGGGATATATAGGATGGGTTAATTGGTAAAAGACAGTTTCAGCTTAGGAGCTGAATGGAGAAGAACTGATGTCTATGGACTAATCAATAAAGTGCTGTTTATAAAGCCAAACCAGACTGATTGATTTATTCAAGAGCTGCTTCCCTGTTCTGACAGACAGTTGCATAGGATGCACTTGTGGCAGTTAATGCGGTATCATAGTGCTATAATTATATACTGTGTTCGTCTCCAGTTAGAAGATAAGCAGCTGGTTCGTTCATGCCTTACCTTTTATAGTAGCCCTATGCACTTAAAAGGTCACACAAGGGGCTATCTCCAATGAACAATGAGACAGAGAATGAATGTGCTAATGAGTCTCTGTCAATCAATTTTGATCTTTTGCTTTTTAATGGAATTTTAAAAACATGTTTTTTAACTGTATAGGTAGTTTAATTGCATCTGAAGCATACCTTTTTGTATTTTTATCTATACATTATTTTACCGCTTTCTTTCTTGCTTGCTTGCTTTCTAAGTAGTTTAATTGCATCTGAAGCATAACTTTTTGTATTTTTATCTATACATTATTTTACTTCTTTCTTTCTTTCTTTCTTTCTTTCTCTTTCTTTCTTTCTTTCTTTCTTTCGCTATCTTGACTTCCAGCTTTGGGGAAAAGGTGGGGGAATGAGGAACAATACTACGCAATATAATACAATGAATGCCTGAACAGTTTCAGAGCAAATCCATTCACACTAACATATTTGCAGGATTCAAGAAGATGGGACTTCAGGGCATAGGAGAAAAATTCCATAAAGGAACATTAGAGTAATCTTGTCTGAGCTCAATATTTTTTTTTCAAGAAGATGGTTTCTGAATGCAGCCAGCAAAGGTTGTGGAACATCAATAGCAGTTCTAGAATAAGCAAAACAGTAAGCATCAAAAGTTGAGAATTACTTTTAATTTTTATGAAATAGTCTTTATCTTTCAGCTACCTATATTTGCGTATATGCTAGATTTTTAAAGCCGTTTGAAGCAAAATTTCCTCATTTTCTGATAAAAAAAATTTGAAAGAAGCCTGCTAAAATAATCCTCTTTGAATCTGGTTTTTAATCTTCTAAGAAACATATATGATAAAATATTGCTATGTGTGATTAAAAGTACAATCCCCCTTTTCTTTTTAAATGTCAGCACAATTGTGATGGAGATTTTATCACACCGCTATGATACAGAGGCATGTATATATAGAGTGAATGATGGAATATGGCTGAAATTTGGAAATGGAAAAATTATTAGCAGTAAATGAAAATGCATGAGTTAATAGGAACAATACAAAGCATTTATACTACATGTTAATATGGAGATAGGAAACAGACCATGAATGCCTAGTGGTTATTATTGTCCCTAATTTTGCTACATAACAATTTCAGTTTTCAGAACAGAGTTAGCCAATAAAATATCAAAGTATGCATTATGTTTATTGTTACTTCATTTTAGAAATAATAATCCTTGGAGATCACAGCATATATAAAAATAGTCTCTGGCTTTTCTTCGCTAACGAAGATTCAGGAAAGACTCATCCTACGCTTACTACAAGCGCAATAACTAAAAAGGCCAATCCGAGATAAACAAGTCCGGTTACAGAAAGCACAGCAGAAAGTCTCCTTGAGTGATGTTTCCAAGTTGTGGTTCTTTCTGCGTTGTCGTTTGTCCTCGAGACTCATTCAGCGTGAGTTTCCAAAAGAGGCTGCAGCATTGTGGATAGTGCATCTCCATGCCTCCCGATGTGAGGCCAAGGCAGACCATTGTTGCTGATCAATTTGGCCAAGCTTGAGATGTTGTTTCAGGGAGTCCTTGTATCTCTCCTTTGGGACGCCCCTCTTACGCTGACCTGTGGTGAGTTCACTGTAGAGTACTATTTTTGTGAGGCAGTGGTCCTCCATCCTAGAAACATGCCCTGCCCAGCTCTGCAGCTGCTGCAAAGGAGGATGTTAGGTGTTGCAGAGCTACTTCTGTATGGGCAACAAGGGCAGCATTGTCAGCGAAAAGCAGCTCATGGACTAGATAGTTTAGAGTCTTCGTGCGAGCCTTCAGACGGCTTAAGTTAAACAAGCTACCATCAGTACGGTAACGTATATAGATGCCATCTTCTTCTTCGAGGTCTGCCATAGTCCTTTGGAGCATCCTGCTGAAGAAGATTTTAAATAGAGTTGGAGCGAGAATACAACCTTGTTTCACACCATTAGTTATTAGAAAGGGCTCTGAGAGAACATCGCTATATCTGACTTGATCGTGTTGGCCCTCATGTAGCAAGATAATCATTTTGAGGAATTTGGGGGGATGTCCTAGTCGTTCCAGGATCTGCCACAGACCTTTTCTACTCACAGTCGAAGGCTTTGATAAGGTCGACAAATGTTACATAGAGTCCTTTGTTTTGCTCTCTACATTTCTCTTGCAGTTGTCTAAGAGCAAATACCATATCTGTAGTGCTCCTATTAGCTCTGAAGCTGCATTGGCTTTCAGGGAGAAGTTCTTCTGCAACAGCAGGAACTAACCTGTTCAGGACTATCCTTGCAAGGATTTTTCCAGCAATGGAGAGCAGTGTTATACCTCGATGGTTTGAGCAATCAGATTTCTTTTTTCTTATACAGGGTGATGATACTGCATCTTGGAGATCTGATGGCAGCTCACCTTTTCCCCAGCAACTCACAAGGAGTTCATGGAATTTAGCATGGAGCACATGGCCTCCGTGTTTCCAAGCTTCAGGTGGGTTTTCATCAATCCTGGCTGCCTCGCCGTTTTTCATCTGCTGTATGGCCTTAATGGTTTCTTCCAAAGTGGGAGCCATGTCCAGTTCATTTTTCATTGGTTGTTGTTTCATATGTTGGATAGCTGAGCCTTGGGCTACTCGGTTGGCACTGAAGAGATTTTGGAAATGTTCAGCCCATCAGTTCAGGATGGAGGCTTTGTCTGTGATTAGTGTTTGACCATCCGTACTGTATAAGGAGCTTTGGACCTGATAAGAAGGTCCAAACACTGCTTTAAGAGCTTCGTAGAATCCTCTGGAATCACCCAGATCTGCACAACGTTGTGTCTTTTCTGCTAAATTGATCCACCACTTGTTCTAAATGTCTTGGAGTTTTTGTTGGAGTTTACTACATGCGAGACGAAGGTTGCTTTTCTTACATGGCAAGATGGCTGAGCAAGGTGTGCCTGATGAGCAGTTCTCTTCTTTGCCAACAGCTCCTGGATCTCTCAGTTGTTTTCATCAAGCTAGTCTTGGTTTTTCTTGTGGGAGAACTCAAGGGATTCTGCCACAGACTGCAGAATACTGTTTTTAATATGTTGCCAAAGCACTGCAGGAGAGGAATCTATAGGATGGTCTTCAAGTTTCGATTGCAGATTTGCCTGGAAGTTATCTCTCATGGCAGCTTGTTGAAGATTGTTGACTTGGAGTCTCCTCGTTAACATGCCACCCCTCTTAGGTTTGAGCTTAAGATGAAGATTTAGTTTGCATCTTACGAGGCGATGATCTGTTTGACATTCTGCACTGGGCATCACTCGAGTATGATGGACATCGCAAATGTCTCTCTGGCACACTAGAACATAGTCAATGAGGTGCCAGTGTTTGGATCGGGGATGCATCCAGGTTGTTTTCAAGCTATCTTTCTGCTGAAAGATAGTGTTCGTAATAGTCAGCTGCTGTTCTGCACAAAACTCTAGCAAGAGGCGTCCATTATCATTACAGTTTCCAACACCATGCTTGACTAGAACACCTTTCCAGGCTTCAAAGTTCTTTCCTACTCTGGCATTGAAGTCACCAAGGATAATGATTTTATCTTCTGCAGGGACTTTTTGTATGAGGTGGCATAGGTCTGAGTAGAATTTTGTACTCAACACAATTTTGATTTTGTCATTAGCAAGAACATCTCATACACACACACACTCAGCATAGGGACAGGAAATTTTTCATGGAACCATAGTAGAGAGAATATATTTAAATCATATTTGTTCCTGACTAAAATTATCCTCTGTATTTTGCAAATGCATGTGTGTATGTGCCTTTAAGTTGCCTGCTGAATTTTGAAGAGTTTTCTTAAGCAAGGAGTACTCAGAGATAGTTTGCTAGTGCCTTCCTCTGAAATATAGTTTACAGACTTGGGATTATTTGGTAGTCCCCTTCCAAGTATTAACCAGCCTGACCTTGCCTAGCTCAGGGTATTTACACAATCAATAATCTTGCAATTAGCCATACATTTTTCTTTTCTTATTGTTGAATTGCAATGCACAAGGAGAAAATGATCCATCTGGATTGCAGTTGAAGATGGATGGGTTAAATCTTTCCTTCTCATATGTAGCATTCTTGATAAAATCATACCCCTGGTATTTAGTATTATTCTTTTAAAAACAGCATTTAATATAGTCACTAATGATGCACTTAGCATTGCTCTAGTTTGACCCTTGCTGTTGCACTTTGCACCCTGCTGAAGCCCCCTTTCAGCATGTTTTTTTTTAAAAATAAAGTCAGCCATGTTTGAAGTTTCTTCAGAAACAATAGCCTTTCCAGAAAATTCAGATAAACTCTATCAATAGCTAGGAGGCTGGGGAGGATACCTTTGAAGCTCAGCTGAGTGCTTGGGAAACAATGAGCTGGGAAGGTGGAGAAGGCAAGCCAGATGTAATAAGATGCCCCCCCCCCGCCCCGAGATTGAAGCATCAGATCTTAGATGAAAACCTTGTACCACCTACCAAGTTCTTTCTCTGTCCTTACACAATGTCAGCTCACATTGTCAGGTGATCTCAATAGCCTTGAATCCAGATCTGCTTGGTTCTTTTCCAAGTATATCCACTTGCTGCAAGATAGAGTGAGGCAGGGTTGGTTTTTTTTTTTTTTTTTTGGTGTGTGCTATGAATCTGCTATCCTACTATAGGCTACAAGCAAAACTGGAATGGAACCTTTGTGCTTCCATTGGCATTGCACTTATAAGTTCATTTCAGACAGGCACAATATTGGGGCTTTACAGCCACCCCTTTAAGTGCTGGGATGGGGCCAGGGCTGCCTCACCGGCAGCCCCAGAGGCCCCATCCTGGTGCTTCAGCAGGCCATGGAGAAATGGCGAACTGCCACTTCTCCGCGGTCTGAAAGTGGGGTGCAGCAGGCGCCCTGGGCCCTGCATCCCACTCTTCCTGGCACTGCTGGGGGAAGAAAGAGGCCACCACTGTGGCCCCTTTCCCCTCAGGGTCCTTGGCGCGGCCACCTAAAGGCCGTGCCAAAGACCCATGCCAAAAAAAGAGCTCAATTTTGGAGCTTTTTTTAGCACCGCAGAAAGGGCACCTTGCTGCGACGTGATGTCAGGCGCGCACAGCATTATTAAAATGGAGGCATCCAAACGCGTTAGGGTTAGGGAGGGTGTAAATGCTACACCCCTCCTAACCCTAATCGCGCCTTACAGATGGCACTTTTGCACCATCTGTATCAGGCCATTGTGTCCAAAAAGTGGAGCTGTTCAGGATCAGACAGAGACAGAAGTTACTAGGATCCTGGTGGAATTTCCATCAGAGTATCCTGTCAATGAATCTGATAATAAATATTTCATTAATGGTCTGGAGACAAGAGGAGAAGAAATTGTTCCAAGCCAGTCATGAAAATGTTGGAACACTATGGGACGACACAGGGACTCATGGCAGTGTCATTGGCCTCAAGAGATATACTGGGCCGAGACAGATGGGTGGAGAAACGCTGACCCTTTTTTCTGCACAGCATTACCGTAACAACCAAACGGCGCAATGCCACTGCGCAACAAAAAAGGAGCTGCCTAGAGCAGATCCTTTTTGTGATGTTGTAAGTGCTGCATCGCAGCCCTTATGACACAGCTTCCCAGAAGAGACATGTGGGTTCTCAGACGCCCACACATCACCAACACCGCCCCCCATGTGGGTAGTGCCACTTAAAAATGGTGTCGCCCGCATGTACTAGGGCTCGGGAGCGTGCGGTTGGTATGTGCTCCCGAGCCCTAAAATTGCCGCTGCCATGCCACAAAGCGCCCGTATGTATCGGGCCATTATTTCCAAAGATGAAATAAGTGAGGGTTAAGTACAACATGGCCAAGTTGCTACTGATATGCTATAGCACCTGCAGCAGTGATATTCCTGATGGCTTATATTTGGCCTTTCCACAGTCGGAAAAAAGATGGGAAAATTAAAGCGAAGACACAAAGGGAAAGTGACTGGATTCATGTGGCAGAGGGTGACCCTTAAGAAGTGTGTGTTTGTAACACAAGAATTTCATACCATACCTTAGTGGAAGCACTTTGTGTCTCTTCACAAAATGTTCCATGGGAAAATGGTCTTATTCGTTGTGAGGAAACAGTTAACAGGAGACATATCTGTAAAGTAAAACCAGAATGACCTTGGCAAAAACACACCAGTTTTTGCTAGCAGTTTTCTTCCCCTTTCACACATAGATGCTAGTGAGGGAAAATACTGCATGCCCTTTGTGAATTATTCATTGCCTCATGTTATCTGATATGGTGGATTAAAAAAAAACACCCAAGGAGCCCATGCATCAAAGAACAGGGGTATGCTGAAACCCCATTAATGTCCTTTTAACCCGTGTATTATCTTTCAACTACAACCCCAATTGGCTGAATTTACCCTGGGTCCACATACTTGTCTCTATTTCACTTCTATTTACTCTCTCCCTAGTGACGCTTTATGAAACAAATATTTTCACCTTTCATGTGAGTGTGAGTTTAAATTATTCTAAAAGTAGTTAACACCTCCATTTGATTATATAGTATGTGGAATAAACATTTAGCTCTATACTGGAAGGCATGAACTTCTAGAAAAAGAAAAGGTTTAAGGTAACAATCTACATACGACTTTATAAAGAACAAATTCCTGTGAGATATGCCTCCAAACATGGCCAAGATGTGACAAAAGAACCTCTTGGTGGGAAACCATTTAATAATTAATAATACTGGGAAACATTTAGGAAAACAATAGTTTCTATAGCAGTTGGAACTGTGGACTTATTGAAATGAAGTACTTCTGAGAGACTGTTACTGTATTACAGTTAGAATAATTCATCTAAATCAGAAACACTCTCACTGCCAAATACTCACCAATTCTAGGTAAGTAATAGGAACATTGACTCCACTCTCAATATATATGTATTAAGGCATAATGTTACACAGACCAAATTTTAAAAAAATCTTTGGCTTGAAAAAAATAAAAGAAGTGTAAAAATTCCCCTGCTCGATATTTATTTTAACAATTTCTATTCCACATTTCATTGGTATAGCTTCCACGATGGTAGCAAATCAGTAAATACCAAAGAAGATGGGGGCTCACATTACAGATGCTACTCTTTCGTACTGTGTGTAGGAAACAGGTATTTGAGTGGAAGCTAGGTGGAACATCTAGTGTTTTGTGTGGAGGAGAGTTTTGCTCTCCCAGGTGAGAAAACTGTGTTGGGAGGTGATGGTATCTACTGCTATAAATGATGTTTAGTCAGGCACTTTATCTTTGTGTCCATTTCTTTCTTTTTCTGCAGACTAGTAGTACACTTTTTGATCTATATGTTATACATTTTATAAAGATACTGAATACAAATAAGATCCCCTAAGAAGGAAAAATCATAAAGGTTGTACAAAATTAAGGATATTGTGTTAAAACAGAACTAATAAAGGGTGTACTTAAAAACAATAGTAAAGAAAAAATCTACAGAATTACAGTTACAAATGGCATAAAATCACAGTCTGTAGAGAAATAGTTTCATTTGAGAAGATAGTGGTACAGATTATAACGAACAAAGATTATAAGGTATTGTTAAGAAAATACAACAGAAAGATGATAATTAAAAAGTAAAAGGGATATAAGATATCTAAGAAAAAGATCTTGGAATAGAGAAGAGGAAGTATATACTGTATGTGCATATATATATATATATATATTCCATGTGCCCCACTCTTTCTCAGATTTTTCAATGGGTATGTTTCTTAGCAATTGTGGCAACTTGTCCTTCTCTCTATAATCCATCATCTTCCCTTTCCATTCCTCTATATCTGTGGTCCCTTCTTCTCTCCACTTCCTGGCATATATTTCTCTGACTTACCAACTTGTCCTACAGGCACAAACAGAAAGTGGAAGTTACAGAGTACAGTCATTTCAGCCAAACCAGCAGAACAAATAAAAAATCCTAATGCTACTGACTTGTACATGTTCCCAATCTTAGGAGTTTATCCCATTAACAAATAAACCGGTTTACCTCTTCCAGCTTGAATTCAGGATCTGGCATGCCCCCCGCATGTTATCATACCTAAATCACCACCTACCTAGCTGGGGTGCTGCCACCTGGATGCATTCCCGGTTCAAAGTCTCACTCAGGCAGCACTTTTCTGAAGTCAGGGAGCCTCTGACTTCAAAAATTGGCTGGCTGATAAAGGCTTTGACCTTGGATGCATCCAGACCACAGCTAGATAGGCAACAATTTAGGTATGATAACATCCAGGAGCATCTCAGATCCTGAATTCAAGTCGGAATTACAAGTACAAATGGTCTTAAACTTGGGGAAGGCTTCCCCAACATTTGAAGTAATGCTGATAGTTGGTGGGGTGGGGATCCCCCAATCCCCCCCTCCCCCAACTTTCTTGTGTAATAGAGTGCAGGTGGTACCCTTATCACAGCTCTTTGGCTGAACAATTATTATCCATAATTTTATTGTCCAACTTTGAATTTCTTTTTAGTTTAGATCTTAGTGAAACAGATATTATATGAGTATAGCAGGCCCTCATGTTACTGAACTGAAGTTAAGAGATGTTTATATGGCCTAATTTCTTTGAATCATGAAGAGTAGACCCATTTAATTATTGCAAACTTGCTAAGTTACCATATGTAAGTTTAATTGATTCAAAGGGTATACTAAAGGCTAAAACAGGATTTAACAGCATGACAGCACTTGCTTCTCATAGTAACGAGAATCAGCCAATGGATCAGTTGGTGCTTTATCACATCTTCATCTCAAAGAGACTTGGGGGATGGATGCACACCACAGAATTAAAGCAGTTTGACATGACTTTAACTGCCACGACTCTATTCTAAAGAATCCTGGGATTTGTAGTTTGATGAGATAGTTAGTCTAGTTGATTAGAGAGCTCTGGTGCCTCACCAAACTACAAATCTCAGGATTCTGTAGGATGGAGTCAAGGTAGTTAAAGTGGTGTCAAAATGCTTTAATTCTGCAGTGTGGATACACCATTGATCAATGCACTAATTTTAATACACATTTCACAAGAAAAATATGTGATGGATTATCAACAAAACAACTAGACCTTTCTTTTCTAATGCAATTACTTATTCAGCAGCAATTATATTCAGATCCATAGAGAAGGAAAAAAACCTATACAAACAGCAGTACATTAGCTTCTCCAACAGGGAAAACCAATTCAAATAGTTTAAAATGCAAAAGGTGTTTGGAATACATTTTTACGTCGCACAACAGCATAATTTTATGATTACTTCACTAATGTGCTGCTGGGAAGTAATTAATTCAAATAATATTGAGCTGGTTGGATCCAAAATCTATCTTCTGTAGATAAAGAGCTGATAGAGCAGAGGAATACTGCTGCGGAAAGCACATGGTAGTGATCTACATTGAGCTCCTATCTCTCTGCACTCGTCTATGCCCTCCCCATTTGCTGTGGAAGTGTGGAGAAATTGCACTGGGAGCCTGCAAAGCGGAAGGAAACAACTGAGATAGCCTTCCCTATATTTCTCTTGCAAAAGTATTCTAAGGGGCTGTGTCTCCAGTCGCCCCTTTTACATTCATATCAGGGCTACAGCAACTGCACGCTGTGGCCCTGATCTGGCCTTTCCAGGGTGCAAAAAGGAGCTACAAAAGCTGGCTCCTTTTTGCACCCTGAAAAGGGTGCAATAGCTGTGATGCCACAGTTTTACAGAGCTCCTCCAGCGCTGTGTCATGTGGATGCAGTACCAGAGAAGCGCCTTGATCATAGAATCATAGAATCATAGAAATTTAGAGTTGGAAGAGACCACAAGGGCCATCCAGTCCAACCCCCTGCCGTGCAGGAACTCCCAATCAAATCATACCCGACAGATGGCCATCCAGCCTCTGCTTAAAAACCTCCAAGGAAGGAGACTCCACCACCCTCCGAGGGAGTGTGTTCCACTGTCGAACAGCTCTTACTGTCAGGAAGTTCCTCCTAATGTTGAGGTGGAATCTTTTTTCCTGCAGTTTGCATCCATTGTTCCGAGTTCTGTTCTCTGGAGCAGCAGAAAACAAGCTTGCTCCCTCCTCAATGTGACATCCCTTCAAGTATTTAAACAGGGCGATCATATCACCTCTTAACCTTCTCTTCTCCAGGCTAAACATTCCCAGCTCCCTAAGGCGTTCTTCATAGGGCAAGGTCTCCAGACCCTTCACCATTTTAGTCGCCCTCCTTTGGACCCGCTCCAGTTTCTCCAGATCCTTTTTGAATTGTGGTGCCCAGAACTGGACACAGTATTCCAGGTGGGGCCTGACCAATGCAGAATAGAGTGGCACTATTACTTCCCTTGATCTAGACACTATACTTCTATTGATGCAACCTAAAATTGCATTGGCCTTTTTAGCTGCTGCATCACACTGTTGACTCATGTTCAACTTGTGGTCTACTTGGACTCCTAGATCCCTTTCACATGTTGTCTCATTCAGCCAGGTGTCCCCCATCCTATATTTGTGCATTTCATTTTTCCGCCCTACGTGTAGGACCTTACATTTCTCTGTGTTAAATTTCATTTTGTTAGCTTTGGCCCAGCTTTCTAGTCTGTTCAGGTCATTTTGAATTTTGATCCTGTCCTTTGGGGTATTAGCTACTCCTCCCAATTTGGTGTCATCTGCAAATTTGATAACTAGGTTCTCAATACTGTCATCCAAGTCATTAATAAAGATGTTGAATAGCACTGGGCCCAGGACAGAACCCTGTGGGACCCCACTGGTCACTTCTTTCCAGGATGAAAAGGAACCATTGTTGAGCACCCTTTGGGTTCGGTCAGTCAACCAGTTACAAATCCATGTAACGGTTACCTTGTCTAGTCCACATTTTACAAGCTTGTTTGCAAGGATGTCATGGGGAACCTTGTCAAAGGCCTTACTGAAGTCAAGATATACTATATCCACAGCAATCCCTTCATCTACCAAGCTGGTAATTTTATCAAAAAAAGAGATCAGATTTGTCTGGCATGACTTGTTTCTCTGAAACCCATGTTGGCTTTTTGTGATTATGGAATTATCTTCCAGATATTCACAGACTCTCTGCTTAATGATCTGCTCTAGAATCTTTCCTGGTATTGATGTCAGACTAACCAGACGATAATTGTTGGGATCCTCTTTTTTCCCCTTTTTGAAGATTGGGACAACATTTGCCCTCCTCCAGTCTGCAGGGACTTCTCCTGTTCTCCAGGAGTTCTCAAAGATGATTGCCATTGGTTCCGATATTACATTTGCCAGTTCTCATGCTCAGTTGATGCTCAGTGCATGGTGTCATGCTGCCTTAAGGGTGGAGCCAGGGCGTGCATCATATGGATGCTACACCCCAACTCCACTCCCAACCCGGGGAGTGCTCCCAATGGGCAGAAAAGAAGCTACATTTAATCTAATCTCTCTCACACACCCTTTTATACATGCCTAAAGGTATTCTCCCCCATGGCACCTCTCTTCTGTGGTGGTGGGATTATAACCTTCCGTAAGGCAAGAGACTATGCTGCTGGTAGCAGTGCTTCTGGTACAGGTCAGACAGGCTGTGTACCTGTCTGTCTGTACATGTCAGACAGGCTTTTATGAGGAGCCCGACTAAGAGCCTTATCATTTGAGAAAAGAAAGCCAAAACAGAGCAGGAGAGCAGTGGCTTTCTCTGTGCCTCTCCACATGCTGTTGTAGCATTGTTCTTTTCTTGAGGGAGATGGTCATGAAAGCTTTTACCATATATGAAGTGAGAAATGCCAGAAGTCCAAGCTGGATTCAGGAAAGGAAGAGGCATTAGGGATCATATTGCAAACATATGTTTTATAATGGAGTGCACCAAATAATTTCAGAAGAAAATCAGCCTGTGCATTACAGCATAGTCTTTGATTATATAGATTACTCTTAAAGAAATGTCTGTGCCCCAACATCTGATTATCATGATGTGCAACTTGTACTCAGGACAAGAGGCTATGGTTAGAACAGAAATATAGAGAAAGAGAATATTTTCCAATTGCTAAGGGAGTCAGGCAAGGCTGCATTTTATCACCCTGTTTAACTTGAATACTGGACATATTACATGTAAAAAAGGATCAGACTCAGAGGAAGGATGAATGAAAACTGGAGGAAGGAACACCAACAGTTTGACATATGCAGATGATACCTTACTACTATCAGAAAATAGCAAAGATTACTGTCAAGGAAGAAGGTGCAAAGGCAGGTTTACAGCTGAACATTAAGAAAACAAAAATAATGGTCACAGGTGATTTTGTTGTTATTCTATCCCTTTAAGTCATTTCCGACTTATAGTGACCCTAGCATGGGGTTTTCTGGGGTCAAGAGTGTTTGAGTTGCCCAAGATCACCCATTGGCTTTCCACAACCAAGTGGGTAATTGCACCCTGATCTCAAGAGTTGTAGTCCAATACTCAAACCAGTGTGTAAACAACGAAGACATTGACATAGTTCAAATTTTTCCATACTTTGGCTTAGTCATTAATCAGAATGGAAATCAGAAGACGAGAACTTGGACAGACAGCTATGAAAGAACTAGGCAAGATCCCAAAGTGAATATTAAAGTTAGAATTGTCCATGCCATTGTATTTCCCATTTCTGTGTATGGATGTAAAAGCTGAACAGCGAAGAAAGGAAGAAAATCAGTTCATTTTAAATGTGGAACTGGAGAAGAGTTCTACAGATACTGTGGACTGCTAAAAGGAAAAATAAATGGGTCCTAGAGCAAATCAATAATAATAATAATAATAATAATAATACTTCTTTGTACTGAGCCCGGAAGCGAATAGGCAGCCAATGGAGGTCTTTCAGTACAGGTGTTATATGGCAGGCCCTGGGAACACCAGTGACCAGCCGTGCTGCCATATTCTGCACTAGTTGGAGCTTCCGAGTGTGATACAAAGGCTGCCCCATGCAGAGCGCATTGCAGAAGTCCAATCAAGAGGTTACCAGAGCATGTACTACAGTTTCAAGGTCCCTCCGGTCCAAGAAGGGACGCAGCTGGCATAGCAGCCGAAGCTGAAAACAGGTGCTCCTGACTGTCGCATCCACCTGAGAAGTAAGATGGAGCGACGAGTCTAGGAGGACCCCCAAGCTGCGTACAGTGTCCTTTACAAGTCTGAACACTCCCTAGAAGTCAAGATGACTAAACTGAGACTGCCATGCTTTGACCTTATTATGAGAAGACATGACTCACTAGAAAGGACAATAATGTTTGGTAAGATAGAAGACAGTGGAAAAAGAGGAAGAACATCTTCCAAATGGACAGACTCAGTCAAAGAAGCCATAGCCCTGAATCAACAAGGCCTGATAAGTCGTGTTGAGGTTATGACTTAGAGGTATCTCATTCATGGGGACACCATAAGTCAAAGTTGTCTTGATGGCACTACAAATGGTGCTTTGGAAACTCATATCAAAATGGCTGCTCATTCTTTTTGTTGTAATTGAACCTAGTTTTGGAAACACGCTCATATATATTCAAAATGCCAAATTTTCTCAGTTGCCATGGTTACAATTCCTATAACACTATTTAGTGTCTAATCTTTGTGCTGAAATACAAACATTCAGAATAATATAGGAAAGAGAAAATATCCAACCTATTCAGCCTCACAAGTTTAATTCAAAATGTGACAACTCTATTTTAGAATATTCTTGCTGTTTTTACTGCTAGAACCTAACATCTGTTTGCCAGACCTGCATGACCTGATAAGAACAAAATGCTAGAAAATCTGTGTGCCATGCTTTTCTCCAATGCATTTTGTTGTTTTTAGCTCCAAACCTGAAGTGAACAACAGACTTATCACTGTAGACCTGTAAAAACCCTGTCGTGGAAATATATTTCTTAAAAGTTGTCAAACATAAGTTGATGATAGGGTTGTAAATGTTCATAACTTTCATTTTACAGGCAAGCATGAATAGTTAATTCATTTCAGTTTCAGGGAATAATGAGAAATGAACATATAATATAATATGGGAGTTTAGTAAGTCAGTTCCATTAGCTGCAATGACAACAGTTTACCTCCAGGGTTGGCCCTACCATTAGACAGAATGAGGCGGTCTCCTCAGATACCATTTCATCAGTGGTGAAGAGGAGACAGTGGTAGCAGCTTCACAGTCATTGGAAGAAAGAAATGTGGTTTTCAGGAAGCCTGCCCTGAAATCTGCTGCTGTTTGTTGAAGTGGAAGATGCTGTCCCATCACCAGTGGTGAAGAAAAATATGTCCATTGCCCTAGGTAGCAAAATGTCTTGCGTGGGCCATAACATATAATGATGTTAGTATATATATATATATTTTAAAGTAGCAATTGCATTTCTATAGCAGCAGTGTTTCAACCAGTAATGACAATAGTTTTTCTTTCCTCTCAGATAACACAGCTAATTACAGTGGTCCCCCGGGTTACGAAGGTAATCTGTTCTGGATTACTTTTCGTAACCCGGAAATGACCGCATCCCGGGGTACCGCTTTAGCGGACGGACCGCGCGGCTGATTTAAAGGGGCCATGCGGTTTTTCCGTTTCGTTCCCCGGGGGATCCTTTGGATCCCGGGGGAATTTTAGCGGTCCCGCCGGTTTCGCACCCCAGGGATTTCGTTCCCCGGGGGATTCGTAAACCGGGGGACCACTGTACATGATAATCTCCTTTTCTGTATAAAAAGGATGTTATATCAGGATAGTGTCAAATTCATTTTACAATTCTACCAGTTTTTGCACCAGGCCACAGTTAGGTCTACCCAGGCAGAAGAATAAGAGGCAGAATTGTTAGGCAGTCAATTGTGTGGCACCATTACAGACATCTAATGGGGTAATACAAGGTTTGAATGTTCCTCTGCATTAAAGCAAAGCAAATCACTAGAAGTAAAAACAAAACAAAGGACCGCATCAAAGAGAAAGTCTTTAAACTGGCTATAATGGTAGCATTAAGAAACAGCTGTAACTTTTTAACATTTTTTTTTTACACAACTGAGTGAAACCTGCAGGAATAATAGTATATTTTAAGGTGAAGCCAGAAAATTGGCAAAGGAATAGGTATGCTCTCTGTGTGAGAGTGTGAGGGACCTTTACAATGTGTGTTTTAAAAGGAAAGGAAACTCATCTAGGAGTTTGGGGGCAATCAGGATGAACATGAGCAATAGTATTGAGGTGCTACTTGCTCAGATCCCTATTTTTCCCCCCAGGACAGATTAAGAAATTGAGATGTTATAATGCATTCAAAACATTATGAGACTCAACTCTCCCCAACCCCCCTGGATTTTAAATGGATTCTGATATGTTAAAGATATCCCATTTGCATTGATGTTGACTTTCTCTTATTTTCTTCTCCCAGTTGTACTATTTTCATTTCAATATGTAGATTTCTGAAAGGCTTTGGAACTTACATTCCTTTGAGACATCTTCTCTCATATCTCACTGAGATCACAATATTAGTGGCATTGGGTTAGTACACTCAAGGCTTAATCGAGCAAAAGTAAGTTGTGCTGAAGTTCCATTACAATGAAACAGACAATTTGGGATTCATTTGGGATTTACATTATGGGATTTATAAATTGGCCATTCCCCTATGGTTTCATTCCACAATACAGGAAATGTAGAAAGCATGTTGGTGGAGTTGGTTCATGTGAGAATAATTATGACTGTAGACTTCAGCATGCTGGTGGGAGCTCATGTAATGAATGCTTCTTCTTAAACAAATGACCTCTGTATAGAAAAAGACATCAGGGAGCAAAATTCTGACCTAGATTTCTCAGTGACAGTTTTCTAAATGCAGAGGGACATTTTGGTAGGAGGAATATTTGTAAGCCCTATTTGTAAATGGTTGCAGCATTGTTCAGAAACAATTTTGTCACCTTGGTGATATTCAGGACATAAATGTTCATCAAGTCTGACTTGCCTTCCGAGGTTGGATTGTCTTCTTACCAGTCTCTTTGGGCATGCATTGAAGGTTTATGACGAATTAGAGACCAGTCTTCTTTCTGATTCTGCCAAAGCTATAAAGTCAGCAAGCTGATCTCCAGACCTTCATCTCTAAACACTAATACCCCTTGCACTGGGGTTGCTATCGTCTTGGGTTAGCAATCTTTCTCCCTGTTTTGTGGTAGTCTGCTTCATTCTCACCTCCAGTTGCATTATCTACTTGCTAGAGCAGTGGTAATCAAATTGTGAAATGGGACTCTGTGGGGTGGGGAGGGAATAAGAGTTGGTCAAGGAGTGTGCGAAACTTGGAGGCCCCTTTTCTGAACCTTTTCTGTCCCAGAAGGGAAGAGAAAGCCATGCAGGGTGCTTGGAGCTTCTGGGGCGGTACAGACCACCCAAAAGTGGTGGTCTGTAACCTCCCAGAGAAGCGGCGTGATGGGGCCAGGGCCCATCCCACTGCTTCTCCAGTCCATGGAGAAGCAGCAAACTACCGCTTCTCTGTGGCCTGAAAGTAGGGCTCAGCAGGTGCCCTGGGTATCTGCTGCACCCCGCAACCAACAGCAGTTCTGAGGGTATAAAGGAGTCACTGCCGCTGCGGACCCTTTCCCCTCGGGGTCCTTGGCATGGCCATCTAAAGGCCGCGACAAGGACCAGGCACAAAAAAGGAGCTCGGTTTTCGAGCTCCTTTTAGCGCCACGGATAGGGCACCATTGGCACCCTCCCACAGTGCCATGATGTCAGGCAAGTGCAGCATTATCTAAACACTGTGTGTGCCATGACATTTTGATGGCGTGCCCATATGGACGCCGCCATTTTAAAATGGCGGCATCCATACACATTAGGGTTAGGGAGGATATGAATGATGCACCCTCCCTAACCCTAGTCTGAGGGTGGAAAATAGGATAAGGAGAAATATGCATGAATGTGTGAACAAAAATACACACACTAAACACAATTTTTTTAAAAAATATATTCTGTGTTGAGTGTCAGAGGAGGGGTTGGTGCCAACTACATGAAGATGTAAGAAATGCCACAAGGATAAAAAGTTTGTGGATCAGTGCACTAGAGGGTAAGGCCAGCTTAAATTCCCTAAAGGCACCAGATCCCATCTGATCTTGGAAGCTAAGCAGGGTCAGCCCTGTTTAGTACTTGGATAGGAGACCACCAAGGAATACAAGGTACTTTAGGCTATATTTCAGAGGAACGAACTGGCAAAACCACCTCTGAGTATTCCTTGCCAAAGAAAACTCTATGAAATTTATGGGGTTACCCTAAGTGTGACTTGATGGCACATACACACACCCACATTTTCAATTTACTTCTCAGTGACCATTATGATACTGGCTACAAAATACTGGTTACAAGATACTGGCTCATTTTTTTGGAAAACAATGGCACTGTACTTTTTGCATTCTTTCTCTTATTGCAGAAGGACTAGAGATTTAATTTTTGTTTTAAATGAAAGCTAAGAATCCCAGACAATGAACCCCTGAAATGGATACCAGGTAGGATACTTCTACTGTACAGTGCAAAAAAATAACAGAGCTATGACAGAGGAATGAATTAGAAGAGAAGAGAATATAACAGAACAAAGTAGTGAAGATTTCTGACAAGATGCTTTAAATAGTAGTTGTTTCACTTTGAACAGGAAATGAAGTACTTTTCAAATGTCTCATTCCACATTTTCTTGTCTTGGCTATATGGCACAGCATTCTGAACTTACACATATGATCTAATTATTTAAATGGATCTTTAGACTGGAGTAAATACACTCAGGAGATTTATAGATCTGTATTTATTAGGATTCTTTCTCATTCTCTGCTGCAAAGTAACCCCAGCAGAGATACAAAACAGCAACTATTGTAATGAGAGGGTTGGGGTGGGGATATATTTTAAGAACTGGAAATAAAATATGAAAGCATGATGTTAATGGGGGAACTCAGGTCTATCACATGGAACTGTTAGCTGCTTTCAGATATACCTATATATCTGGACTAGGATTCTGGAGACCAGGGTTATAACCCCTGCTTAGCATGGAAACACATTGGGTGGCTGTGGGCAAGTCTCTCTGCTTCAGAGGAACCCAAGAGAAAAACCCCTGTGAATAAATCTTGCGAAGAAAACCCCATGATAGGTTTGCCTTAGGTTCACCATAAGTCAGAAATGATTTGAAGGCAAACACCCATGTATATATAAGTCTGATGGCTGAGCTGACACAGGGCCAGAACAGACAGCCCAAAAGGGCCGTCCCAGCAGCGTGAGTAGGGCTGGGGAGTGTGCAGCATCCGCATGCTCCCCAGCCCTAACGTGTATGGATGGCGCCATTTTTACGTCGCGCTGTCCATACGTGCGTGCTCCAATGATGTCATAGCGCACAATGCATCCAGACGGACCGGTGCATGCCTGACAGCATCGCACCATTGGAGGGTGCCTAGGGCACCTTTTCAGTGGTGCCGAAAAGAGCTCCAAAATTCAAGTGCTTTGTTCCCGCGGCAACCAGATTGCACCAGAACAAAGGCAGGGAAAAAGGGGCCAGGAGGCCCCTTTTTCCCTTGTCTCCACCGGTCAGGGTGTCCTTGGGGCATGAAGCCCCAAGAACAGGCCTTTCCAGGCTGAGGAGAAGGGGCGTATTGTCCCTTTTCCGCCACCTGGAAAAGTGACGGATTGGGGCCTCTGGGGCTGCCAGTGAGGCTGTCCTGGCCCCAAACCAGCGCTGAAAGGGGCACCCACAGACCGCCCCTTTTGGGCGGGCTGAAAAGTCCCACATTTACCCAGCTTGTTGGGGACAATTGGCTTACAAATTGTAAATCACTTAGAGTTCACTGATAAGCAGTATAGAAATGTACATGCTATTGCTATTGCTATTTAATGTGAAGAAAAATCAAACGTGATAGAGAAAGTTAAATTTGAATATCTTCCAGTTAATATTAATTATTTCATCTGTACATGTGAAAGAAAATACACATTTTCTGTGATTCTTGCTATTTGCCCTAACTTTATTATGCATTTTTTAAATGAATCAGATGATAGCATGACTCTGTCTTGCTGGACTTCTTGTAGCTGTCACATAGCTATGTATGTTTTTAAAAAAACCCTGATGGTACAAAGCTAAAACACATGTGCATGACAAATAACATCATCGTAATCTGTACAGCAATTGTGTCTACGCTCAGTAAAACCTGTAAGGTAGGTTTGCTGAAAGCTAGTGACTGGCCCAAGGACATTCTATAAGCCACAGGTCAGAAAACTGTGGCCGGTAATAATAATAATAATAATAATAATAAATTTTATTTGTATACCGCCCTTCCTGCGATCAGGGCGGTGCACAGCATAAAAACAAACAATATAAAACAATACAAGTTATTAAAACAATAAAACAATGTTAAAACAATGTAACAATTACAATAGTAGTGTGTCAGGGCACGAAACCAATATGGGAGGAATCGCATGTGGGAAGATGTCAGGGGTATGCATGGTCAAACAAGTATGTTTTTAAACCCCTTTTAAATGCACTGAGGGAGGCGGCCAGACGAAGCTCGGTGGGGAGGGAGTTCCAGAGGCTAGGGGCCGAGATGGAAAAGGCTCTCTTTGAAGTTGTTGATAATCTAGCCTCTGGAACTCTAAGTAGCTGTTGCCCCGTGGATCTAAGTGTGCGGGGCGGATTGTGTGGGGAGAGGCGGTCCATTAGGTACTCTGGGCCCAGGCCATTTAGGGCTTTATAGGTAACGACCAGCACTTTGTACTGAGCCCGGAAGCGAATAGGCAGCCAATGAAGGTCTTTCAATATAAGTGTTATATGGGCGGTCCTGGGAGCACCAGTGACCACCCGAGCTGCCATATTTTGCACTAATTGTAGCTTCCGAGTATGATACAAAGGCTGCCCCATGTAGAGCGCATTACAGAAATCCAACCGAGAGGTTACGAGAGCGTGTACTACTGTTTCAAGGTCCCTCCGGTCCAGGTAGGGACGCAGTTGGCGTATCAGCCGAAGCTGAAAGCAGGTGCTCCTGACCGTCGCATCCACCTGAGAAGTAAGATGGAGCGATGAGTCAAGGAGCACCCCCAGACTGCGTACAGTGTCCTTCACGGGGAGCGTGACCCCGTTCAGGACAGGTGGAACCACCTCCATCCCAGGGCCGGGAGAACCTATCACGAGTACTTCCGTTTTCTCTGGATTCAGGCTGAGTCTATTTTCCCTCATCCAGTCCATTACCGATTCCAGACAGGCCACGAGAGGAGCGACGCCATCCCTGGTCACTGCATCAGTCGGAGGCATAGAGAAGACATTTGGGTGTCATCAGCGTACTGATAACCCCGTGCCCCATGCCTCCGGATGATCTCTCCCAGCGGTTTCATGTAGATGTTAAAGAGCATGGGGGACAGGATGGCTCCTTGAGGGACCCCAGATCTGATGGCCCTCTTGTCGGAGCAAACGTCCCCCAGCTGCACCATCTGGAATCTCCCAGAGAGGTAGGACCGGAACCACTGGAGCACAGTGCCTCCGATTCCCACCTCTGCCAGGCGCTCCAGAAGGATACCATGGTCGATGGTATCGAAAGCCGCTGAGATGTCCAAGAGCACCAACAGGGACACGCTACCCCTGTCGATGCCCAGACGGAGATCATCGACCAGGGCGACCATGGCAGTCTCAACCCCGTAACCCGCCCGAAAACCGGTTTGAAATGGATCTAGAAAATCCGTTTCATCCAAGATCGATTGAAGTTGGAGTGCAACCGCCCTCTCGATCGCCTTCCCCAAAAATGGCAGCAGCGAAACTGGCCGATAATTATTATAAACCAGGGGGTCGAGGGAGGGCTTTTTCAATATAGGTTTTATAATGGCCAATTTAAGATCTTCAGGGAACTGCCCTTCCCTCAAGGATGAATTAATGATCTGGTGTAGCAATGAAGATACAACCGGTCCCCCCTGTGCCACTAGCCACGAGGGACAGGGATCGAGAGAGCAGGTTGTCTTCCTAAGACTTCTAAGGATCTTGTCCACATCCTCGGTACTGACAGACTCAAACTGATCCAGTACAACTGAGTCCACGGAAGCTCTCGACACCTCTGTTCTGGTTTCTGTTTCAACCCTGGCGTCCAGACCTTCGTTTATCCGAGAGATTTTATCCGCGAAGAAGTTGTTAAATTTGTCACAGCAGGAGTTAGCTCCCTCACTACCCTGAACAACTCTGCTGGACGCGACTCCACGGACGCGTCACGAGCAGCAAAGAACGAATTCTTAGCTGCTTGTATCGCCTCTCCATAGTCCTTCAAAAGATGGTCTAGGAGAGCCTTGTTGGATAAACGCTGGTGTTTCCGCCAGGCGTGCTCTAGCCATCGCAGGACCCGCTTCCTTGCCCGGAGATCTTCCGTATACCAGGGCTTCCTTTTGGAAGCAGGCCTGAGAGGGCGCTTGGGAGCGATACTGTGTATAGCCCTGGAGAGATCGGTATCCCAGGTGTTAACTAGGGCATCAATAGTATCGCCATCACTTCCAACCATATACCCCTCTAGGGCTTCTTGGAACCTAGCAGGTTCCATCAGCCTTCGAGGGTGGACCATCCTAATAGGTCCGCCACCCCCCGGAGGGGATCTTGGTTGATGCCTTGATGCTTGCCTCTACCAAGAAATGATCCGTCCATGACAGGGCAGAAATATTAGTAATTTCCGCCCACGGAGTTTCCATGTCCGTACAGAAAACCAAATCGAGTGTATTCCCCGCAAAATGCGTAGGACCCGTTACTAGCTGGGACAGGCCCATGGCTGTCATGGTCTCCATGAATTCCCGAGCTGCACCAGATGGAAAGTTGTTGGCCACGAAGGGGATGTTGAAGTCTCCCAGGACTAAAAGCCTGGGAGACTCCAACACCAGCTCCGAGACCAACTGTGTCAGCTCGTTAAGGGAGTCAGTTAGCGCACGGGGTGGCCGGTAGACCAACAGAATCCCTAGACTGTCTCTAGCCTTCAGGGTCAGGTAAATACACTCGATATAGGTAGTCTGGCGGACATGGTTCCTGGTTAGAGACAAGGTGTTTTTATGCACCAAGGCAACACCCTCCCCCCGCCCACCTAACCTGTTCTGGTCCTTCACCGAGTACCCGGATGGGAGGACCTGAGCCCACACAGCGTCACCTTCAGGCCCAAGCCAGGTCTCGATTATGCACGCCAGGTCACAGTTGTTGTCCTCTATTAGCTCTTGAAGGATGTGGGTCTTGTTTTTAATGGACCTGGCGTTGCACAGGAGCAGAGACAGGGTTTGTGGTACGGCTGGAGTGACCCTCAGGTCCCTTTGGTTAGGAGAAGGACTGGAAGAAGGGATAGATATTAAGCATTGATCCCGCCTTCCCCTGTAACGCTGGTCCTTACTCCTACCGCCATACCTCCCCTTGCCCCACACAACTGGGATGGGGGCCCCGCTCATGTCAAGAGATATACTCTCTATCTACCCTACCAGTTTAACCACCTCAACCAATCCTCACCACCCCCTTCCCTCCCCAACCAACAATAATGAAATAGGGATTGATGGATGTAAAAGCCAATCACAAAGCCTACTGACACAGTTCTGGACTAAGCAACGTTCTGCCAAGCAACTCTGCCTCTCAGTTCGGTAAGTGTTCAGCGCTAGAGCGCTTCTGAAGGAAGGAGGAGGGCCGGGAGCCGAGTGAGAGTGCATTGGCGCTCTTGCGCAATAGCGCAGTTCCGCAGTTCTTCCTGCCATCAAGCTCAGCGGTTAGTCCAGGCCCCGGTAGGCCGGCTGAAGAAGGGAGCCGCTCCCACCGGCGTTCCCGCCCCCGCTCAGCTGCGCGGCTGGTGCTCTCACCAGCACCGCCCCCTCGCTCTTCTGTTGTTCCGGCGCTGGCGCTTGTCCTCAGGAGGAGGTGGAGGAGGAAGGAGGGCCGGGAGCCGGCTTTTAGCGGTGCCTTTAAAAATTTTAAAAATTTTCCACCGCAATTTAAAAACTTATTAAACTTATTAAAAAATAACATCCAGTCAAGAACTATTACAGGGGGATAACCCCCCCTTACAATCCTCCGCCCACTTGCTGATTCCCCAAGGCTATTTTAAGGTCCCCAAGGGTGGCATGTTGGGGTGGTGATGGTGTGTCTCCAAATCATTTTTGACTTATGATGACTCTATGATGAACATATCATAGAAGATGACAGAGTTGATTTGTCCAAGGTCACACACTGGGTTTTTATGTGAGTCTGCCTGCTAAGACTGCAGTTGTGAGCACAGCTGTGCCCACCCTTCCTGGTCTCACCTATCCAGGCCCAGACAACTAAAGTGAGTACCATGTGAGGCAGGTCTGTAGAATGCTCACACCATTTTTCACAAAAGAAGGGACTCTCATTTGAGTAAAGGGAGTTACATGGGAGCCCAGAACCCTTGCAAGAGGCATTCCTCTTATGAGACTTGATGTGGGCCTTGTATAGGCTTGCTTTACTTAATACCACCCAGAGTAGACTGTCCCATATTGCCTTTTGGCAATATTGACCATGGCTTATGATTGTTGCATTTGTCACGAATGCTCCTACAGATGACCAAACAATCTAAAGCTTACTTTCGCCAGTTTTGGTCTGCTTTTCTCCTATCTCTTTTTGTCAGTTCCTATATCTGGGTAGGTACAAGGGGAGGGAGAAGCCATCATTCTAGATTCAGACATAAAGACAAGGCATTTAAGCAAGCCTGAGTTTAAGAAAGCCTGAGCTTATAAACCTAGAAAAAAAATCATGGGTTCAAACTGTGCTTTGTAGCTGGCTAACAGACCATTGGTTGTGCAGATGGGTTCACAGAGTCAGAAGAAAAAAGATAGAATTCAGTAAACTACAATATGGTATATTGCTACATGCAAACCTAGTTACTGTCTGGCATCTAGAAGAGAGTAAAAGCAAATGAGGGAAATAGGTAATTCTCTGCATGGGGTGCTTGACTGATTCAGTGAATCACATCAAGTATATTAAAATTATTCCCAATGGTGGCTGCTAAAAAGGAGACAAGGCCAGAACAGTGATCATACAAAAAGCAGACTCTTGTACCTCCAGTTTTTCCATTAATTTATTTCTTATGCAACAAACACAGTTTGGGAGTTACTCAACTAAATAGATCAAGTTATTTTTTTCTACAAACATATAGCTGTATGCATAGAACTGTAATTCTCTGCACTTATTAAAGAAACTCACTTCCAGATACTGTAGGATATGGTTGTTAGTAGAGAAAGTCTTCCTGTTAAAACAACAAATAAAAACCCAATTTGCTGGAACCAAGTAAGTAGATAATAGAAAATGGAAAGTGTAGCTGCAAATACATGATACTTAAATGTTTGTGTGAAAGGCATATTAAAATGAAAATCTTGCATTGAATGGTTTCTTTTTAATACTTTTGGGAGTCATAAGACACTTTATCAGTCAGTGATGACAACGATAACCCCAAAGGATGTACACAATTCCATCTGGAGAGCAGATGTTTTACTGCTTACTTGCTATATTACTGAAGATCCAAAAGTCACTTGGGTACTGCTCAAAGTTTGTTTATGGCACCTGGTGGAGAGAAAAAACAACTCTTGATTTGTTTGCATTTTGTTTTGTGGAAACAGCACTAAGTGTCATTTCCAAAAGTTCCCCTGCTATTCTGTTCATTAGTATCTGTTTGCAAGATGCCTTTCAGAGCTCTGTCTGAAGTATATTTCCTGTATGTTAAGCATTACACAGCATGGTGAGACTAAAGTATAGTATACATGCATAGGATTGTATTGTTAGAGATGATGGCTGGAATCATATTGGGGCCTTATGTCTTTGTAAGTAGATATATGTATGCGGAAATAAGAAATGAGCAGTTTTGTAATGTCTATATCAAGTAGAGAGCTGTTCGTATGTTACTACATAGCAGAATTGACAAAGTGACCATTAGGCAATGGGACTGATGCACAGCAGGCCTGATGCACTACAGTCTTGATGTGCATGGCACCGATCCTGATGCACATCAGGCACCAAACTGCATAGAACTCTCTTGCTGGTGTAGGGGAGTGTATACTGGATGTCCTTATCACTCTCCTGAACTCAACAGGTGGCCTTAGGTAATTCTGATAGGGTTTGTAATGAAAACAGAGACCAAAGTACTCTAGGAGTGGACACACCACGGGCAAAGTGCAGCCTTCCAAATGTCATTGGACATCAGTTCGCAAGATGCTGTACTACTGGTTGAGCTGATAGGAATGATGGAGGGCCATAGTTTGCCTATTGATAGAAAAGAGGTAATCACGTATGGGGAGCAACATCAGCAGAGAACAGTATGTACCCTATAGCAACCCCTATTCTGATATCAGTTGTAGCAAGACTTGTGCATGCTGAACATGTTTGTACTGTACTTCAAAGGTAACATTTTATATTTAAAAGCTAAAGCAGGAAGTATGACAAAACATGTTACAAGGCACATCTGCACAAGCCATGACATACAGAATCCCAATCTATAGATCTTCCAAACTGGATTTGGAAATGAGCCAGTGGTTACAGGAAAATCTTACCTTTGCTTATTTTTAAAGATTTCTTTAATGGCTTATTTTACTAGAAAGAGCAGGTGCAAGGCATTTATATACCGGGGGTTTCTTGAGTTCTTCTTGACCACAATGGAGGGGCTGAAGAAATGGCCAGAGGCTGCCATCCAGCTTGATCACTGCTGGACTGCCAGGGGACTGCAGCAACCAGATGCTGCGGTCCCAAGGGCAGCTGCTGTCGTGGTCCCAAACGGGCCACAAACAGGAAGAAACCTCTCCTTTTGCAGTCAGTTTTGAGCCACATTCAGGAGCACCAGCACAGGCTCTTCGTAATCCAGTAGTGACCCTTTTGGGACATCTATTTGAGTCTGGTATTTCAGGAGCACATAAAGTTTATATTCTTTCAGCCACCCAGCTGCACCATCTGGAATCTGCCCGAGAGGTAGGAGAGGAACCACCGAAGTACGGTGCCTCCGATTCCCATCCTCTTCAGGCGTTCCAGAAGGATACCGTGGTCTATGGTATTGAATGCCGCTGAGATGTCCAAGAGCACCAGCAGGGTCACACTTCCCCTGTCGATGCCCAGACGGAGATCATTGACCAGGGCGACCATGGCCATCTCAGCTCCATATCCCCTCCTGAAGCCGGTTTGAAATGGGTCTAGATAATCTGCTTCATCCAAGGCGGCTTGGAGTTGGAAGGCAACTGCCCTCTCGATCACCTTGCCCACGAATGGTAATAACAAAACCAGCCTGTAATTTTGTCTAATCAGGGGATCCAGGGAGGGCTTTTTAAATAAAGGTTTTACTATAGCCTGCTTTAAGGGAGCTGGAAATGTGCCCTCCCTGAGGGACGTGTTGATAATTAAATGGAGTAAAGTTATTATTCTGTCCCCTCCTGTAATGGCCAGCCATGAGGGGCAGGGATCGAGTGGGCAAGTCATCTTCCTAACACTTCCAAGGAGCTTGTCCACTTCCTCGGTACTGACAAACTCAAAATAATCCAGTGTAATCCAGTCTACGGAGTCACTGGACGCCTGTTATCCGTTCTGCCTCAATCCCAGTGTCAAGATCGGCTCTTAGCTAAGAGATCTTATCAGCAAAAAAGTCATTAAAAGCGTCACAGCAGGCAGTTGTCGTTTCTAATAAAGGATTCAGGGTGGGGGGGGGAATCAATTCTTTAACTACGCTGAATAGCTCTGTTGGACAAGACTCTGCCGATGCAATACGAGCAGCATAGAACGAGTTCTTTGCTGCATTGATTGCTGCTCCATAGGACTTTAATAAGTTCTCTTGGAGCGCCTTGTCAGATAAGTGTCGGTGTTGGCGCCAGCGGCGCTCTAGCCATCTCGTCTCTCGCTTCATTATCCTAAGATCTGGCGTATACCAAGGCTGTTTGTTGGAAGCGAGATGGAGAGGACACTCGGGAGCGATGCTGTTTAAAGCCCCGGTAAGGTCGTTGTTCCAGGTATTCACCAGGGCATCCACAGAATCGCTGTCGTTCCCAACCATAGAATCTTCTAGGTCTTCTTGGAACTGTTTGGGTTCCATCAGCCTTCGAGGGCGGACCATCCTAATAGGTCCTCCACCCCCGGGGGGTTGTTGGTCATGACCTTCAATCCTATCTTGACCAGGAAGTGGTCCGTCCATGACAGGGCAGTAGATCCAATGACTTCTGCCCACGGATTATCCTGATCCGTGCAAAAAACAACATCGAGTGTATTACCAGCACAATGTGTAGGCCCTGAGATCAACTGGGACAGGTTCATGGCAGTCATGGAATCCATGAACTCCCGAGCCGCACCTGTCAAGTTTGTTAAACCGGCCTCGAAGGGGATGTTGAGGTCACCCAGGACTAAAAGCCTGGGAGACTCCAACATCAGCTCCGAGACCAGTTGTGTCAGCTCGGTCAGGGAGTCTGTTAGGCTACGGGGTGGACGATAGACCAACAGAATCCCCAAACTGCCCTTGACCTTCAGGGTCAGGTAAATACACTCAATGTGGGTAGTTGTGCGGATAGGCCTCCTGGTCAATTTGATGGTAGTTTTATGGATCAAGGCCACTCCTCCTCCCCGCCCACTTCCTCTTACCTGCTCCTGAACAGTATACCTGGCTGGGAGGGCTTTTGCCCAGGTTACGTTGCTGTCGTCACCCAGCCAGGTTTCTGTGATAGCGGCCAGGTCAGGTTTCCCATGTTCCAAAAGATCGTACAGGATATGAGTTTTGTTTTTGACAGACCTGGCATTAAGGAGGAGCAAGGTAAGGGAATGTGGTTTGGTTGGGACGACTCTCGGTTCCCTCCGGCTAACAGAGGGCTTGGAAGGTGGGATAGATACTAACCATCGATCCCGTCTTCCTTTATACCTTATTCGCTCTCTGTTAACGCCATATCTCCCGTTGCCCTGCACCACTCTAATAGACATTCCCTGAGGATCTAATGTTGGCTCTGTACTAGCTTCCATGGTAAGGTCACAATTTACCATGTGAGCTTATAAAGGATAAAAATTCTCAAGTGATGGTAAGGAAAACTCAATGTAACACAATTTAGAAGGTAGGGCGGCGGTTGACCTTTCTCTAGGTGCTGCTCTCACCGGCGCCCCGCCCCCCTGCTTAAAGTCCTCTGCGGGGTGGTGTTCCTTGCTGCTGCGCTGCTGCGGGTCAGGGGAATGCCGGCAAGCCGGCATTGATGTAGGCGCTGCTCTCACCGGCGCCCCGCCCTCCTGCTTAAAGTGCTCCACGGGGTGGTGTTCCTCGCTGCTGCGTTGTGTGTATTGTCTCCATCCTTGTTCTCCCTGTATGCAGCTTACTTGAAGAGCTTTTGAAAAGTGGGTTAGCTAATTCCAAGCTGAGTAAGTCTCTGGTTTAACCGGAAAAATCTGTACTTCATGTATGCTGGAAGGTATTCTGTGCTATCCAACGAACAAGAGCCGTAGAGCCAGATTTTTAAAAAAATCATATTCTTCTAGAATCACCTGGGGTTAATAGAATTTGGTAAGGGAAGTTCACTTGGCTCTTTGTGTGTTTTAAAAAACACATTTTACATCATAACAATTTGGTTTTATCTGATACGATTACTGTAATTTATTAGACTGTTTTTGTATTTTACAGTTATGACTTCTTTTTAAAAAAACAATTATGTTACTGTCAGTGGTGGCTGGCAACTTCCGTGTTATTAGGTTCATAAATTCATTCCAGTTTTTAGTCTGAACTGGTTTTACTCTACCCAAGATATTGAACCTCTTTAGAGAATAAGGTTGAATACCTTGGTGAGCTTCTTTTCAGACTAAAATAATGGCTTGGCTCCACAGCTCTTTGACTTAGGAGCCACCAGCTGCCACTGGTTACTGTGTGAACTGCATTCCCAGGGCTGCATATAAATATTTTAAACTGTTTTGTCTGATCTCATGCCAGCAAGGATACACCCTGGAGTGCATTTCGACTCAACTGAGATCCATGATGCAGTCATGCCATCTCAACCTTGTTCCTTTTCTACCACTCAGTAGAACAGAACCACAGTTTGCACATTTTTGGCATAGGATTTCATAGGTATTTTCTGAACATAGCTACCTGTGAAACAAATACGCAAGAATCTGGTTTAAGTTTCTGGTGAATGTGATGAGTTCAAATGAGCTCAGCCTCTTGCTGGTGGTGGACTCTACCTAATGGACAAACAGTTGAGGGCTGCTGGGAACATGCACACCTCTGTTCCTTGACCCTCTGAAAACAGTGCAACAGATACTCCAAATGACAAATAAATACTGCAGTAGAGTGCTGAGTGCTTAACATGGAGTACTAATTGTGACAGGTGGATTCCATATCAGTGGGACAGTGAATCTATTCTGTTTTATTCTGAACAGGATCTATCCAAGGTGCTGAGCCCTGTCCTTGTAACACTTATACATAAATGTGCATGTGCATGTTTTCACTCAGCATCTTGTGGCTGGCCTTGTCTCCCTGGCAGCCATCACAATAATATGCAACTGTTGGTCCCACATACTTTCATTTTCTTATGAATATACATAATCTCTTATTGCACTCCATTCCCTCCCTGGGTCCACACAACTGCCACTTGGGACAGCTCACAGTCCCTGTGAGTGGAGTCCCAAGTGCTTTACCGAAGTGTGAACACATTTCTCTAGGTAACACTTTCCTACTCAGACTTTTACTACTTTAAACCCTCTCCTCTTCCTAGCCAAAGGAGTAATGTTACTTTTATATATATTTCTAATTTGAAGAGATCACACAGGAAATCCTCTGCCTATCCAAAAGATGTACACATATCTGTGTTTATCTTGGGCACAGCCTTTTGTGAAACCCTTCCTTCTTACTAGTCAAAGGAGAAAATGTTACTTTTACATATATTTCTAATTTGAAGAGGTCACACAGGTAATCTATCAACACATTTTATGGGATAGCAAATAACTATCAGCCAGCCAGTTGTGCTTTTCAGTTAACACAACAGAGCCTACATCCTAAGGCCATGCCAAGCATGTGCTAATGACACATGTGTAGTCATATACTAAAGTTATACAAATTTAACACCAGTGAAGGCCAAAACTTTAGCATCAGCTGAAGTTGCAGAAGCTTCTAGAAGAAATATGCTACACAAATTAGCAAAAAAAGGCCAAGAAGGTTAGCATAATGGGACAATTAGCACGTGTCATCCTAATCTTTCTTGCACAATGCTCTTTCAGTTTCCACTATGACCTGTAGTGGAAAACCTCCCCCTTTAGAGTTCAAGAATGGTATCTAGAGTAGACTGATGACAGTAGTTTATTTAAAGATGCAGTGCCATGTAGACTCTTGCATGAAAGCAGAGAGGCAATTAAACCAACCTTGCAAAGAATTCTTACCAGTTCTGTCCTACTTATCTTATTTAGTATGGGTCAGTCTTATTTACCCTATATTACTTAATTTTCATAGTCACCTTCTCATCTCATCTCATCTTCTCATCCTCGTCAGCCCATATGTTGCTATTGTTTATGTATTTACATTTTAAAGATAGCTTTGACCTGCTCACAAACATCAAAAGCGCACGAAAAAGTGAAGCTTTCAAACATTTTGGGTAGGCTGACCATACATACCATTTTAAATGAGGCAGTAGCACTTTTTTCATATTTCCAGACTGTGCTTTCATTTTAATATAGTCAATTCTGTCCCATTTTCAAGAAAAATACCCTGTAATGTTGCAAAAATGATTTGGAAGATTGCTGTTTGAAATTGTGGTCGTCAAAAAACAAACAACCCCTCTACCCAATTGTGTCATGGACATGAAAATTCTTTTGATAAGGTTTTGAAGACTGAAATTTGTTCTGTAAGAATTACTTCATCAGAGAAATATTCAAGCTAAGATGGTGGTGAAATACTGTCCCCTTCTACCTCTATTTATCTAAATTATTGTATGAATTCTGTCACTGAAGAACAATTATTAGCTCAATACATTCATGTAATCATGTTTCTCATCTTCCTTTTTCATGAATACAGAATATTACATGACCCCATCCCAAAGTCCCATTTGTCTCAAGGAAATATGATCAGCCTGTTCGGGCAATCCAAAAAGTGTCATAGCAGTTGGCCAACCCTGCAATAATGGAAGTATCTGGGGGGAAATCAGTGAGGAAACGTCTTGACCTAACCCTAAAATTACACCAGCCAGTCATAATATTTTTTTAAGGGAATTGCAAATACACACATGCATTGTTCTTTAAACGTAAAGAAGAAGGAAAAGTAAGATATATCTGATGCAAATTATTTGGGCACACTAACATAGTAATGCTAGCTGATATAGAATTAGCCAATGACCTGCAATATGCATTTGTGAGATTGTGCAAGAACTCCAGATTATCTGTCTCATCCTCCTTCTCTCAAGGCAAGCATGACTTGATTTCTTTCCCCCCAACATCTAGTTTTCTGTCTAGGGAGGACTATTTTGTTCAGAGAGCCTCCCAAATGATGCACTACAGGCCAGATACCTCTGTGACAACTAGGCCAGTGTGTGTATATGAAGAATATGAATATGAAGGTCTTCCCCAAGAGATTCCTTTCACTAAAGTTCAGAATCAAATCAGCAGCTTCAGAGTTTTCCCACAAAAATTACTTCGTTGATTTCCATTTGGCCAGCTATTTTTAATTGAAGTGGAAATATACTAGGTCAATAAAGCTCGTTTGCTTTTGATTGTTAATTAAACAGCTGAACATTCAACTTTTAAATGTTGATCTTATCCAATGACAGCTACGCAGTTAAATAACATGCCCTGCACCTCAGTGATGACAATAAATCTGTCATAAATAAGAAAACAGGTAATGTAATAAATGTGTGATAGAAAATGGTAACAAATATTAAAATAGCAAACCAATAACTTCAGGAGAGCACCATCAATTCATGCTCTCAACTTTGTTTTCAATTTAGTAGGCATACATACAGGCACCTAGCTCTGAATAAATCAATGAATATACAATTTCAACGTTCAATTTAGCTCTGCTTCCTACATATGAAACACCTTTCCCCCTTAGGATATAAAAGAACTATAAATATATAATCGTATTAGCTACTATGGTGATGGTTGCTATAGAAAAGGGCAAGAGATGCAGACAGTAATATCCAAGCCTTGCTGAAGTAAGTAAATATATAACTGTCTGTTTCAACTTAAAGGAAAAAAAGTGGTTTAAAAAAACAACAACTAAATATTAAAGAAAGTTCTTCAGTGAGAACAAGTTCATCACTCCCATTTTGGAGAACAATTGATCCTTAAATAGTCTGTAAAAAGATCTCACAGTGTTATGGTGGGTTGGAGGCCAGTGGAAGCTTTTTTAAAGCTAAAAAAAGACCTCCCCTCCCCATCTGCAGCATGTCTGTAACAGCAGTCACAGAGGCTATAGTGACATTTTAAAAATACATTTGTTGTTGTTGTGCTCATTCAAGTAGTTTACAACTTATAGCAACTTGAAGGGGACACTATCATGGGGCTTCACTAGCAACACTAGCTTGCATGATGTGTTTTATGTATCTGGGTTGTCCAATAAAGTTATCACTCTTTTGTGGGTTTTTGTGTTTGCCTTTATATGAGGCTGACAGTGTATGACTTGTCCAAGGTCACCCATGGAGTTTCAATAACTAAGGGGGGGATTCGAATCCTGTTCTCCAGAGTCATAGTCCAGTGCTCAAACCACTACTCCATGCTGGCTCTTCATCTTAAAATCTTTAAAATTCCAGGGAAGTTTCTTCTCTCCCCCAAAAGTAGCCGATTGCCTTTTTCATGGAAAAAGAATGGTGAGAGAACCAGATAATAAAGGATTCAAAATGTAAGCCTGTGACTCCAACACTATCCCCCCCCCCACCCCCCGGTTTCATTTTTAAAACCTGTTGAAAAAGCCAGTGGAGCTTTGGGAGCTTGCATGATGTGTTTCATGTCCTTGGGTTGTCCAATAAAGTTATCACTCTTTTGTGGGTTTAGTTTTTTTTTTTTTAATTTTGCTGGATTGCCAGCACAGCTACCCATGAATATGTTTTCAGAATTCAGTTATAGATCTATATTGCTGTACTTTCAATGGCTTGGGCATTTGTGTGCAGAGCTGAATGTGTCTTTCCAATCCCTGTTTCCTTAACTGATCAGACAGCTATAAAGGAACTAGATAAGATAGCCAAGTGGAAAGATATATAATTGAATATCAAAGTCAGGATCATCTATGTTATAGTATTTCTGACTGTTATGTGTGTGCAAGCTGGTCAGTGAAGAAGGCTGCAAGGAATAAAAGCAACTCATTTGAAATGTGACGCTGGAGGTGAATTCTGTGGATAATCTGGACAATTAACAAGACAAATGAATGGCTCCTAAAGCAGATCGAGAAGCCAAGATGACTAATGTGATGTTGGCATACCCTGGACTTGTCATGAGACAGTGTGACTCATTGGAAAAGACAATAATGGTTGGTAAAGTGAAAGGCAATAGGAAAAGAGAAAAACCGCATTACAGATGGATTGATGCTATTACAGAAACGACACCCCTGAATTTGCAAGATTTGAACAGGGCTGTTGGTGATCAGGGATGGAGGTTTCTCATCCATAAGGTTGCAATAAGTTGACATCAGTTTGATAGCAAATAAAACAACAACAACAACAACAACAACATATAGTTTTAGAGCCATATAAAGTAGCAGGTAGTTCATGCGCATGCACACACACAGACTTTTCAAGCAAGCAGCAATAGTTCAGGGAACAGTGGCTAATAAGAGCTATAAAGAGTACTGAAGCTATTGTTTCAAGGCATGGCAACAGTTTCTGGGGAAAACCACACTTCCATGTTTCAGAACAATGGAAGGTGTTCTCTTTTTCTCCCAGAAACTGTTTCCATGACTTCACTCATGGAAACATCGCTTCACTCCACACAACTTGACTACAAAAAGTTATCAAAACATATGGCAGCGTTTAAAAAGAGCCCTAATTCTGTTCCTTTACTTCCATAAAAGCAAACTTCCATAAAAGCAAACAAACAATCATGTTACGTCCCCCCTGGCCTTTCACTCCTTTTGGTGTTTTTATTACACACGGATAAGATGCCTTTCTCTTTGGGACTGAAACAGAGAAACAGGAAGAAATCAGGACATATGGGTTTCACTAGACTTCAAAAATGCAATAGAATAGACGGATGCCAAAGTAATTTTTTTTTAAAAAAAAATCACAATGGGCCAACATTGTTCTCCAGCCAAGTAATAAAATGACCAGGAACAAATGAAGAGGAATGAAGTTTAAGTTAAACCTCCTCCATGAATACTGTGACCCACATTCAGAGTACTTAATTAGAGATGAATTCTGCTTCTGCCTGATGGGCTAATTTTACTCCACAGGGGCAGGTTAGGCTTGAGTTAAATTACAAGGCAGAGGAGAAAAATGCACTGTCCTTGCTTGGATGACATGGCAAGTTCTTTCTGAAGTCAGCAAATTCATCAGGAAACCATTGACCTCCAAACAGTTGCATAAGCTGCTATTAACCACAAGTGACTTTGAGTAACTTTTGCAAGGGGAACTTTCCATCCTTTTAAAAGACCACTGCTGAAAATATCCTCCCTGGATCCTCTGGACCTTAATCAATACAGACCAGTATCAAATCCTCCTTTTTTTGGGCAAGGTGATCGAGAAGGCACTTGCCTTCCAACTCCAGGTGGTCTCAGATGACACATGTGTCCTTCACTCATTTCAAACTGGCTTCAGAAAAGGATACAGAATTGAGAGTGCTATGGTCACCTTAGTGGATGATGTCCTTCTTAACACTGAAAGTGGGAGTGTATATCTGTTGGTGTTCTTGGACCTCTCAGTGGTGTTTGAAACTATGGTATATTTCTGGAAAGCCTGAGGGGATAGGGAATCAGAACACTGTATTACAGTGGTTCTGGTCCTACTTCTCAGGCAGGTTCCAGATGGTGGTGCTTGGGGTTAGCTGCTCTTCAAAAAAGGAGCTGTTAGATGGACTACTACAAGGTGCCATTCTATTCCCAATGCTATTCAACATCTACATGAAACTGCTGGGAGAGATCATCTGGAGACATGTTACCAGTATGCTGATGACACTCAAATATATTTCTCCATACCTTCAAAAACAGCTTCAGTGAAGGTTAGTGTCTCCTCTGAATGGGCTTATGTGTTTTTAATTGTGTTTCATATTGTAACATGTTGTACTCCATCTCAGTCCTTGAGGAGAGGCAGGAAATCAATCAATCAATCAATCATCATTATCATGCCACACAGGGAGAGCCAATGGGATACAGTAGTTTGAATATTGGACTGCTCTGAACGCTCAACCATGGAAACTCACTGTGTGATCTTGGGTGAATCACACACTCTCGGTTCCAAAAATTCTGTAATAGGTTCTCCTTAGTCAGTAACTACTTGAAGGCACCCAACAGCAACATGTCACACAGGGCTGGAAGGCTGATGGCTTAAGTATCGTACAGGTCTGCACTGGAGTCGCCCTTCTAGACAGTAGCTCCTCTTCAACATAATACTGCCTGCTACAGAACTACTCTAACTGAGGTCCTGGCTTCATTTTGATATATCACTGCATGCATTTTCTAACTGTGTCTTTCCTGTCTACCTTGAAATACCAGCAGGAACATCTTTCAAATGCAAATGGAAAATCACTGTGTGAAGTCACACAACTGAAAGAGAGAATGAGATGTCTTTTCCTAAGTGCTGATAGCAACCATTTCAGGAGTATTTGAAATCTTTAAAGGTTGTCTGTTAAATGAGAGCATACACCAAAGATCTTAGATGCAAATAAAAGCAATCATAGAATTTTATCCATCAGAATCAGCTGGTGGTACATCACTACCAAATAGAAAAGGTTTATTTTTACATCCTCGTGGAAAGGACCTGTCTGAACAGCTGGCTGACAATTTTTGCATGAATGGATTTACAGCTGTAGTTATTAATAGAAAATACCGCTTGAAAAAGAAAAACTCTCTATCATGTGCCATTCTTAAAGCTTTAGCCTCATAATATAATTCTTCTTAAAGCTTTAGTCTCATAATATAATTTAAGCTGCTGAAGGGAAAATTCATTACTTCTACAGTTCATAATTTTCTCTGTCGTGGATTAACCAAAGCATGGTGGAGGGGAGGTGGAAACGACACTTAAAATGCCTATTAATTGATACAACTGAAATATTTCTTATTGAGCATACAGTTTTTGGCTCATACCCCATGTGATATAGTTCTGCATAATTAAACAAAAACAATCAGAAGAAATGGTCTGTCACCTCATCTGTTTCAAGATGATCTCCCACCCACAATCTGCATGTTAACCTGTCAACCCTATAAGAAACAACAGCAAAACTGCAGTACAACTACAATTTAGCAAGAGATAACACACTTCATTATTTATTGAATAAATACCCTTTTCCACTGTCACTATGACTTGTCTAGTTATAGGATTATGATCTTAGTTATAGAGTTGGGAGAGACCACAAGGGACATTCAGTCCAACCCTCTGCCTAGCAGGAAGACACAGTCAAAGCACTCCCAACAGATGGCCATCCAGGCTCTATTTAAAAACCTCCAAAGAGGGAGACTCCACCATTCTCCAAGGCAGTGTATTCCACTGGTGATCAGCTCTTACTGTTAGGAAGTTCTTCCAAATGTTAAGGTGGAGTCTCATTTCCTGTAGCTTAAATCCATTTCCTGTAGCTTGACTTCTTTGCTGCAGGTGTCTGGAGCAGTAGAAAACAAGCTTGCTCCATCCTCAAAATGACGTTCCTTAAAATATTTAAAAATGGCTGTCATATCATGCCATAACTTTTTCTCCTTCAGGCTAAACATACCCCTCTTCCTAAGCTGCTAATCATATGCCATCCCTATGATTCTTAGATCCTTTTCACGTGTACTTCCATCTCGCCAGGTGTCCCCCATCCTACATCTGTGCATTTAATTTTTTTTCCCAGCTCAAGTGTATTATCATACATTTCTCCCTGTTAAAATTCATTTTGATAGTTTTGTCCCAGTTTTCTAATCTGTCCAGGTCATTTTCAATTCTGACTTTTTTCTGGGGTATTAGTAACCCCTCCTCATTTAGAATCATCTGCAAATTTGATAACCATGTCCTCTATTTGATAATCCAAGTCAATGATAAAGATGTTGAATGGTACTGGGCCCAGAACAGAACCCTATAACACCCTGCTAGTCATTTCTCTCCAGGATGAGGAGGAGCACTGTTGAGTACCCTTTGGGTTTGGTCAGTCAACCAATTACAAATCCACTTAACTGTTGCACTGTCTAGCTCACATTTTACTAGCTTTTTTACAAGGATATCATGGAGGACTTTGTCTTACTGAAGTCAAGATGTGCTAGATCCACAACATTCCTTTCATCTTATGACTCTCTCTCTATATAAAAAGTGATCAGATTAGTCTGGCATGATTTGTTGTTGAGAAACTCATGCTGACTATTTGTAATCATGGTACTGTATTCTTTTTGAAGTGCTTACAGATTGTCTGTTTAATGATCTGCTCTAGAATCTTTCCTGGTATTGTTATCAGTCTAGCTGGACAGTAAATTTTGGGTCCTCCTTTTTCTTTTCTTTTTCTTTTTTTCTTTTTTGAAGATCTCCTCCAATCTGCTGGGACCTCTCCTTTTCTTCAGGAAGACTCAAAGATTATTGACAGTGGTTCTAAGATTACTTCTGCTGTTCTTTCAGTACCCCTAGATATAGTTCATCTGGTCCTGAGACCTGAATTTGTTTAGAGTGGCCAGGTACTCCTGTACTACCTCTTTACCTATTTTGTGCTGCACCACCTTCACCATTTTCCTCAGGCTGAGCAATACTCTCCTTTTTAAAGAAGACTGAGGCAAAAAAGGGGTTGAGTAGTGCTGTGTTTTCTCTGTTCCCTGTCAGCATTTCACTGGAGATTATCGCATTGTCACATTATCACATACTTTATTTAGATTGTTTATTGATTTTGTTGCTTGTATTGGTCAGGGGATTGGGAATTGTTTTGTATTGTATCTTTTTTACTGTTGTTAGCCACCCGGATTCCCCGTGATTGGGTGGGATACAAATAAATCTATATTATTATTATATTATTGTATTTAAAGTGACTTATCCCCAACAGGATACAGTTGCATTTAATTTTAAAACATGTGCAGCTGCGGCTGGACAAGTCCAACCCGTATACCTTAATTGAAGCAAAGGGGAAAGGGAGATGTGTATTACTGGACTTTAGGTTATATTACATGCCAGCATTCATCATGGACAGAAGACTAGTTGTTGTTAAGGGGTAAACAATTACTTGACTTGGAAGGCTTCAGTAAGTTTGGTCTCTTAGGGGCTCCGCCATAGAAACTGATTCTAAAAAGGGCTCAAGGTTGGAAACCCTTGATATATGGTACCACCAGCAAGGATGCTATATGCAGAAAAATGGAAATGATGGCAATACCAACCAGAGCTGACTGCCTATAGCTAAAGGAAATGATGGACTTAGATGAACTAACAGCTCTATTAAATGAAAGCTCATCTTATCAGATTAAGGAAGACTGGTAAATGATTTTAAAAAGCATTGGAGAAAGAACTAATATAGAACCTGGGAGAAAGCATATATATAGACTAGAAGGATCACAGAAACATGCTAGTTAATGGAAAAACAGAGGAACTCATAAAAAAGGTAGTTCCTAGGCAGGAAGTAGAAGATATACAACAAGATGCCAATTAAGGGAATCAGGATGAAACAAAGCAGGAGGCAAGGAACAATATCCAGTTGTGTATTTTATTTATTAAGAAATAGTACAGTGGGATTTTAGTGGATATATTGTCTAGCAGTTAGTTGTTGATGAATAATAGTAACATTGCTGACAAAGGAAGCTATGTAACTCAATAATGCACACACACACACATATATAAAATACCCACCCTTTCTGTCAAAAAAGTCAGTGAGAATAAGGAACAATAATAAAATACAGATTAAAAAGAAAACCATGCCTACAGTCACAATTTGGACCCTGGCTTATAGTTTTTGCCACAACAGAGGACTTTCTTGATTCTCTAGACATTCCTTCTAAATTGACATCTCTGTAATATTTAATAAGAAGGCAGCAGCAAAGAAAAAGATCAGCCAGGAATTTTCTATGCATTAACGTGAATATTCAAAGCTAATTCATTTCTATTAATAAATGTGTTTTAAATAGGATCACAGACCTTTTAAAATTGGGTGACAAATAATTAATTGCTTCTTGCAGGCTGTTTAATTATAAATTACCTAGAAGTTAAATTAAATGCCATACATATATTAAACATTAGCTTTAAAAAGTAATTGATAATAAGGCTGCATGCATCAACTCTTCTCGATTTACCTGAGTGAATTATTTAGAGATTTCAATTTCCTTTTTAAAAGAGCTATGAATCTTTGGGGATTTTTTTTTCTTTTACCTGGTGAAAAAAGTAACCTGAACTGGGAGCATTTTTTTATTTGCACCTGCTTTTTGTATCATTTCCATTCTCATTAGTTGCTTGTTATCCATTCAAGAACAGCAAAGACGCAGATAATATATATTTATCTTCTCTGGAGTTGAGGGGGCACAGCATCTGGGAAAAACCCATGAGACAACAATATTATACATGTTTATCTGGGAATTAGTCCTATTGATCACAGTGGGACTAATTTGTTAGTAAACATGCATAGTATATGTGTATGTGTGTATATAAAAGGTGCAAAAACCTGAATGTGCATTTGTTTATGTATTGTTAAGTTTGTTATATGCAAGATACAGATGGTAATATGGATTATTATACTTCTCAACCTAAATGCTGTGTTTTAAGCTGACAATAAAAAAGGAAAAAAAAAGGCTAAGAAAAAGAAAAAAAACCCTAAAAATAAAAAAAGAAATGCACTATGAACTAGACAAATATACAGTAGATTCTCTGCTGGATATGTTCAAGTTATGATTTGATTATATCATAAGATATCATATAAAGATATGATCAAGTTGCTAGAGATACAGGGATTATAATACTGCCAGTTTCTCTCTGGGATAGACATGGGTTATAATGGTAGCAGACAGATCTTATCACACAGCCCCATATCCAGCCCAACAACCCATATCCAATCCGGGCTTCTCCCATAGCTTTCCAAAAATGGGATTTTCCCATTCCTGAAAAGGTGCAGGAGAATTCTGGGCTGGATATGGGCTGCCTACAGCCCAGTATGGGGCTATCTGATAAGATCTGTCTGTTACAGTTACAACCTGACTCTACCTGTCAAGAATTGGCAGTGTGATAATTTCCATAGCCACTTTCAATAATACTTAGACTATAATTTTTATCTAGAATCAATTGGGAATAAATTCCATTGGACACAGTAGAAGATGCTTACAACTAAACATGGATATGATCAAGCTGCAATTGCACTTATAACCAATGAACTTCTTCCACAACAGTTCACTACTATGTTATTTGGCAAATAGTCCCTGTAAATGAACTACAGGACCATAGCACTGATCTCCCACTCAGGCAAAATCATGCTCAAAATTCTGCAACGTAGGCTCCATCCATACATGGAAAGAGAAATCCCTGAAGTCCAAGTGGGGTCCAGGAAAGGAAGAGGCACTAGGGACCAAATTGCAAACATATGATGGCTAATGGAAAACACTAGGGAATTGCAAAAGAAAATTAACATGTGCTTTATAGACTATAGCAAAGCTTTTGACTGTATAGATCATGAAAGTTTATGGAACACTCTTAAAGACATGGGAGTACCAACACATCTGATAGTCCTGATGAGCAATCTGTACTCAAGCCAAGAGGCTACTGTCAGAACAGAACATGGAGAAACAGAATGGTTCCCAGTTGGCAAAGGCGTCAGACAAGGCCACATCTTATCACCCTACCTATTCAACATATATGCAGAAAATATTGTAAGAAAAACAAGCTTAGACAAAGACGAAGGAGAGGTGAAAAATAGGAGGAAGGAATTGCGAAGAACACTTTATTCTCCACCACTAAGTTTCTTCGATGAAAGCACCCTGGACCTTTTCATCCCACTGCTGCCACTTAATAGTCTTAAGCACATGTACTTTTATCACTATTTTTCTTATTAATTTGTGATCCTGCCACCTCTTTGTGATTGTCACTTTATCTCCAAAATATGTTTTGAATTGTTAATAGAATAGTAGGTATTAGGGTTCCAAATGAGTCTTTCTTGAACAACAATAAAACTTTATTGAAACAAGTTTTAACAATCGTTCACGTATTGAGCTGTTTTATACACTTGTTACGGTTGCTTTTACACTCTCTTTCTCTCTCGAGAAAATTGGTTACTTTCACTTAAAACTCACACAATATTTGTATTATATTCCCTTCTCAAACTTATGTCTACTCTAGCCAACGAGGCTAACTAAATTCCACAGGATATCCCATTCCAGCAACTCCCTCTCTTAGAGTTTTGGATGTGTACTGGTAGGGAGTCCCTTATTTTTGGACTTTACTCCTAACAGTTCCTGTCTCACACTGGAACCCGAACTACAACTGCCCCTCTCGGGACTTAATTCAAACCCTATCTGACTGCCAACTGTCACCAACAGACCACTTATCAGCTTCAGGCTTCAATTTGATTGCCTACCTCTAGCATGCATTCTATTGACTATTACTAAGGCTCACCCTATTCTGCCTTCTTTCCATAGGAATATCAACAGTCTACGATAAGCAGGTGACACCATAATACTAGCAGAAAACTTCCCAGATCTGGAGCAACTACTAAGAAAGATCAAGGAAGAAAGTGCAAAGGCAGGTCTATTGTTGAACATAAAGAAAACAAAAATAAAGACAATGGAGAATCTTGACAAATCCAACCTAGACAATGAAGAAATAGGAGTAGTAAAAGAATTCTCATACATGGGATCAAGTATTGATCGAGATGGGGACTGCAGCCAGGAAATCAGAAGCTTAAGAAGGGGGGAGCAGCTATGAAGGAACTAGAAAAGATTCTAAATTGCAAAGGTATACATCTCAGCACAAACGTTAGAATCATACAAGCTATTCCCTGTTACCATGTATGGATGTGAGAGCTGGACAATGAAGAAAGTGGACAGGAAGAAAATAAATGCTTTTGAGATGTAGTGCTGGAGAAGAGTGCTGGGAATCCCATGAATGGCCAAGAAGACAAACAAGACAAGAAGACAAGAAGACAAGAAGACAAACAAATGGGTCCTAGAGCAGACCAAGCCAGAGATCTCCCTGGAAGCCAAGATGACAAAATTGAGGCAGTAATACTTCATGCACGTTTCTGCTATTTGAAGAGTCCTAGCTGTCTGCATAAAAACTCTGTTTCTGTTTATTTATTTATTTCAAAGAAGGTACTCATCATAATATATATCACAAATTCACAATAAAGATCTATAAACAATTTATTTAAAAATATTAAAAATTATAAATCTTATGCACATTGAAATACAATAAAATACTGATGTTCGGCTGTCTGGAAGGAAGGCAGCAGATGGACTTGATGTGGTGACTGTTCCTCACACTGGCAGGTGCAATAAAGTTGATAGCATTATCTGGATGATTAAATGTCACATAATAAGCATCTATTATTCTACGTTCTGAAACAAAAGATTCATGTTGAGTGTTTACAGGTCTCAAGCAGATCTGCCAGTTTAAAGAAGAGAGACAGACATTATCTGTCATTAACAATTGTCCTAATTGAAATGAGTGACCCAGGGGGTGCAGGAGAAAGTGCGCCCTCTTTCTCTTTTTTGAAGAGAGATTCAATCACCACCATCAATCAAATCACAGTGCATATCTCTAACCATAAACCTTGGATAAGCAATAATAATAGAAAATTACCACTTGCCTACAAATTAATGATACTCCACATGCACTGTGCTGCACGATGGCACTTGGTGAATTTTTGATTGAAATAGCCATCATGAATGGAACAGGACACAAGAAACTGACCTTTTGTAAAAGATTTCCTCAAAGAATACATTCTCACTACAAAATTTTACATTATTCCAGATCCCAAATACAAAAGAATCTTAGCCCAAGCGTCCTTTCTACTCACAGGAGTTTCTTAAATTTCAGAAAACCCATTATTTTGCAGAGAAATGTATTGTAATGAATATTCATTCCATTCAGAGTGGTTACAAATGATGAATTACTTGTAATAAATTCTGCAAGAATCCATGTACAATGATGATTTTAGAATAATGGGAAGACATCATTACTGTTGTAAAGTTACAATGTAGTTATAACTTTTCGCATTTACTTTATAATTACAGGGGAGTGAGGCCTCACTATGTAGGTGTGTTTTGTATCACAGGATGGCAGTTTGTAGCATTCTGATTTTTTAAATAATCTAAAAAATAATATTAGGGATATACAAAATTGGTCAAACCAATTGCTAGTCATAGAATCTCATAGAAACCAAAAGGTGCTGCAACTATAAATATTGTCTCAATCCATTGTGGATAACTGAAAAATAGACTGTAATACTGGAAATGGCATAAAACCTTGGCTGGACAAACCAGTTAACCCAGAGTATAAAATCCCATTTCTTCCATTAAAACTGTTGCGTCATAATCTTGAAATCTGGATCATCTCATCAAATTAACTCAGCATGACTACCTAGATAAAATTGTAACTGAGAAGATGTTGTATGCCAAGACATCCTTGCAGTCAAAATTACAGAAGACATTATCCCTTTCTTCTTTAAATGAATCAAACCTAAAGCAGTCCATGTAAAAAGAGGTTCCAAGTAAATTGATTGCAAGATTGTCCTATGACAGTGGTTCACCACTTTTTCTGTGCCACACACCCCTCCAAAATGTTTGATTAATGTTCACAGCTCCTACAAAAGTAATATCACATTGGAAGAAGAGGAAAACTAATTTCTAATTTTTTTTAATTTTAGTACAAACAATACAATCGAATATATACACCTAAACAATATATACAAAAACCCCTTGCATACAGTATATACAAAAACCCCTTGCATATGCATACAGTACAATCAAATATATATATCTGAACCTATCTGGAATGATTACTAATTTGTAACTCATAGATTATTCTCTTTCTTTCTTTTATCATCTTTTGTCCCAAGGATAAAAGGCTCTTTTCCTTATAAAAAGATAAATCCCATTTCATTAGATATTCAACTCTCATTAGCTCCTCTACATTCTTAAATTATATCTATATTATGTTTATCTTATAATACCAGATCTTTTTTAATTCCCCACTCTTCCTCCCAATATTGTAGTATTGGATGCCGTTCCTTTATCATTTTGTCTTCTGATTTGTTCCTAATCATATTAGTCAATCTGTCCATTTCTTTTAACTCATGTAGTTTGGTTACCCAATCTTCTATTAATTGTGGCATCTCTTTTTTCCAATTTTTTGCTATCTGCAATCTCGCAGATACTGCAGCCACTCACTCAAAACCATAAGGTGGCGAGTTCAAGACCAGCAAAAGGGCTCAATCTCGACTCAGGCTTGCATCCTTCCGAGGTCACTAAAATGAGTACCCAGATTGTTGGGGGCAAGTAGCATACAGTTGTAAACCGCTTAGACACTCCTTAGGTGGTATGAAGTGGTATGTAAATGAAGCTGTTTGTTTTTGTTTGTATATAACACTACCCTCCAATATTTTTTTCCATTTCTTTTTGCAAAGATGTAGTTATATTCAAAATATATAGTTCAGGTGACATACTATACTTAAACTTAAAGATTTTCTGCATGTATAAATGTACATTCTTCCAAAATATAACTATCTAATTTCTAATTTTTGAACTACAAATTGAACCACATACAATACTGTGGGTGAACAAATTGAACTTTAAAAACCACAAGTTTTTAACTCAGTTCATACAATGCAATCTGAATTCAGCAATTTGGGGCTCGACAGTCCACCTCAAAAGGACGGGCTGGAGCTGCCCATTTTTACTCCTGATGGAGGCTGCAGCAGCCAAATGGTGTGGTCACTGTCAGGAGTTAAAAAAAAAAAAAACACCTGCTAAAAGCATGTTCTTTTTATTGCATGCACCGGATGCCATAAGTACGCCATTGGCACACTGCCGCGCGTCCATGACACAAGTGCAGCTCAGTCACATAAATTGCATAAATCATGATGGTGGGCACAGTGTGGATGGGAGGCTGCCATTATGGTGCCGCCATTATGTGCTAGGGTTCAGGAGTGTGCGGTCGCTGTGCACTCCCGAACCCAAGTTTCAGCCCAAGGATGGCGCTTCCTGCTGGTCTGTACTGGGCCTTTGATTCTAATTTATTTTAAAAAGCATGATGACTCATGACTTATCACTCAAGGACACAAACCACTCTGTCTCACCTCCTGAAATTCTGTCTTACACCCCCAGGGGCTTTGGGCACCCCTGCCCTGGGAGGTCTATCAGAATGAGGCTGTATTTGCCAGTTATTCATATGAGTTGGGAGACAGGCATTGTGATACTCAAGTCTAGATATTTAAATCTACCATATGTACCCTTATGAGTGTAAACTGGGATGGCAAATATCCTTATATGCATTTCTTAAAAATAGTGTTAAAAATAAACCTGAGGGATAGACAGTGAAATATCACAGCAAATATGCAATATCTGTGGTAAAACATTCATCTTAATTTTATTAACTTATTCCAAATACTTAATTTGAGTGATGTCATAGAATCATAGAGCATAGAATCATATTGTTGGGGGAGGGGGGGGGAACCACAAGGGCCATCCAGTACAAACTTCTGCCATGCAGGAAAACACAGCCAAGTCACTCTGGACAGATGGCCATCCAGCCTCTGTTTAAAAACCTCCACAGAAGGAGACTCCACCACTTTCCTAGGGAATGTGTTCCACTCTTTGAACAGCTCTTATTATCAGGAAGTCCTTCCTAATGTTGAGATGGAAACTTTTTCCTGTAGCTTGAATCCATTGCTCTATGTCCTAGTGTGTATTTATATTTCATAATTGTTGCAGTTCAACATCACTTTAACTGCCATGACTTTATCCTGAAGAATCCTGTGATTTGTAGTTTGGTGAGGCACCAGACTTCTTTGACAGACCAGGCTGAATACTTCACCAAACCATTAATCCCAGGATTCCGTAGGATAGTGTCATGGCACTTAAAGTGGTGTCACACTGCAATATTTCTGCAATGTGTATACACCCCTAGTCTTTGGAACAGCAAAAAACAAGCTTGCTCCATCCTCAATATGACATCTCTTCAAATATTTAAACATGGCTATCATGCCAATTCTTAACCTTCTCTTCTTCATGCTAATCATACCCTAAGCCTAAGCCACTCCTTATAGGGCATGGTTTACAGTCCTTTCACCACTCTCCAGCTTGTCAACATCCCTCTTGCATTGTGGTGGCCAAAAATGGACACTATATTCCAGATGAAGTCTGACCAAAGTAGAATAGAGTGGTACTATTACATTCCTCGATCTAGATAGACACTATACTCCTATTGATGCAGCCTAGGATAATATTGGGTTTTATAGCTGCTGCATCACACTATTGACTCATGTTCAGCTTGTGGTCTAATAAGGGGTGAAACAGATTGCCCCAAAAGGGTGGATTAGGGCCTCCCTGAAGCTATGGCAAGCACATGCCGCAGCCCCTATCTGCACTGCCACCAGCCCAAATAGAAGCAGAAAAGATCTGCTGCTTTTTGTACTGGCAAAGGGTCACCTTAGTTGGCCCAGGCACAACCCCAGGGCAGTTTTGTGCACTCCAGGGGCATGTGTCATCAAAACTGCATGCCCCTGGAGTGGCTTGAAGCTGCCCCTGTTTAGTTGGGTGGGCGTCTTCCAGGGTCTTGGGGCACGCACCGCCAAAATACCACACTCTCAAACCATCTGGAAGACTCTTAGATTACTTTTACATGTACTGCTGTCAAGCCAGGTGTCCCCCATTTTGTATAACTATTTCATTTTTTCTGCCTAAGTGTAGTACTCTACATTTTTCTCTGTTGACATTCATTTTGTTAGTATGGGTCCACCTCTCTAATCTGTTAAATTTATATTGAATTCTCTGGGGTATTAACTACCCCTCCTAATTTGGTGTCATCTGCAAACTTGATAAGCATGTCCTCTATTGCATCATCTAAGTCACTGATAAAGTTGTTGAATAATGCTGGGCTGAGGACAGAACCCTTTGGCACCTGCTAGTCACTTTTCTACAGGATGAAGAGGAGCCTTTAATGAGCATCCCAAACAGAATAGTGCAGTTGAATTGATAGAAACATGGAAACTCCACACTTATATGAGTTTAATCATTTGAGTTGATTTCCTGTACTTGGGACTTAGATTTAGGATGCTGGACTCAGGCTTTATCCTGTGTCAGAACATTGGTCTACCAAGCCCAATATTATCAATTCTGACTGGCAGAAGGTCTCCAAAGTGTCAGGCAGGATCCTTTCCTGGTGGCCTGGTCTTGCTTAGTTTCTAGAATTAGGCAAGATGGGTTGTTTGAGGGTTTGAGGTCACTGTTAAAAGGGGTCTTGGTGAGCAGATAAAATCCCTGAGTTCATTTAAAAATGAAGCAGTACACTTCAAAACACAGAACTTCACTATAGCCGATATTTTACTAACATTAGCTAAAAACTTGCAATTTTTACTGTAACCTCAGGATCACAATCTTCAAAGGGGAGATTTACTTAATAAGCAGCTGAGTCCCCTGGGTGAGACAGCAATAAAGGTGCAATTAACTTTTCATGTGAGATGCTATACTAGGAACAATATAACAAAATTTGTGTCATTTTCAGTATTTCCACTTCCATGTACACATTCCAAATTCTGAAATGAATTCTCCTGCACTAGCCTTTAGGCCCGTGATGGTGAACCTATGGCACACATGCCACGGGTGGCACGCGACACCATTTTGGCAGTCATGTACCCATTCCTCCTCCTCCCTGCCTTTTCCTGGCATCCAGCTGTCTCTCCAAGGCCAGCAAATGCCAGGGGGCAGGAGCCAGAGGCACGTGCCTGTGGCTCCTGCACTCCAAAGCCCATTTGCCAGCCGCTAGGTGTCTCAAAGGAACAGTTAAAGGCTAGCAAATGCAGAGGGAAGAGCCAGAAAATGACACTGGAGAGAAGGAGCCAGAGATGTACGCCTCTGGCTCCTTCTCCCAGCCCTCTCCTGGCCTTCAGCTGCCTCTCAGAGAAAACTGAAGGCCGGAAAAAAGGTGGAGGGTGGAGCAGCAACCATGTGCTGGCTTCTCTGACCCCCCCCCACGGGCCCTTTCAGAGCCATAGCTCTTCCCAAAGGGACACAGACAAGCCGGCAAATGGCAGGGGGAAGAACCAGAGGTGTGCACCTGTGGTTCCTGCCCTCCAAAGCCCATTTTCTGGCCTCTGGGTGTCCCAAAGGGACACATAGAGGCCAGCAAATGGCAGGGGGCATGAGCCAGAGGCGCATGCTTGTGATGCCTGTCCTCCAAAGCCCATTTGCCGGCCTCTACATGTCCCAAAGGGACATGTAGAGGCTGGCAAATGACAGGGGGCAGGAGCCAGAGATGCTCACCTGTGGCTCCTGCCCTCCAAAGCCCATTTGCTGGCCTCTATGCGTCCTAAAGGGACAGTGGCCAGGGAGAAGAGCCAGAAGTGCTCACCTGTGGCTCCTGCCATTCGAACAGCTGGAGACTGGAAAAAGGAGGTGGGGGCAGAAGCCCTGACCCCTGGAGGGTGGAAACCCTGCCCCCAAATGGGTGGAAGTCGCATCCCCCAGAGGCTGGAAGCCCGACCCCCGGCACCAAGTAGAGCATGGTGCCTTAAAAAACCAGTTGGGGCACATGGCTGCCAAAAGGTTCACCATCACTGCTTTAGGTGTTACTGAAAGGAGCACGTTCAAATGTGCTCTTAAGAAGACTTTCATAGTGTGGGATATATTAAGCGTTGTAAATAAAAGGACATGGAATCAGAAAACTAGATGAATTCTGGTCAAACCAGTTTTATCATAGGTAAATTATTGATGTTCATTATCTTGAAACTGGTGTGACAGTATTTCTTTGGCTTTGATCATATCCAACCATAGCAGTTTCTAGGTGAAAAACAGCATACATTTAATTTAGGTAAGAACTTACAGCCAGCTCTTGTGTGAATCTGACTGAGTTTAGGGAAGAAATTGGTTGGAGCTAAATGCAGTCACAACCAATACAATCATGGCCTTATCCAAACTTGTATACAAACAGAAGTAATGCCATTTGAAACATAGCTTTGGATTTAAATAATAATGTAAGAAATGTAGACTGGACAACTTCTGTTGGCTTTAAATTGGCAGCATTCCAAATTTCTAGCCCAAAAAGCAGGTGTGATATGGGCTTAGTTAGAAAACTTCAAACACTGTGGCACCTATGTTTGGGAAAAAAAAGTTGGCAAGATTCTGCTACTTAGAAACTTAGGAGTTGGAGGAGACCACAAGGTCCACCTAGTCCAACCCTCTTCCATGTAGGAATATACAACTAGACCATATCTCTTTCTTTTTCTATCAAGTATTCTTGCTGAGCTCATCATATCTCAGATGTTCTCTTGTTCACTTTTTTCAAATGAAGGTTGAAAGTGTCTGGAAGGGTCCTAAAAAGACTAGTCCAAATTCTTACAAAATGCTATGGTCTGATTAATTACTATAAATGCACCATGTTACCCATTCTGTGTTAAACTTAAGAAATAACATCTTTCTATTCTAAAACTACTGTTATGTTTGCATGTGCATTCTATTATTATGTGCAGGAATAAGATACATGCTCAAAATGCATGCTGGAATGATGGGGTTGGGGGAGTGAAAAACTCCATTTTTTAAGACAAAGAAAAAGCTGACAAAGCTTTCAAGAGATGACCATCCAGCTGAGGTTTAATCTGTGCAAACAGACTTGCTGTAAATGGCCCTGAAGTTAAAAATAAAACTACTCCCCTTTTCTTCAGATACCCATGCCGCTTCTCTGACCTTTTGTGACCACCACAATGATGGCAAATCTTCTCTCATTCTGGTCCTCCACTGACTTACGTCTCAAGCTTAACAGCTGGAGAACACTGAATGAGCTTCTGGGTCTTTGGGGTCACTGGGAAAGAGCCATACAGATATTCTTTACTGCTAATGGCATTTCTGCACATAAATCCCCCCAACTCACTTGTAGAATACTAACTAAGCTATAGCTCTGTTTCAAATGGAGACTAGAAAGGAAGGTGCATCACCTTTCATCCGCCCGAAATCATTCCCTGGTTTTAGAGGTACGTTGGCTAAAAGGCAATTTCTTTATCAACAAAGAAAGAGTGTGAAGTTTTTCTCCAACCAATATTCATGAGAAAATGTTGACCTTGACATTAATGAGGTTAAGAGGATGGTTTCAGTACTGAAGTGCATGTGCTTAGAATTCCACAGTTAAATCAGGCCTGCACATGACATGAGTCATCAAGCTGAAGTTCACAGAGTCTGCAGGTTATACTTGCCAGTTGCTTGGGAGGTTTTTTTTCCCCCAGCCCAGTTTTCCTCCTTGCTCACACACACACATTTTCTAGTCCTAGACATGTAGCAAAGATAAGACACATCATACCCTACAACCATCTCAATTTGGCAAGGATAGCCAGGATTAACTCTCCTTCTCCAACATTTTCAGTTACTTTCATAATGTCTGAGCATGCCAGGGTGATGTTGTGGTTTGAGCATTGGACTTCTACATACACTGGAGGCCAGGTTTCAGATCCCTGCTTGGCCATGGAAACCCACTTGGTGATCTTGGAAAAGTCATATTCTCTCAGCCTCGGAGAGAGGCAAGGAGCAGTAGCAGACCAAAAAGGGGTTGGAGGCTCTCTGTCCTGAATGCAAAACATAAGGGGATGCAATGGCAAGTCCTCCATCCTCTTGCACTCAGGCACCAGAAAAGGGAAGAAGGACTTGACTGTGTAGAGTGAAATTGAGTTTCAGACACTCACAACCTGCTTCAAGTCAAGGAGACCTTCCTTTCTTCTTCTTCTCCTGGGAATTTTTATGTAATGAAGAAAAGAAGGGAGGATGGAGAAGGGGAGTGGGGTAAAGACTGTTTACTCTTGAAAATGAAACCATACATCCTCAAAGAAGTAGATTTATATTTTGGCATAGAAAGAATATGTTATGGATTTGTGCTACTCTATCCTCACTCCCATTTATAACCAGAAGAACTAAGAGCAAACACTCAGTGGTGCCTAATAATAATAGGAAAAAATTCTACAAGTATAATAATTCATTCATTTCCTAATAAGAATAAAGAAAGAATACCTGTCTTGATCCTTTGATCCACTGTTTAAAAGCAATAAGTGTAACTGCAGAGTCTACTATTAAAATAATTTGAAATTTGCTCACTGATCATATCCCAAAGCCACTATTTTATAAAGTTTCTTTAGCCACAGTTCTTTATGGATGAGCAAAACCTATCACTTTGAACTGCTGTCTGATTCAATTTCCATTAAAATTTTGAGATATAAAGTTGCTCAAGACAAAAAGTAACTTTAAGACATAAAGTTACTGTTTCTCCAGGAGAAAAGAAAAAAGTAGGCTATGGAGATAAAATTAATGATAATCAGAATTTAATGACATCATTTTAAAAGCTGAACTTTTAATAAAAGAACAGTTTTCTGGTACAATCATAATAAAAAAATGAAGAGAGATTTCATTACATAAAATAGTCTAAAGATGAATTGCTCTCTTGAGCCTTTATGACACTATAGAAAAATCTTACATCGTGACCTCTTTAATTGATTTAATGAACTTTTCTTTTTAACCATATTTTAGCCTTCAAAATATTAAAATTATCTAGTTCTTTGTTTTCCATCATCCCAAAGTTTCCCCATAATTCTGCATGCAGACTGGGTTAATTATAATGTGCTGAATTCTGTTGACTCAATGGGATTTATGTATATGTTGACAATTCAACAATTTACTGAATAGATCTACTCTAGTTGGGACTAACCCACAGGACTGCGGCCATAATATCTTAAGACAACCCATGGTGTCTTTTCAAGACGATTTTTGGTCTTGATCACGATCAAGACCAGAGAAGAATATTCTGAATTACATCACCTTACAATGGGGTATGGTCCCAGTGTGGTGTTTTAGGTATGCACTTAACTCTCTTTTTGAAATCAGTGTTATAAGTAGCCCAATCATAAGCACCTTACTTAGTACATAGGACTAAGCCCACTGTTAGTTCTCCTAAAGCAGGCCCATTTAAATGAACAGGACTCATTAGTTATATCAAGCTGATATCTTTTTGGTTTCAATCAGTCTGTTGCAGGTAGGACTAATACTGAATTTTGCCTTTAGTCTCTAGTAAATGTCTTCAGGATTGTATGCTTACGTGAAATTAAACGTATAGCAATTCACTGATAAAGTGCTAGATATTGCTTATTTTAGTATATATTTAATATTTTCACAGTGGAAAGACAATGCTATACATATCCCACTGCAGTGAGTTTGGATTGTGCCACTAAGCAGAGGGCATTTACACTTCTTGTCAGCTTCATGGCCAAATGTTAGCAGCTGGTCTGTGGCATGGAAATGATAAATTGGTTTTTAGAAGGTTTTACTAGATCTGCTTCAACTTAGTTGTTCAAGGCTGAGGATAGACCAAAGGGAGAGCGAAACTTCCCCATTATCAACTTGCTTGTATAATTTTCATAGTTATTGGGAGAAGAGATGCCCCTGTGTGTCACTTTTCTTTGTTCACTTTTGCACTATGTAATCCTTAGGAAACCATCTTCCTATGCAGGTATACAAATATTCGGGCTACTATCCATTTATGGGATTATTTCAAACAAAAACTTATAGAAGTGGAATTACATTAATTTATTTTCTTTTTCTTTTTACTGTGCAATTAATATCAGCTGTGGACTTATGGACACAGTCATTTGCTCTCCAAACTAAAATAATTAAATATAATCTTAATGTGTGTACATATATTAATACGTTGCACTGTTGTGATTTGTCCTACTAATTATTATATCTAAAAAATTAAGTAAGCAATATGGATATATATATATATATATATATATATAATGATGTGAGTTCTCTGGTTATGGTGCAGTTTTGCTATCATTATAATAACTAGGATTCTTAACTGTATATTCAGATTCTGGTTGTATCTGTTGCTTGTTGTAAGTCAACCCATTAAAGGATGTTGCTTGAAAAAAAAATTTTTTTTACCCATTAAAGTTGCAGTCCTATACTCAATTATCAGGGAATGAGTCCAATTCAACCTGACAGGTCTCAATTTTGAACATATATAGGAGTGTACTGCAAGAAAACCTATTTATCCAAGTTTCCTTAAGCCATTGCTGAAGGCCATTTTCTTCAATGGTTACTTAAGCTTTTGTTCGCTTAATTTGATGGCAATGAGTGTTACAATTATTTTTACACACACAAATACACACACACACACACATACACACACACACACGAAAGTTTAGAAGGGAAAACATTTATAAATCAAACTAGATGGCATGAAAAACAAAAGGTACACTCTGGTCTAAACGCAATCATTAGCTATAACTAGAGTAGATCCATTGAGTCACTAGAACTTACATAAGTGTGTGTGTGTGTGTGTGTGTGTGTGTAGACTAATTATTATGTCTAAAAAATTAAGTAAGCAATATGGAAATATATAATTTTTTTTATGGTGTGAGTTCTCTGGTTATGGTGCAATTTTGCTATTGTTATGTGGTGGCTTAGTGGTTAAGACACCAATTCAGATTATTGTAAGAGTAGAAGGTTGGCAGTTCAAGGCGCAAATGCTGCATCATGGGATGAGCTCCTGTCACTAGTCCCAGCTTCTGCCAGATAAATAGATACCACTTTGGTGGAAAAGTAGCAGCATTTGGTGCAGTTATGCTGGCCACATGACTGCCTGAGTTGTCTTCGGATGACACAGGCTCTTCAGCTTTGTAACAAAGATGAGCACTTCCCCCAACAGTCAGTTATGACTATACATTCATGTCAAGGGACTACCTTTACCTTTACCTTTAAGTTTATATAAATGTTAGCTTCCTGAATTTACACTGATTCATTTAGTCTATTGTTATTGGGGCTAACAGTTGGATTTGGTCCTCAGCGACAATTCAGTTCAAAATTAAACATGTGTAAAATAAGAACAGCTCCCCAAATTAAATGTTCTTCATTGCTTTGATGTAAAAAGCTTCAGAGTCAACCTACAAAAATCCAAACTATTCTGTTTTAACACCCCTCTAGACAAGCAATTGAAATGGCAAGGTTTGTCCAGTTCCATCTTTGCCCATCGGGTTTCACTTACCTAGGTATATTAATTACAAAAGACCTACTCCAACTGCTCCCATGGAATTGTAAACCACTTACAGATTGGATGAAATCTGAATTGAAGCTCTGGAAAACACAAACTCTCGCTATTGGGTAGGATAGCCTTATTAAAAATGAATCTCCTGCCAAAGCTTCTGTTTTTGTTCCAAGCTATTCCTCTTTCCTCTCCCAGTTCATACTTTATTTTATGGTAAAAACAAATAGACAACTTTATTTTTGCAAGTAAACAAATTTGGTTTCCTAAAAATTGCCTATATATGAAATCTAAGCATGGAGGTCTTGCCCTACCCAACTTGGAATATCACTTTGTGGCATTTCAGTTAATCCAAGCTACCCAGATCATCAAGAGATCTACCTCTACACTTTGGGTAGAATTAGAATTAAACATAGAAAAACCTGAATTGATCAACCCCTTTTTTCTAACATCTCAGCTAGAACCATGAACAGTATTTTTTTAAAAAAATTCTTTGAACATCATTTTTCTGTATGGAGGAAATGGGGTCATCTCATAGCTCCTAGCCCTTCCTCAATTAGACCATTTCTACTTCACCCTTCCTTTCTTAGCCCAGAAAAATTCACACAATTTAAAGGGTGGGAAGATAAGGGCATCCATACCATCCAGTACTTATTCCAGAATTCTAGACCTAAAACTACAAAAAGCCTCTTAAATGATTTGCTGCCCTTTAGGCCTCCTGGCTCCAAATCCAACAAATTGTCTGATTTGTGTCCCATCTAGTATGGTCAAGAGAAACCCCTAGATTCTTAACCATACTTGAACAAATGTGCACAGTCCCAGATCCACCAGTGAAGGGATGGTCAGCTGCATTGTATAATTGGATGGCTGAAGACTCCTATGGGAGGGGTACTTTTTATAAAACAGGGTGAGAGTTGGACATACATTTGGTTATTTCAGATGCTGAATGGCAACATGTCCTCCTTATATGTCAAAGCCATCTGCCCTATGAGAAAGTGCACTGAAGGTGGTATACAGACGATACCTGATTCCTGTTCAGCTAGCATGAATGACAAGGAAGATATTTCATTTGTGCTGGAGGGGTTGTGGAAGAAGAGGTACATATCTACACATGTGGTTGGAGTGCCCACATCTTCAATGATTCTGGACACAGATCATAGAATCATAGAACCATAGAGTTGGTTCAACTCCCTGCCATGCAGGAATTTCCAATCAAATCATCCCCAACAGATGGCCATCCAGCCTCTGCTTAAAGACCTCCAAGGAAGGAGACTCCATTACACTCCAAGGGAGTGTGTTCCACTGTCGAACAGCCCTTACTGTCAGGAAGTTTCTCCTAATGTTGAGGCGGAATCTCTTTTCCTGTAGCTTGCATCCATTGTTCCGAGTCCTAGTCTCTGGAGCAGCAGAAAACAAGCTTGCTCCCTCCTCAATATGACATCCCTTCAAATATTTAAACAAGGCTATCATATCACCTCTTAACCTTCTCTTCTCCAGGCTAAACATCCCCAGCTCCCTAAGTCGTTCCTAACAGGGCATGGTTCAATTGATCTCAGACATTATTAAACAAAAGGTCCAACCCATCCCAGAGTTGCTTCTCTTATCCATATTCCAATCTAATAACAAATCTCTCCATCAAAAAGAAATCATAGGTTTTTTTAGTTGCTATAGCTAGACTAATCATTGTCAGAAAATGGAAACTAGGTCATCTATCCATAGATCAATAGTGGATGAAATTATGGGAAAGATGGTCAATAGAGAAGCTTACAGATGATATCAGAAGAACCTCTGAGACATGGGACTGTAACCAGTTCAAGGAAAAGTGGCTGCCTCTTATAGAATATATAAACTCCAACTCTCATGTTCATGTCTCACCACAGAAAACAGGAGATTATGGCATGGAGTTCTGAATGAGAACTCAGTTTTGTAAATTTATATTTTAGTTTGTGTTTTTAAAGCAGAATGGTGATTTAATTGTATTTTGCCTTTTGTAAACAATAAAACTTTAAAAAATAAGCACAGTGACTGTTCACAACCTCAATAACAGATGCTAATGCAACAATCTTGCCATATTGGTGATGGTAATACCAGTAAACTAGGGTACACAGCTATAAGGGCACTGTTGACATTTGTTCTTTCCATTAACAAGGTGTGAACAATGACAATGCATGGCATACACTGTGTATTAATACAAGAGTCCTCACTACTACACATGTAACAAAAGACATGTAACAAAAACAAAAGCTTCTCAGAGAAGATTTTGACCCCAAGGAGACTGGCTTTTGATGAGCATATATAAAGCTTCAAACATCAACACTAACTGTCTGCTGTAAAAGTCTGAAAGACTTGTATCATCTTATGCAGCCTTTTGAAAATTTAGGACAAGGCTCATGATTTTCATCTTTCTAGATCCTTTTATATTGCATGCCACTCTCACTCCCACAACTGTGTAAATATGCCTTATATCTTGAGGCTTGAATATCACTCTGTGCTGCATCGGAAAGCATGGGTTTATAGCCACAAAAGTTCATGTTAAAATAAAAACCATTTAGTCTTAAAGGTGCTGCTACATTTCTTTTTTCCCCTTGCTATTTCTTCTTTTCAAAGTAAAGGAAGATCACCATCCATACACATGGACATCCCCAGGTAGCCAATACAAAAATCCAATAGACTACATAATTAGAAGCAGAAGATGGAGGAGTTCTATTTTCATGGCCAAAGCTACACCAAATGCTGACTGCAGCACAGATCATGAGCCACTTATATCAAAGCTTAGAGTAAAGCTGAAGAAGGAAAAAAAAACCCAGCCATCATACCAAAATATGACCTAAAGAACATCCCAACAGGATTTACAGACAATGTGAGAAACAGATTTGTTTTATTAGGGACAATCAATCAGGAGCCAGAAGAGCTATGGACAGAAACCAGGGACATATTCTAGGACAAATGCAGGTGGACACTATCTGTGGCCAAAAAGAAAAAGAAGAAAAAATGAATAACAAAAAACACGTCAAATGCAAAAGGAGAGACAATAAGCAAAAGATAAGGTGATAGGAACAGGACCAGAACTATGAACACAGATGATCAGCGTCTGCTGTGTAAGGATAAAGAGAATTACTATCATAAACAATGCAGAAAAATAGAAGACAGCAACAAAAAAGGAAGAATGAGACACCTCTTCCACAAGACTGGTGAAATCAGAGGGAAATTCAGACTAAGGATGGGGAAGCTTTATGATCAGAATAGAACATACTAAACAATCAACATGAAATAAAAAGATGATAGGAGCAATAAACAGAAGAGCGATAGGAGAAAAAAAATGAATGACACATGAAATGAAGAACCATATGAAGATGAACCCCAAATTTTTGAAAGCTATGTGGAAATAGCACTCAGAGAAATTGGAAAAAATAAATCACCAGGGACAGACATTATCTCAATGGAACTGCTTGAAACCATACAAACAGAATCTATTCCAGCATTAATCAAAATATGCCAATAAATATGGGTAAAAAATAGTGGCCACAGATTGGAAATGATCAATATACATGCCCATCCACAAAAAAGAAGACACAAAATATGGCAGTAATTATAGAACCATAGCACTAATTTCCCACACAAGCATAATAATGCAGCATAGGGGCAAAACAGACTGCCCCAAAGGGGTGGCTTGAAGCTATCCCTGAGAGAGCCAGGTTGGGGCCATGGCAACTGCACATTGTGGCCCCAATCTGGCTTTTTGCTGGCTCAAAAAGAAGTGGAAAAATGCCACTCCTTTTTGATCCAACAAAAAGCCAGTTTTCCCCACCCTGCCACGGCTTTACAGAGTTTACGCGGCATGCAGTATTTAAACACCATGCTGCCAGAATGCCCTGAAGCTGGCTGCCATGTGGGTGGGTGGGTGGCTTGAAGCCAGCTTCTGGGCATCTTGGGGTTGTGTGTTGTATGTACACCATGCCCCCAAGCCATCGAGAAGCCAACTTTTCATGCCAGTCTGTACCAACCCTCAGACTCCAATCATATATGGAGAGAGAACTGCCAGATGTCCAAGTGGGATTCAGGTAAGGAAGAGGCACTAGGGACCACATCACAAACATGTGATGGATAATGGAACAAGCCAAAGAATTTCAGGAAAAAAAATCAGCATGTGCTTTACAGACAATAGCAAGGCCTTTGACAGTATAGATCATGAAAGCTATAGAAGGCTCTTAAAGAAATTGGAGTGCCACTACACTTGATAGTCCTGATGAGTAATCTATACTTAGGAGGCTACTCTTAGAACAGAAGACAGAGAAACAGAATGGTGCCCAATTGACAAAGGGGTCAGGCAATCCTGTATTTTATCACCCCATCTGTTCAACTTGTATGTGGAGAATATGATACATAGAGTAGGTTTAGACATGGAGGAAGAAGGAGTGAAAATAGGAGGAAGGAACATGACAAGGTATGCAAATGACGACATAACACTAGCAGAAAGCATCACACACTTGGAACAAGTGGAACAATCACTAAAGAAAGTCAAAGGAGAATGTGCAAAGGAAGGCCTAATGTTAAACATAAAGAAAATAAAAATAATGACCACAGAAGATTTACATAAATTCAACCTAGATAGTGAGGAAACCAAAATAGTTAAAGATTTCCCATACCTTGGATCAAACATTGAGCAGAAAAGAGACTTCAATAAAGAAATCAGAAGAAGATTAGGAATGGGAAGGGCAGCTATGAAAGATCTAGACAAAATTATGAAGGGTAAAGATAATCAGCTGAACACTAAAGTTAGAATCGTCCAAGCCATTGTATTTCCAAAATGTGAGAGCTGGACAGTGAAGAAAGCAGATAGGAAGATAATTGATTCATTTGAGATGTGGTGCTGAAAAAGAGTGCTAGAGATACCATAGATTGCCAGAAAGACAAACAAATGGGTATTATCACAAATCAAGTCTGAATTCTCCCTGGAAGCCAAGATAACTAAAGTGAGGCTGCCACACTTCAAGCCACATCATGACAAGGCATGCTGGAAGGTGGAGGGTGGTAGAAAGAGAGGAAGACCACATGCCAGATGGACCTGAGCGGGTAGGTAGAGGGTAGGTAGGCTTTGAGATGTCACATTCACAGTGCCGAATGAGTCGAGGTCAACTCAAAGGCAACAAACAACAACTACATCCACTGTAATTTGCATGTGTTTTGTATACATGATGTATTTTCTGTATTTTGTTTGGCCAATAAAGGTATCTCTTTTTTGTGGATTTTTTTTTTCAATTTTTAGAATATTTCAGAAATATTAAGCTCTTTCATTTCTAATTTTAGCATAGCATATAATGAGACAGGATAGCATTTCATTTACTTTGTAATATAATGCTTCTGTAATGGGAAATATATTCTATGTAATCTTCAAAGTCACGGAAACTTTCAGGACAACTTTCTGCAATGGCTGTAAAACACTCTTTCTCTCCATGCTTTTAAGATGTGTGAAATCCCCTTTGTCACGAGTGGACATCTTTTAAATGAATGGATTAAATCACCTCAGGACTCTGGTGACATTTTGATTACAATGACATTAGTTGATAATAAGGAATTAACTTTATGCATTTAGAAAAACTGGAGGTTTCTTTATCACCTAAGATGGAAAGTTTACTGCGGCCAGCTGAACAATACTTCTTCTTTGTGAATTGTCACTTTAAACCCTTTATCCTTGTAATTTATGGGAATATTTGTAAGCAATGGAGGATTATTTATCCTGCAGAACACCCATTTGCTCAGTCATTATACTCTCTATGACTCGGTGGCTTCATAACATGGCACATTAATGGGGACATTTAAACTATAATTGTAGCACTGTTTATGCTCAAAACACTGCTTTTTTTCCATGTTGACTTCCCACTCAGAAAAAAAAAAAGATGTGTTTTATAGGAGTCACATACTAAGACAGGAATGTGTGGAAAAAATCTTCATGAACATCGGTTGTTCTATATGCTCCAAAAGGCATGGCCACTCATTAATTTTTTAAAAAGGAAACTAAAAGAAATTAAAAATCTATCCCAACCACCCCAAGAATGATAAAAAGGTATTTTGAACTGTTTCATTCATAACAAACCGGAATAGTCAGTTTTCCATAGAGTTATAAATGGATGGCAAATACTGTACCTAGAAAGGATACAAATTAAAAACAAAACTTAATGAGAAAGCTCCAGTTGTATTTTTGTTGGCGATAGATCTGAATTTCACTTACAGCCTCAGTCTAAGGTTTGCTTTGGGCCTTATCATGGAATAGACAAGAGCTACACTAGTCACAAAGTGCAATTTAAAGCTGGTTCCAGGATTCCTCCTTCGGCCAAATTTGTGATGAATTTTCTCAACTATCCTTCATGTATTTCACAATCACTGAAGTAATGTTAGTGTGATGCTGTAGTTAGTTATATTGCTGCAAATTAAGGTATTCATTTTTAAAATCCTAGACATGGTGCTATTCTGTGCAAAACAATATCCTTCCTTCCTTCCTTCCTTCCTTTCCTTCTTTCCTTTTTTGTTGTAATCATTTTCCCTCAGTTTGTCTTGAAATAATGAGCAATGTTTTCTCTCTTAGGCAATATGTAAACAGGGATGATAATTTTCATCGGAAACAAGTGCTATTCATATATTTTCAACATTGACCCTAGAAATTATTGAACATAATCCTAATATTGTTTGTGTGTGTGTGCATGTGCATGCATACAGCTCTAATCATTTGTCAAGTTATGGTGGCCCCATTTATTTCATAGGGTTTTCTTAGGTAAGGAATATTTATAGGTGGTTTTGCATGTTCCTTCCTCTGAAATATAGCCTATAGCTCCTGGTATTCCTTGATGGTTTTACAATCCCAGTCCTAGCCAGGACTCATCCTACTTAGCTTTCATGATCAGACAGGATCTGGTGCCTTCACAGTATTTAGGCCTCTCAAGTACGTAATCTGTATTTTAGCATACCAAAGCCATGTGCTTTAAAAGGTAAGCAGGGGTTCTTGAGCAGCAAATCCCAGCAACCCTAGAGACCATCGTCCATGCTAAGAAATGTTGTGAGTTATAGTTCATCAATATGTTGAGGAACTCATGATCCTAAAACATGGCCAGTTTATTCAGACAGACTATTCATGTGAACACTGTGGTTCTCAGCGTATGGGGAAAGGCAGAATGAGTTGGTCTCCTTGCCTTTTGTTAAGGCCCTCATTTATTATTTTCAGAATTATTATACTAAAACCATAAAAGCCTGGGGCTCAAGGATTTTATTAACTCTGCTCCTTTCCCCCATATTATTCAAACACTGCGGTGGTCTCATAAAGAAGTTGTGAACAACCACACATATACACACAGACATGAATGTATGCAAATTAAACTTGGGTTTTTCAAGCACAAACACCTGTGCTTCAATGGGAACCTTACAACTTTATATATTTTCAAAGTCACATTCTCACTATTCAAGCAGAGCCATCAATTTTTCAATGTACCTTCCAGTCCTCTCCTGAGAATGAAACTACTGATGAGGAAACCTTCAGGTGGAATTCAGGGACATAAATTACAAATACAGGTTTATGTGACAGATGATCCCTATTTATTTATAGAAGAAAGGTGTTTTAAGGCATATGGCTGAAAAGGAACAGTCACAGCTTGATGTAGAAATAAATGGATTAAGGGGGGGAAAAAGCATCCTGAAGGTCAGTTTCCTTAAAACATCCAAATGTCATGGCCAAGGTGTCAGAGGGATAGAAGGGGCCAGCACAGCTCCGCCATGCCTAGCCCTTAGACAGAAGAAGGGCCCTCTACCCAGTGGCATCCCTAGGGTTAATGTCATCCAGTGCTCATGGTGTCATTCCCCCATTGATCTCCTCATCCCATCTCCTCATCCCATTTCACACCATACAGAATCCTCAGTAAGTGCTTTTTTGCACTAATGTTACTCATAAATCATAATTCCCAGATACCACTGAATGTCATGCTGTAGTTGTGACATAAACAACTAGCAAAATTCAAATTATACCCATCAAATTACAACATCATACACACAAACTAAATATATATTACATATACACAGTGAATATGTGGTTAAAATGTGATATGTTAAAAGAAATTTTAAAAACAATATATTTTTTAAAAAAATCATTTTTTTAAATTAAAATTTAAAATTTTAATTTTAAAAAAATTCTGGGGCATCTCCTTTCTCCTCCCACTAAGCTTTGCCCCATTCCCACCATCTCTTAAAGCATTTGAAAGGGAAGCAGATGAATGCCACAGCCTGTTTCTGCCAAAAGTTAGGTGTTCGAGGAGCAGTGGTGTCACCCCCTCTTAAGGTGTAACCTGGTGCAGTCTGCACCCTCCACACTCTCCAAGTGATGGCACTGCCTCCCCTCATTCCAACTGCTATAGCCCTGGCCTCAAAGGGAGAGAATAAGAGGCAGCAGGCACAGCTCAATGAGGTTTAGCCCAGGGACAGAAGAAGGGCCCTCCTTCCATTCCAACTGCCATGGCCCTGGCCTCAGAAGGAGAGAAAAACCACTGGACTTGATCCCCACTGCCATACCCTTCTCCTCTTCTGCCATGTCTTTTTTGATTGTAAGCCTGAGGGCAGAGAACTGTCTAACAATTTTGTAAGCCACTCTAAGAGCATTTCTAAAGAACAGGGCATAAAAACAATTAGTCATCATCACCATCAGCACCATCATTCAGGAGAACTAGTCTTGTTCTGCCTCAAACTGTAGAGCTTTGCCAGTCCCGTTAAAACTTTGTTTCAAAAATGACTGCAAAAAGTTCTGAAGCAGAACAAAAAAAAAAACCTGGAATGCACGCATTCGCTGAAGGAATCAGCCTCAGCCACTGCTACCTATTAAAGTATTTCAAGGCATCGAACTCGGGCATCCTGTCCAGAGTTAAGAGGTTACTTTCACCCAAAGCTTTGTCTTGCTGTAGCATCCAGTATCTTTCATCTTTTTATGTAGCCTCTTAATCATGCTTTTCTGCCTCTTTTAATGTCAGACTCAATGACCTGATACTCAAAAGTACCCAGGACCCCATGTTTGATGTTTGTTCCTACCTTTTCTTTTTTTCCCCTAGTTCATCTTGGCAGCTCTTTCTACCACTTCTTCCATGTTTGCTTTCTCATTCTTGCCTCTACTTCAGATCTGTCTCCATTCTCCTCCTGATATCTCACAAGATTTACTAGAGGCCATTTCCAATATTATCCTCCTCTTCCTCCACTTTCCACTTTCTTTACTCCCACTCTCAGTAAAAGTCATTTTTCAACCACTTTCCATCCTGTCTCTTGCTTTCCAGACTTCTTTTGCTTTCTGCCTTTGCTTCATTCTTGGCCAGAACCTAAATCCCTTTCTCTACTGGGGAAATGGCCCATGCCCTGTGACTTGCCTCTCTGCACTGGTATCTCTTAGCCAGCTTATGTCATTGGCAGTGGAGTCTTGGACCATTCCAGTTTCACATCTGCAGCGGGGAAAAGGGAAGATGATGTGCCAAAGTAGTATATATCGAGGGGTAGACTACAAAATAACTTTTAACATTCGTGCCTGATGAAGAAACATGTGAGCTTTAAAAGCTTGTAAAATGTATTTTGCAACTTTTGGGTGGCCTAATAAAATATCACAATAATGTGTGAGGTTGTTGTTATGTTATGCCAAAATGGGACACTCTTGTTTTCGGAAGCACTTTCTGTTGGATTATGCCCCATTTTGACTAACAGAACAGTTGGCAACATTTGCATTTGCTAGGGTGGAAAATTGCAGTTCTGTGCACAAAATAAATGGCCATGTGGGCAAAGCTTTCTTGAGCACACTCCTTTAACATTAAACCAACATAGGAGTATTGTAACAAAAATGTTGTTTTAATAATCAGGCAGGCAAAAGCCCTTTTGACTGGGAAGCTTTTGGCACTAACTGGCTGCTGAGGAAGGTATTTTATTTGCTTTTAATTTAATTGTGTTTAAATATTATATGTTTTGTGGCTTTTATTCACAGCATTTTCTTTAGTTATTTTTGTTGTGAGCCTCTTCAAATACCAGTTTTAGAGAAAACCTGGGATATAACTCAAATGAGTGAATCAATCGGGACGCGTTTTGAGAAATACACTGTTAGGATATCAAAATCTAGTATTCTTCTCAATTTTTACAGTGTAAGGATATACTTTTATTCATAATAATTTCTGGAAAGTTTATGACAGACTTTAAATTAAAGAGGTACAATATATGTTTTTATAAAAATGATTTTTTTAAAAAAATATGGTTTCAAAAAAAGAATAAAGAAAAAAAAAGAAAGAAAGCGGGGAAAGAGGAAGGATGCATACAATATGAGTGTAGGCTAGGCATATACATTAATATATCCTGAGCATATTTACAAAACACATTTTCTTGAAGTTGGTGACCATAAAATACACATTCCTGAATAGCTAAAGCAGTAAGATCTTCTGACCATTGAACAATAGGTCATGTTTTTCTTTCCAGGTCTAGAATACAAGTCATTTGGCAGCTGTAAGAACACGTAGGCTCCAACCATTTTGACCATTAATTCAATTCTGTATCAATATATAAACAACTGTGTGAAAAATTCTTAATGGATAGTACACTGTATGATTTTGAATTTGAGAAAACAGAATTAGAAAAAATAGAAAAAAATGACCCTTGGATAAGTCGACTCAGGTTTTTTGGGTCAATTTTTTGACCTAAATTTCTAGACTTATACATGAGTATATACAGTAAACATAATTCAAAAGACCACCTTGATTAGCCATTCATGGACTGCATTGAAGAATGACATATAATCTGAAAATTCCATGTTGCATAGTTTCTGATGGATAATCAATTTAATTGTTATGTGAAAAGCAAGGTTTTTCTTCTTGATTGCTATCCATAAACTTTTTAAAAAGCTATTAGTCATTTACAAATCCTAGTTCACTGGACACTTATTAACTATTTAGAAGCAGTCATTATTTAAGAAGACTATAAAGTTAGCATTAGATGAATTATACACGGTTTATGAAGTGATTATTTAGTCAGTGGAAAATTAAGTACTGACATTTTTTCTTGATAGGAAGTAGGACATTCATCAGCAGAACTGTTAAATTTTTAATCAGCCAGGCCTACTGTGGCTGATGTAGCTATGCTTTCAAATTGACCTTTCTCTCTGCCACAATTCTTGTTGATACACATAGACACAATATAAGTTCATATTGCTATATTGTTGACAGATAGGTTTAAAGGCAAAATATATGCAATCTATTAATTTTCTTTAACATGTGCCAGGTTTTGGACAATTTTGATTTAGATAGGGGCTTTCTAGACTGGCAAAAAGAAGTGTGTTCATGGCTGCATGAAACTCTAGCCTTTAGATGAGAAAAAGGGAAAGTGTGCCATGAAAATGCTATTTTTGCATTTTAGGGAAGAAGAAGCGCCTTTAAAAAGGTGCTGGTTTTCCCAGCTTCTTTTTTAAAAACTGCAGAACAGCGCAGCTCCATCTAAAGGCTGTGGCGCAGCTGCTAAGCATTAAGGAAAATGCAACTTCATGTCACACTTTCCTGCCAATCTAGAAAGCCCCACTGTTAAATAACAATAAACATTTTTCATAGGTTTGCCATTTCAATACATGGAAGATGCTTCCCCTTGCAATTAGTGTAAACATGGAATGTTTACAAACCAGATGGATACACTCAATTGGGGGTTGTGGGCAAGGGCTTGCAGTATCTGGGCAAGGCATTGGAGGATAGGGATTCTTGGAGATGTCTCATCCTTGGGGTCTCCATGAGTTGGAACCAACTCAAGGGCAGATAACAGCAACAACTAAGTCAGGTAACCATAGTCGTTTTCTGGAGAATTAGAATCTGTACATCTTGGTTTTAAACTGATGGGCCTACTCTCAGTCACCAACTCAATACAGCCCCTATAGAGATTTTCTAGTGTATGACTATTATATCATCTTGAAGCGAGCTCATGGGGTCTACCTACCTGGATCAAGTTAGGGCTCTGAGGCTGAATATAACACTTCAAGAAATAAACAAATTAAAAGCCTGCATACCAGTGAGTCCAGCCACAGAGGTTGTTGCATCACCCAGCCACTGATAGAGTTAACCCAGACTATCATGGTAACATTCTGAGTTTGCCTCCAGATATGTTATACTGCTCTATTTCATTCTCTGTTTTTTATTTCTCAAATCTTGCATGCAATTGTAGCACCTTTGAGACTAACTGATGTTATTCTATGACATGATTATTTTAGGCTGCGTTGAGAAAGTTTGATAGAAAAGCCTCACTTTTGCCACTCCATTAAGAGTGGGAGAGAGTCCAGGGTGATTTTTAGATTACCTATCAGCAAACTTGCCAGCAGCAGCAATACTAGAAGCTGATGGTTTTCTTTTAACTGGAGTAGTGAATCTTCTCTAGGTTTGCCCTGGACATTAAAGGAGCTATCCAAGGTTCTGAAAACAATGTTGTGCAGAAAATACTTTCTGTGATTTCTTCTCTTTGCTGCTGTTGTTGCTGACTCAAAAAAGCACTGGTCTGAAAATCTTGTGGCAGGTGACTTGTGCTTGTTTGTTTGTGTGTTTGTTTTACAAAATATATTGATGCACTGAGACATTTTTGCTCACCAAGGATGAGAAAAAAAAAGTGAAGATGAATGTTACATTTGTAAAATTCATTTGAGCCTGAGAAAATAGGTCAAGACTGCACAAGCCTGTTTTCAATTTATTGTCTTATTGCTCTACATTTTGAATTGGCCAACCAATTTTATTGGAAGCGAACCAGAGAGTTTTACAATATGGGGCATAATAGAAATATGGTAAATACATACATACATACATGAAATTATTAATAAGGTCTCATCAGGGAGATGAAATTTGCATTGGGAATATCCTATTTCATGCTTTACTACTGTGCTACATGCAGTCTCATTTTTCATACCAGTAGTTATACTGCAGCACATGCCTTTATTCATGATGAAGACACTCCTTGCTTTGGCTCCTTAAAGTTACGACAATAAGGCATAATAAGAAATCTTGTACTAGATGACAGTTCAGAAAGGCCGCATTTTCTTCTGTGTTTACATTTCTTTATCCTTTGAGATTCACCTACTGTGCCTTCAGCCGCAGGAAAATATTTAACTCAGGGACCATCTTTTTTTATATCCAAGTAGATCAAGGCCCCACTGTTCTTAGATACAAGTGCCTATCCATCATTTAAAAACAACATAATTAGCTGTGGAATTCTCATTTAACTTGGCTCTGATCTCAGACACCCATTTATGAAAATATAAATAAACCCCCTCCTGCTGCACTTTAAAAAACACTTATTGTGAACACTAGAGAGCACCACAGAGTAAGGCTTTAGTTTTGGACAAGCTAACATTGAACTTTCTGGAAAGTCAAAGAGATTTTATAATTATCACTAGTTCTGATGCATTTCCTTCATGACATCATCAGAGAGAAAGAGCAGTTTGAAGGCTACAATTTCTAAAACAATGTTTAAGATCATCTGCCATAGTACAGGGTATAGGGAATTTTATTTTGATTTCTCTCTCCTTTCTCTGGATTCTTTCAATTTACTATATACTTATTTATGGTATTTGTTGCTTGGGTATTGCCATGTAAGATTCATGGTGTTCTGTAGAGTAACCTAACACTCACACCCACACATACTGTCCCAAAGAGTTAAAAATATAAAATTTCCAAAGGCCAAGTGTGTGACCTAACCAAGAGAGTCAATCCAGTACACCAGATCTGTGCTGAGTTAACAGAGCAGGAAAGAAAGACATTCTCCTCTAGGTCCTTGCATGTCCCCACTTTCTCTAAGATTGATTCACTGGTGCCTCATGACTTGCACTAACAATATACATTTCCAGGTCAGGCCTAGGTTAGTGTTTGGCAGCAGCTACAGCCTGGGTTTCTCTATGTGATGCCCCTGCCATCTTCTAGAAGTCTTCAGGTGGGGTTACACTCCCCCTCAGACTATGTTTGCAGTTTGCTCCTGCATCTGTCCCTCCAAATGTCAGCTTAGATAGATGCAATGGTCAGGAGTGCTTGTTATCAGCTTTGGCTGATATGCCACCTTTACCCCTTCCTAAAATCAGAGGACTTAAAGATGGTAATGCACACACACTGGTAACATCAAGGCTGGACTTCTTCAATGTATTCTACATTGGCCTAGCTTTGTATCATGTCTGAAGGCTCCAATTGGTTCACAGTATGACAACTAGATTGACTGTGGATACATCCAGAAGTGATCACATCACACTGATCCTAAAATCACTCCAGTGGCTGCCAATTAATTACTGAGCAAAGTACAAAGTGTTGGTTATTACCTTTAAAGCCTTACATGGTTTGGGTCCAGGTTACTTACATGATTGCCTTCTTCTGTACAATCTGCCCTGTATACTCAGTTCCTCTGAGAAATGTTTGTGCCAAACAGCCAGAACCAGACTGGTAATGGTTTCCCAGAGAACCTTTTTATCTGCTGCCCTCAAGCTGTGGAATGACCTGCTGGAAGACACTTGACAGCAGAATATGCTGACAGCATTTAAAATAGCATTGAAAACACATCTCTTTCGACAAGCCTACCCAGTCAATTTCACATCATGATTTTTTCATTGGTATGTTTTAAAGACTGTGGGTCAATACAGATGGCCCCACAGGGGCGGGTCTCTGCCGCCCCTTTTCACGTCAGATTGGGACCAGGGCAACCTTAGTGGGTAGCCCAGAAGCCCCAATCTGGCGCTTTTCCAGGCCACCAAAAAGCGGCAAAATGCAACTTCCCGATGGCCTGGAAAGGGGTGTCCTTGGGGCTTCATGCCCCCGGATACCCCGGGAGCTGCAGCCAGGAGGAGAAAGGGGCTGCCCGGCCCCTTTCTCCTCAGGATCGTTGAGGTATAGTCTTATTTTTGCTAGTTGTTTATATCACAACTATTATCATTTATGTTCAGTGATATATGGGAATTACAATATACTGTATGAGTAACATTAGTGCAAAAGTCATTATTAAGGATTCTGTAGCATGTGATAGGAAGGAGGTCAATGGGGAGAGTGACACTATGAGCAACCACACCAGGTGATGCCAATGCTACTGACACAATTAAAAAAGAAAACACATAAAATCAACAGATAAAATACAAAACTATTAAATCATGAAAAAACACTCATATAATTGAGGCCCGATACAGACTGGTGCAAAGCACCATCCTCAAGCCAAAACTAGGGCTTGCTAGTGCGTGGCAACCACACACTAGTGAACTGTAGTTCATGTGGATGGTGCCATTTTGAAAGTGCACCATCCATACCTGTGAGTGACGATGGTGTCACACGGGCACCGTGTCCACACAGAGCTCCTTTTTTGGGAGCAGATCATTGGCATGGCCACTACACAGCCGTTAGAAATAGTTTTCAGTTCAAATGGACCACCACAGCAAGATTCACTGGACATCCCATGGTTTTCCCTGAAAGACCACCAAGAACGGTTGCTAAGTCAACTTGAGATTATCTTCAGGATGGAATGACTGATCTGTTTTGCATGTTTCAGTTGTGCATGTCTACTGAACAAATGTTATTGTGTGTTCATGTTTGTTAAAACAGTTCTTTCTTAAGTCACTGGACAACATCACAGCCAATGTGGTTTCAACTACATGATGTTTTTAGGACCAATGGAATTTGGGCGGTGTGTGATAACTGCATGTCTGTTTATGTTTTTCCCTTTCCGGGGCTACGTAATGAAATCACAGCCGGGTTGTTCCCAGACCAACTGAGATTTGAAGAAATTCCAGCTAGGTTGGGTCCAACTTCCAGTTGTTCCCAAACCAACTGAGATTTGAGGGGTGTGTAATAAATGGGAGTCCCCTCATTTATCAGGACCTTTCCCCTGTGGGACAGGGACTGTAAGATATAAGAAATGATGACAGGTGAAGCAAGAAGCCAAATAGATGCGAATTCTGGAGTAAGAAGCTGAAAAGAAGCAAGATCTTTGCTTTTAGTCCTTTTTCTGAGTCAGGGATTCAGGTTTGGCTATGTTTGGCTGAAATGATTATTATTTTGTAAATTATCTTTTAAGTTCATGCCTGGAGGACCAGTTGTGCTCTGTGTCTTACTCTTTAATGTTCTTTACTTCGTAATAAACCTTTTTCTTCAGTAATCTTTATTCCTTTTAATGGCCTTAGTTTGGCTAGTATCTGTTCTAATTGTAGGTTACAGTAGAAGGCCTCAGGAATGCCCCAATGCATTACTGGGGTGCAAGAAGTTAAATCATTGGGTGGTGGCAGCGAGTTTTTTTTTAAAAAGGTGGTCTCAAGGAGTCCCATCCAGCTCAGGGGAGTGGGACCATAGAGAACCTTCACAGCCACACATGCAATAATGTGCGCTTCTGTAGATTTTCACAGATACTCCAGTAAAACCTGTGAAGTCTTTTTCTGTAGAATTTTTCAGATCTCCCCACACCTGCAAAGCTTGAACTCTGAGAATGAAGTGTGGCCAGATTGCATTCTATTTGTCTTGAACAAGGAATATTTTAAATTTGTAGACTAGCCCTTAGTTTTACTGCTTTCAAGGGAAGACCCAACCTCTACAGGCAACAGCAGTATACAGGACAGCAACCAGGAAGGAGGGGAAGATAGAATCATAGAATCATAGAGTTGGAAGAGACCACAATGGCCATCCAGTCCAACCCCCTGCCATGCTGGAACTCCCAATCAAAGCATCCTCGACAGATGGCCATCCAGCCTCTGCTTAAAGACCTCCAAAGAACTCCACCACTCTCTGAGGGAGTGTGTCCCACTGTCGAAAAGCCCTTACTGCCAGGAAGTTTCTCCTAATGTTGAGGTGGAATCTCTTTTCCTGCAGCTTGCATCCATTGTTCCGCATTCTAGTCTCTGCAGCAGCAGAAAACAAGCTTGCTCCCTCCTCAATATGACACTCTTTCAAATACTTAAAGAGGGCTATCATATCACCGCTTAACCTTCTCTTCTCCAGGCTAAACATCCCCAGTTCTATTTTCTATCCCTCCCTTCAACCACCATCTTGAGGGGAGAGAAAGGCAGGCCACCTCCTACTGGAAGCAAGAAGAGCCCTCCCTTCAACCACCATCTTGAGGGGAGAGAAAGGCAGGCCACCTCCTGCTGCAAACAAGAAGAGCCCTCCCTTCAACCACCATCTTGAGGGGAGAGAAAGGCAGGCCACCTCCTACTGGAAGCAAGAAGAACCCTCCCTTCAACCACCATCTTGAGGGGAGAGAAAGGCAGGCCACCTCCTACTGGAAGCAAGAAGAGCCCTCCCTTCAACCACCATCTTGAGGGGAGAGAAAGGCAGGCCACCTCCTGCTGCAAACAAGAAGAGCCCTCCCTTCAACCACCATCTTGAGGGGAGAGAAAGGCAGGTCACCTCCTGCTGCAAACAAGAAGAGCCCTCCCTTCAACCACCATCTTGAGGGGAGAGAAAGGCAGGTCACCTCCTGCTGCAAACAAGAAGAGCCCTCCCTTCAACCACCATCTTGAGGGGAGAGAAAGGCAGGTCACCTCCTGCTGCAAACAAGAAGAGCCCTCCCTTCAACCACCATCTTGAGGGGAGAGAAAGGCAGGCCACCTCCTACTGGAAGCAAGAAGAGCCCTCCCTTCAACCACCATCTTGAGGGGAGAGAAAGGCAGGCCACCTCCTACTGGAAGCAAGAAGAGCCCTCCCTTCAACCACCATCTTGAGAGGAGAGAAAGGCAGGCCACCTCCTGCTGCAAACAAGAAGAGCCCTCCCTTCAACCACCATCTTAAGGGGAGAGAAAGGCAGGTCACCTCCTGCTGCAAACAAGAAGAGCCCTCCCTTCAACCACCATCTTGAGGGGAGAGAAAGGCAGGTCACCTCCTGCTGCAAACAAGAAGAGCCCTCCCTTCAACCACCATCTTGAGAGGAGAGAAAGGCAGGCCACCTCCTGCTGCAAACAAGAAGAGCCCTCCCTTCAACCACCATCTTGAGGGGAGAGAAAGGCAGGTCACCTCCTGCTGGAAGCAAGAAGAGCCCTCCCTTCAACCACCATCTTGAGGGGAGTTAATTGTCTAATTAACAAATTGTAAGCCGCTCTGATAGCTTTGGCTGAAGAGCGGGGTATAAATAAAATTTATTATTATTATTATTATTATTATTATTAAATTCTCCTTTCAGCAGCTACCTCATTTAACAGATATGAGAATATCTATTGAATATTAATTCATGATATTAATTTTTATTGAATGGGTTTGTTCTCAAGTAACATTCTTGCAATTCCAGTATATCATGGGCTATGTAATATTATAGCTTTAAGCTATTGTCATGCTTACAAGAATGAATAAGGCAGCTTAAATAAACAGTAAATAAATAACTAAATGAATGATAAGAAAGGATTATAACATGATGAGAATACCAATGGTTTGGAACAGACATCATCAAAATAAATGAAAATAGTTTGTGAGGAATCAGTTAAGACTGGAGTATCTGTGCTGAGTTGAAAAGGTTGAAAGCACAAAACATTCAAATGAGTTGCCACAAAATATTTCAAGATATTTCAAGATAATATTTATGACAGCATAAATATGGACATGTCAGAATTACAGTGACCCAAATTCAGAGACAAATGTATGAGATCTATGTGTGGGATTTCATTGTCACGTCTGTCCAATTTGTACAGTGCCTAGTACACTGTTACATCTGAGTTGCTGACTACAGTGCAACATATGTTGTTGGATATCTGGGCAAGATCTAAAATTCTGTAATTTGCATGACTGTTCACTTATCTGCAAGAGGACCAAACAGGAGAATGGAAGAAGACAGATGGTACCAAATCATGGATGGGTGTTTCATAAACACCCCCTTCCTGCAATCAAAGCTAATATAGAAGGAACACTAGATTGTAGGCATAAGCAGGTGGCCAGCACACACAGCTGCTTCTATCACTTAAAGTCTAAAAGACTGTAAGGATTTAAAAAAAACAAAAACAAAATCCTCACTAGGGGCAGTGGAAGAAAAAGAATCAGCCCAGCTGCAGGGCTGGTTAGGTCTTTATTCTTCCAGAAGCCATCTCAACAGTAAGCAAGAAAGGAAAATTAGAGGAAAATAGAAGGCAACAGAAGGTAGCAGGTCCCCTCTGTTGGAAGGCTTAAGTGCTCTGAATGTGGATTTCCGCAGCATTGTAAACAAGAGAACAGCTTCTCCGCCAAAGCTCTATCCTTTCCCCACATGTCTGCAGCCAATGAGATGACAACACGAATTGAAGTAGATCAGTAGAGTGTCTTTACAACAGTTGACATGAGAAGACACTCATGGGAGCTGTGATAGAACTCCACACTATACAATTGGTGGGGACACCCTTTTAAATAAATGCTGCCCATTGTGGAGATGAATAATTAAAATATTCAGCCAACATTTGTGTGGTGTAACTTGGAAGTGACTATACAAGAGCAAATGCAATGCTCCTAAACACAGAAGAGAATTCTGTTCTCAGATGGAAGATTTTTCACTTTGCATAGCCTTGTCTAATTTTTCTTGCTCACAGCCAATAGCAGACAGAGCTATGACACTGCCCTTATATTGAGTATCATCAGCTCTGACTGGCAGCAGTTCTCAAGGGTTTCAGGGAGGATTCTTTTGAAGCCTCTCTGGACATCCTGGTGGTCTCCTATCCAAGTACTAACCAGGTCTTACCCTGCATATCAAAACTAGATGAGATAAGGTGACATTGATATCATGTCAATGAAACCAGAAAATATAGATCATTTCTAGAATGTAAACTGTCATTGTGTTCAGAATGTCTGGAAGTCAGGTTTTAAGATCTTAGTGAGCCGAGGTTTAGCCTTCTGGATATGTTTTTCAAAAATTGCAAGAGTTGGGCTTTTATTAGTATGTGTTGTTGTGCTTATTGTTAGTTTATCACTTTTCAGTCCACTTTTTGCCCCAATTCATATGACAGAACTACTTATTTTCCTCTAAAACCTCCTTTATAATGTACATTCTCCATCACTGTTAATAATGTTCCCATTTACCAGGTGAAGGAAGCACATAGTCTTGATTTATTTTTCACTTGTCTTTGACTTTTGCTCCTCACATTAAAAGTTGTAGCAAAGTCATGTTGCTTTTTTTTTCTATGGGGCAAAGCAGATGGCCAGGAAGAAGTGGCCTCGGGCTGCTCTGGCTGCAATCAGACTGTGGTTCCAAGCCGTGCCAGCCAGGAGTTGGTTTAAACCAACTCCTTTATGCAGCAGCTTCAGGCTCCATTTGGCAGCATCAGAGCTTTCCAGTAGTTATCAATTGGTTTAAAAGATAAAGCAGTTGTTGTTGATATGAAAGGCTGGGAATATTGGCAGTGAATTTGTGGAGATAAAGCTTGCAGCCACTTTGGCCCTGAAGATTTTCATCATGGAAACAGATCTGGCTGCAGCGTTTGTCAAATGTTGAAAGAAAAGTAGGGAAGGAGGCAGATTCCTATTAATGCGAACTTAGTGTTAAGAGGGGGGGAGGGGGAAGAAATCTGCCTCCTTCCCTGCTTTTCTTTCAACATTTGACAAATGCTGCAGCCAGATCCATTTCCATGACAATTGAGGAGCGCTTCCAGCATTCACACACAGAGGCTTTTTTTGCTCTTTCAGCCACCTTTAGAGGACGTTTGGGGAATGATTTACCAGTGATTCAGGTAAGTGTGAAAATCTTCAGAGCCAAAGTGGCTGGAAGCTGCTTCTTTTGGCCTGGGGATAGACTCAATCAAAGAAGCCAAGGCCCTGAGTCTGCAAGACCTGAATAGGGAGGTTGAGAATAGTCTCTCATTCACGGGGCCACAACAACAACAACAACAACAACAACAACAATTTTATATTTCCCTCCTCTCCCTACGGATCGAGGCGGGATTACAGCATATAAAACAACAATACAATGTATTGAATACAAAATTACAATACAGCAAATTAAAATTATCCAATTGAAATCAGTTAAAAACAACTATATGGTCTGTCAGAGGGGTTCATCAAAGAGGGTTCAATGAAATCTTATACATAATCTGGTGGATATGCCTGTCAGAAGAGCTCTGTTTTTAGCGCCTTTTTGAATGCTTCTAGAGTGTTTATCAGGCGGAGCTCTTCCGGCAGGTCATTCCAGAATTTCGGAGCCACTGATGAGAACGCTGTACGAGAAGTTAGTGTTAGTCTCATATGAACAGAATCTAATAATTTTTTTATCTGATGTTCTAAGGGTGCGGGGTGGATTGTATAGGGAGAGGCGTTCCCTCAAGTAACCTGGACCCAAGCCATCTATGTCAGTTTGACTACTTTTTCCATCCCTTTTGCCTTCCAGAATGCTGTCTCCCTTCCCCACATAACTCAGTTTAAAGCCCTCCTGATCAGATTCTTCAGACTGTTGGCAAAAACATTTCTGCCAACTGGCGTGAGATGCAGCCCATCCCTTGCCAGAAGTCCCTCCTCATGGAACCGCAGCCCATGATCTAAGAATCCAAATCTGAATGTAGTTTTAAATTAAGAAAGACTTTATATCTATGTATTTTAATGTAAATCTATCTATCATCTATCTATCTATCTATCTAATTTATTTTTTACCATAAGTCAAAGTCAACCTGATGGCAGTTAACAACACAGTGTTAGAAATGTTTTGTCCCAAAGTTTATCTCCACAAATTCACTGCCAGCATTCCTAGTCTTTCATATCAACACCAACTGTTTTATCTTTTAAACCAAATGATAACAACTGGAAACTAAAAAAAGTAGACTTTGCTGGCTGCCTCAAGAGTAATGAGTCACACTACCTGTGACTATTTGTTAAGAAAACCTTGGCAAACTCTGATTTTAAAGTAACTCTGCTGAGATCAAGTAGAGCTGTCTTTGTTGATGATAAAAAGATGTTTGAAGTGAGGCTCTGACTGTTGATCATTCCAGTGAGTGAGTAATATTTTTAAAAAGCTGGACCAGTCAAATATTAATGCTAGCACAAAGGGAGTTTATGTAGGCAATGACTGCAGATCTGTATATACCCAGAAATTACATACTTTTATCAGATATTTTAGCTGGGCATGAAGGGTATCTTTTAAAGCCGCTCAACCTGGCAAGGCTGATCTAATTATGTATCTGGATGCTTCCCCCTATATGCAGGGCCATGTGGATGTGGGGATCTGCCTTGTCCATTGGCCTTATGCTTCCTAACAGAGATGTGATGAGATATTAAGAAGAAATGTGTGTGTGTGTCCCACACTACAGAAATTCCTGATGTTGAATAGTGAATTAATATTTGTCAACGATTTACCAGCATCTGGCAGCATTTGATTTTTGTCAGAGCCAGCTCAATACATTTTGGTTCCTGGGGTGGAGAACAACAGAGAATCCCTGCCCCCCAACTCACAGAATGGCAACTGGAGTGGCAGATGAATCCTTGTGATGGGGTAGCATTATTTCATATCACTTAGGGATAGGAGATTAGTTTGGGGGGTACAAGCCCTGGAATACATAACTTTGTTCCCCCCGAAAGACAATGAATGAAGAGGATGTGCCACAGTCCTTCCACACTTCCAAGGACGTATCTGCAGCCTGAACTGACTGCTTCACGCTGCATAATGGCAGCACTGGGCCTGATTCCAGTATTTAATAGTTCAGAGGGATGGAGTAATGTAGTGTTTTTTTGTTTTGTTTTGTTTTGCTGTTGTGTGCCTTCAGGTCGTTTCTGACTTATGGCAATCTTAAGGTGAACCTTTTCTTGGCAATATTTGTTCAGAGGAGGTTTGCCATTGCCTTCTCCTGAGGCTGAGAACATGTGACTTGCCCAGGGTCACCCAGTGGGTTTCACGGCCAAGGGGGGAATTGAACCCTGGTCTCCAGAATTGTAGTCAAACCACTGTGTCACACTTGTCCACTAGTAGTACAGAGACTTGTTCCCTAGTAGTATAGTGACTCACTACATATTAGGAAGTGCTTGGAAGTTACATGTAGCAAACAATTATGATTGCCTGTTACACATTTTGGGGGAAGTAGGGACAAGAAACAGCATTGAAATTAATGTAAAAAATTAATGTTCATAACTAATAAGAGCATCATTTTTGGGTGTAAGGAATAAAATGTATTCTTTACTCAAGAAACATTGCCTTTAATTGAGCTTTTTATGGAGGGGAGCATTTTTGTATTTTGAGTATTTCTTGAACTAAACTAGAAAGGGATGGATTAGTAATAACATATTAATATGCACATTACACTTTACATAACGGGGCAATAAAAATGTTGGTGGGACAACTAAAAGAGTAATGAGTAACAAATTACTTTGCAAAAATAGCAATAGCAAATCTATTTCTATACTGCTTATCAATGAACTAGCACTCCATAAGCCAATTGCTCCCAGCCAGCTGGGTACTCATTTTACTGATCTATGAAAGGATGGAAGGCTGAGTGGATCCTGGAACCCTGCAGGATGACGTTCACAGCCTTATGACTGTGACTGGCTGCAGTGCCAGCATTTAATCACTGTGCCACTATTGCTCCAGCAGTCCAAGTTTTCTCTCCCCGACTCCCAGTTTCACTCTGGACTGTGGCAATCCTCTCTTCAAACAACCAACCGAAGGGAAGGTATTTTTACCATACGTCAGAGGAGTCACAGACAGAATCAAGAAACTGGTGAGGAAACACAGCCTTCAAATTGGACAGAAACCAACCAAGAAAATCCAGCAAAGAGACCCTCACATGGCTGCAGGAGTTTACCGCATACTGTGCAGCTGTGGACAAGTCTACATAGGGACTACCAAATGCAGTGTTCAAACTTGAATCGAGGAACATTAGAGACACTGCAGACTGTATCAGCCAGAAAGATCAGCAGTAGCAGAACATATTATAAACTATCCTGGGCAGAAAATGCTGTTTGAAAATACTGAAATTCTGGACCATGCCAACAACTGTCAGATGAGAATGCACAGGGAAGCCATTGAAATCCACAAACACATGGACAACTTCAACAGGAAAGAAGAAATCCTTTAAGTAAACAAGGTTTGGCTACCAGCCCTGAAAAACACCAAAATCAAGAACTAATAAATGTAAATGAATACCACCCAGGGTGAAGGGTTTTCACAGCAGACAATGGATCGTTAATTAAATAGACACCCTGAAGCCTTGCCATTCAACAGAAGAACAATACACAGATTAACATGTAAATCGCTTCATCTCAACCAACAGTATATATACCCCACTCTCTTCCATGCCAGCATTCTCTGAAGATGTCAGCCACAGCTGTTGGTAAAATGTCTGGAATAAACTCTTCTAGAACACAGCCTCATAGTCCAAAAAACCTGCAAAAACTATGGATGCCAGCTGTAAAAGCCTTTGACTTTGTAATCCCCTCTTCACTTTATGGCCAACCTCTCTCTCTCTCTCTCTCTCTCTCTCTCTCTTTTTCCCAATTTCTCTACTCAGCTCTCCACTACTACTCCATGTAAATGACAAAGGTGACCTAGTAATGAGCAGTATTCCTATTGGTGATTCAGGAACTGTATTGACTTGATCCAATCTAAGCCCATCCTTCAGTGTTTCAAGAATTTGTTCTGATATGCCTTGGCATATTGGCAGATTTAAATAAGTTTATGATGCAACCGAGAATGTTTTTAAAATATTGAAATGAAAACTGCAGCTGTTTGTGTTTTTTCCTAATGTTATATTATATTCATTGCAGTCATAAAGAAATTATAAGTATGCTGAGAGTGCCAAGTTACTAATTTGAAAAATGTTTGATTTTATGGATATATTTTTCAGTCAAGAAATGGAGTCTGAAAAGGCAGAAACAACTGGTGTGTAAAATGCAGAGAATGTCATCGATCACTAATATGAGCTCTGCTTATTTAGAAATATTCAAAAGAACAAGTTCGATTGTAGATATCCAAGAAAGGACAGAAGAAAGAATTGCCTTTTTCTAGACTTACAGTCCCAACTTCATTTATTTATGTAAATAAGTGTGCATGTTCCTTTCTCTCAATCTAGGCCCCCTGCCCAACACTTTTTGGGTGGTTGTGGAGGAGGATGGAATATGTGGCAACCAGGGAGCGACTTCCATATGCCATCCATGCTCCTTGAAAGAAAAGTCATTTGTAAATATCAGAAAATAAATTTAACTAATTCAGTTGTCAGTTGTCACTATAGATAGCTGAGCTGCTACAAAGCTGTCTTTTGGATTCTGGAAACATGTGCAGTCCAACAGCAATATTGTTGTTGTTACTGATACTGCTCCTATTACTACTATTATTCCTCCTGTTTTTCAGTCTAGGACTCAAGGTGGCTGACAACAGTTAAAAGAGGCATAGCCTTTAAAAAAAATAACAAATGCTACAGTTAAAAATATAAACTATTCATAAAATTAAAACCAGTTCAAATATAACTACTGTATTAAATACGACATAAACAGAACAAGTCCCAGTCCCCTGAACAATCAGTCTTCAAAAGCCTAACCTCCTCCCCCAAAAGGTCTTAATCTGCTATGGGAAGATCTGAAATAACTGGCATTGCTGCAGATTGGGGAAAAAAGCCCCACTGATTGGAAAAATCAGTGATACAGCTCTCAGCCATGTCTTATCCAAAATGCATCAAGGGGCAAAACAGACCGGCAGTAAGAGCCGGCTTGGGGGTGGTGTGGGTCCATGGCCACACTGCATGCCCCAAATCTGTCCCCATGGTGAAGTCACACCATCTGCCTGACCAGAAGGTGAGCAGTGTGGGAATGGTTCTGCAGCCACAGCGGCCTTTGCCACGCCTTTTCACGTTGGGAAAAGCCCAGATTGGAGCCCCAGTCCAGTGCTCAAAGGGGCAGTGTGACACCACTCCTTTAGAGCTGTCCGTTTTCAGCCAGTACTGCTCAATTTCTGCTCCTCCAAGTGTTTTGGACTTCAGCTCCCAAAAGTCCCAGCCACCTTGTCTAATGATCTGGCCCTACACCAGACCCCAGGAATGACAGAGGCAACTGCTGGCTGCTACTAGGGCTCCCTCTGTCAAGGGGAATGCTGGCAAGATGTCTGCCCCTGATTAGCAACCTGACCCAATGCCATACACCCCACAGGTCCCAGAAGGCAAACTCCTGCACATTACCAATGTCCTGCACACTGGTAACAATGACCATATGCCAAACCCATGCTGCCACCTCCAAAAGTTGTGTCAGACAATTGACCTCACTGTCCAGAACTGGAACGTTCACCTACACGTGTACACAAGGTATGTGTGTGGTTGAAGATCCTGGCTGGACTGGAGAGGCCAAACTGGGCAAAAAGATATGGTCCCTCCCCTCCCAGGGAGGCCTGATGTGCCTGTAAATGGCCCAGTGTAGGAACCAGGGCTGCCCGGATTGGCTGAAGCCCCTGACTTCTCAGGCTGGCCCAGCTATGGGAGAGCCTTAGAAGGAAATTCTCCCATGGGACCTGACACAGCTGCCATTGCTCCCCAGCCCCGCTCTGCAAAGGGCCCGCATGGTGAATCATGCTGCCACATTTCACTGAAGTAAAAACAAAAATGATGCAGTGCTAATGTGGGGGGATCAGAGGGAAGAGTAAAAAAACAAACAAACAAACAAAAAACAAATAAACAAATGCAATACTTGGGTGGGGGGTGGAGGAGGAAGGGGGTAGCCTGCCCTAGCCCTTCTTTGTTGATCTCATGGCTGACCACACACTGCAGTGGAAAAACAGGGTGACACATGTTTGGCTTTCTGGATCCAACCAATCCCACCCAGAAAAAAAATTCTTCTGCCCCTGGCAGAAGATGGCACTGAAGCCATCTCAGAATGCTGACCACATATAGGATAATCCAAATTTTTAGAAAAAGTTCAGATGACTTTTTAGAAATTGAATCAAAACTCTCTAAACAGCATTCCCTGTGAATTTACAGAGACTTCCATACAAATTGTCAAGAACCTTGTGTGCCCAGCTTGTGGCAACTGCAAGATCAGTACAGTTTTTCTGGTCAGTATAGACAAGCTCTAGTTTCCTACAAGGACCAAACAGAACTCACACCACCATCAAACCTGAACCCAACCGAGGATTCTTGTTGATAGGCAGCCATCTGTGCAGTGCCCATTTTTTTTTAAAGTTCCAGGTAGGCAATGATCAAATTTGTTATATCTCTGTTTGATTAAAAGATTGGTCACAGACTGCACAGCCTGGCTTAGCGCATATCTGTAGTATTTCAGTTTGGGGAACTTAGAATAAGTGTGTGTTTGTCATTTACAAAATTACTGTACATAAAGAGTTCATGATCTTCAATTTTTCCCTGAGAATGTCAGCGAAAATTTTGGAAATGGCAGTTTCACTGTTGAGCTAAACCTGAAGAGGGTTTGTTTCTCTAGAGAAAAGGTGCTGCTGCTGCTGCTGTGGCACTCTCAATGAACCATGTTAGGATTTACCTTCTTGACCCTGGGCTAAATGGTTACTTGCTACTTTACATAAACCACTGGCAAAATGCACATTTGTCAGATGCTCTGACCTCACACAAGTGAAAAGCCACATAAAAGCCGTAAGGAAAGGCCCAGCAAAAAAGCTGAATGCACAGGAAAAAGTGCCCTTGGAGACTGCTGGTATCAGCAGTATTTCTTTTTTACATATATATAGTGAGTGATTGTGTGTGTGTGTGTGTAATTGCTGTCATCTTAGGGATGTTCCTATGGTGCAAGCGACTCACACATGTGCTAATGTATCATTAAAATGCTTGGCACAATGGGAATCGTTGGCAGATCCCCCTTTCAATGCCTCTGCTCTCTTTGAAACTGTCAGCATCACTAAAGGAAACTTAATATTTGAAAGACTCCCAGTGATAAAAGCAAGAAAAACAACACTGAAAAAAGCTTGATGATAAAAAAATGTAAGTGGCTGCAGATGAAATAAATAAAGCTGCAGATTTTTTTTTAAAAAAGTTTGATTGGAAAGTATACTGCTATTGATTATGTGTGGGTGGCAGGGGTCTTTTTATTTTAGGAATGCCATTACAATCCTAGGCTATAGATGTGGCAATTGAATCACATTACGCCATTAAAATCAGGAGGTTGTTCTGTGGCTTCTGCTTGGAAAATAGCCCTACAGATTGGCAATAGGAAATGCAAGCTTGAGGATGGTGTATACCCATTTTGAGGTAGAAAGGTTAAGAAATGGCTTATTTTAGACTTTTGGAGAGTGATTCCACCAGTTTGACAAGGCTTTGGCAACTTCTTTTCCTTCTATAGACTTCTCTGGTGTTGAAGTTTGCTGTTTGTCCCCCACACCCCCACCCCCATTTGTGCTGAGTCTTTAACAGGGCAAAATGCAGACCCTGAAAAATGGAAAGCTATGATGACATATTGAAGCCATTCACAGCAGAGCACAGGTAGGATGAAGTTCTGGGATCTACAGCATCATCCTAGCACTGCTTTGTTATGGATGGCTTCAGGCTGCCATTACATGGCTTGGGCCCATCTTACCTCAGGGACTGCCTCTCCCCATTTGAATCCCCCCCGCACACTTCAGTCCTCTGGGAGGAATCTGCTCCAGCCTGTGAAAATTAGGCTGTCGCAGACCTCCCAGAGGACTTTTTCTGCTACTGCTCCCAAGTTTTTGAATGGCTTGCTGGATGAGATGCATCTTATAACATCGCTTGATTGCTTTAAAAAAGCTCTAAAGATGCATCTCTTCCAGCAGGCCTTTCCTGAAATCTCCTAGATTCCGGCTCCAAAACTGGATCTGATAATTGAATTTAATCCCTTGCTCTGGTGCCATATCCCACCTCATTTACAACAATGTTGAGGATGTATTATGGTTTTAATTTTTTGATGGTTTTAAATTATTGTTAATTTAATTTATTTGTAAGGGGCGGGCGGTTGGAAATGGGTTGTTGAACTATTTTAAATTGCATGTTTTATACTGTTGTGCCCCGGTCCGATTGTTTTCTACAGAGGAGCTGGCTAGAAATAATAATAATAATAATAATTATTATTATTATTATTATTATTATTATTATTATTTCCATGTTTCCTAAAAGTAACCTTGCAACTCTGAATTTTATCTCTGGTTTGGCTTAGACTACTAAGCCAAACCAGAGATAAAATACAGAGTAAATCAGATGTACACAGTTCTTATTTCAGTGCAACTTTGGGCCTATTTTAGATTATGGTTGTTGATCATTGTTGTTGTAGCACAGATGCAAAGGGAACCTGTGCTGCCAGCAATTATTATTATATTTATTTATATCCCACTCCCCCCCCCCCCAGCGGCTTACAAATTAAAGCAGTACAATTAAAAACATACAGAAGTGCACATTAAAATAGAATTAAACTAGTACATTATTAAAACATTGCTCATTAAAACAATAAAATACAATCAAAAGATAAAACACTTAAAACAATGCATATCAAAACAAAATACCAAAACACATTAAAACAATAAAAATAAAGCTATATACAGACCCTTAAAACTTTTTTAAAACCAGCACCACACAGCACTAAGACCACAACCTAAACTGTTTCTGATGGGCTGGCAGCACAAAAATGTTTTTGTGCTTGCCACCTGAAGGACAGCAAGGACAGTGCCATCCTGGCCTCTCTGCGGAGGGACCTTAGAAGGTGGCGGGACAGAGAGGAAGGTCTCTCCAGATGATCTTAAAACCCGAATGGGTTCATATGGAGAGATACTGTCATTCAAACAACCTGGACCCAAGCCATATATGAAACAATATCTTCACAAGCATCTTGTTTAAAGGGGTGGAATAAAGTTGAACTGCCTTGAGAGGGGAATGCCATGACTGGTTTGGTAGTTTAGCCCTCCCAAATCACCCTGAAACCCCAAAGCCTTCAGTCCCCCAATTTAAAAAAAAACAAACAGACAAAACACACACGCACACACTCCAAAGTGGTCCTACAAATCCTTGCAGCATGGCATGGGGATGGAAAGGCAACATTCCAGATTTATACCACTCCAAAAGCTACAGAAACCTCGCCCAGTTTGGACAATTGCCCTTTCCCCCAAGGAAGTGCAAAACAGTAGTTTTGGGGTCATTTATGAGTTGCATCTTTGCCCAGTAATGTGGTGATGTGATCCCTTTGGAGCTGGTCACAGAGGGGAATACTAGTTCCCATTGCATTTGCCTGGCTCTGTAATACAGAAATATATGGCACTGTTTGGCTACTTGCAACATGTAATAGCAGAGTCGCTACACATCTATTCCTGTGAACAAACAGATCTGTAACTCAAGTCCACAACCCTCTATCTGACAGCCATCCAGCTCCATGGTAGTGGTGGAGATGGAGCTATCTATCGCATAGGATATCATGCTACATCCGTGTTACCTAAATAATGTCTCTCCCCCCCCCCCAAAAAAAAAAGATGCTTCAGTCTTGCCAGCAGGTAAGCCATGACTTATCATGTACTGTATAGACAGGAGAGAGTCATTCCCATGATGGTCCCTTGAAGCTATTCACGAGCAACCGTCAGATAGAAAGTGCCTATTTCTAAGCTAGGAAAGTGAGTCAGAAAATGAACATGGACAGAGAAGCATTTATTTAAAAAAGGAGGCCAAAGTGGGATCCATAATTTCCCATATTCAAAGAGGATGCCATAGATTTTTGGAGGAAAAGGGACAGGTGAAAAGAAACCCAGACCTAAATGATTTCAGTGGCCCAGTGCAGGTGGGTGAGAAGCAGCGTGCTGGCACCAATTCTAGGGTTCTAGAATGCGCAGCAACCGCACTCTCCAGAACCCTAGTCCATACAGATGCTGGCATTATGGTGTCCACACAGGGGCCACCATGATGATGCAAGTGTGACACAGCATCCACACATTTCTGTGCTTGCAGCACAGAAATTGCCTTAGCCATGCTTGTGTGTGCGTATTCAAGGACTGCTATTTCAACCAAGGATTTCTACCTCCTCAACTCAGATCCACCCCTTCTCACGTGCTGCACCTTATTCTTGGAACGTCCTTCCTGCACAAGTACAGACCATCATCTGTTTAACCAGCTTCAATGTTGAATTGAAGACAACTGTGTTTACTCTGGGTTGTTGTGTTTTCTGATATATTTTACTGTTGTATTTTAACATGTACCCTTATTATTGTTTACTTTAGATTGTACACCTTAGGCAGTTCTTTATGTTTAACATAACTGATTATGTACAATGCTGTGTAAATTTACGGCGCATTATAAATAAACTGCAATAATAATAATAATAATAATAATAATGAGATAGGGAGACAGACTGCAAATCACCTGTCAGCTTATAGCGAACTCATGTATTTCATAGGGTTTTCTTAGGCAAGAAGTATAGCTAGCAGTAAATCAGCACAGGAGGCTTATTTACCTCACTGTGTACCTTTTAAGTTGCACTAAGGACATTCCTACTCTTTTGCAGCTGGTGTTTTGGTTTATGATATTTCAGAAGATATGGCTCCACAAATAATTCATGCTCTTGAGGAGCTTCAGGAGATGTATTGGATGATCTGAATTCTGCTTCTATCAGTTCTGGGGCAGGACTTCCAGCTTCCTCTAGCTCTGACTGGAGTCTCTTGGCTCTTCTCTTCCCGATCTTTATCTGAGGCTTTTTTCATGTAAGCCATGACAACACCATTGTCCTGATTTGATCACCCTAATTTCTCAATATTTGCTGTATTTTTCTCATGATGCACTATACCCAACAATTTTAAATAAATTAGTAGGCGTGTTTCTGTTATATAGTGTGTTTTTTCATCCAGAAAGTGTCACTTTTGAGGGGGAAGAAATATCTGATCTTATATGTGATGACTTTAATTGCTCCTTCTTTTTCTACCCCCCATCCACCCATGGCATTATGATGCCTGTTAGTGTAGCAGCAACAATATACTCTGATCAACTACAACAAAATGGTAAAATGAAGCCTCATATGATTCACTGCATCTGTAATTGTTACCACATAATAATATATTTTCATAGAATCAGAATCACAGAATCATAGGATCATGGAGTTGGAAAAGGCCCCAGAGGCCACTGAATCCAACCCTTGCATAATGCAGGCAATCCAGCTTGAGTATCCCTAACAGATATCTGTATAGCCTCGTTCTGAAATTGTCCAAAGAGGTCCTGCTATCTCTCTAGGTAATTGGTTTTTGTTTTGTTTTATTGTTGAACAGCTTTCAACCATTAGACCTGGTCCAACCTTTCAAGGCAGCCAAAAGATAAACTTGCTCCCACCTCTCTGTGACAGCCCTTTAGATATTTAAAGGAGAGGGAGAGGAGAAGGCAATTGATAAAGTGCAATCAGCAGAACTGGACAGAGATAAAACTGTATTGTGCGGAACTGGGACTAAAGCTGAGCATAAAGCTGGCTTACAAGATAAAAATAAATACAAATAAAATACATATAGCAAAAAAGAAAAGAAAAGAAAGAAAACACTATAATTAAAATAACATTATATTGTGTATTGAACTAGAACAATTTGAAACATTTATTTAAAAGCAAAGAATAAAAATAGTGCAAGAGTATTCCTGATCACCACCAAAACCTTACCATCCCCAGCAGGTGTTCTACACAAAGTCAATCCAAAAGGATGCCAAGGTAGATGGTTCAAAAGCTACTGACAGGTCCAGAAGAACCAACATGGATATGTTCTCTTGGTACAATTCCCAGGAAAGTTCATCTACTAAAAATTCCAAAACCACTTCTTTTCTGTAATTGGTCCTGGTGCCACATTGAAATGGATTTAACCAATCTTTCTCATCCATGAATTGAGAGATGAGCTGCATTTCAAAGCAAAGTAAAATGGAGAAGGGTGTAGAAGGCAATGCCCTTCCCAGCATTAAGGATAATAGTCAGAAAGGAACTTTGCCAGAACATGGCCACATAGACCGAAAGCTCCACAAAAAACTATGGATGCTGGCCATGAAAGCCTTCGACTCCACATTAAGGATAATGTTTTCTTAAAAATAAAATAAGTAGTAGGGGCCTCTCTAAGCATTGTCTACCCTTCCAGGCAAAACAAACACCAAAACAGTCCAAATAGATCTATTCTAATTCCAGTAGTAGCTTTGACTTGAAAAATCCCATACTAGTACTTGGTGTTACATGTCTTCCAACAAAAAGTTGGAAAAGTTTTCAGCAAAAACTCAGGGGAATCTGCAGTGCTGTAATTGCAGTGAAAGGGGTGAATCCACTGACACAGCTCTTGAAGAACTTATCCCTTCTGTTCCTTTTAACTTTAGTTCTGCTGCCATCACAATTATATAAGGAAACATAAAGAGGCTTTATAGGGATGACTCATCTCAATTTTGCTGTGTCACTTTCCTCTGTTTTGTGCTTTAGCAAGCTGGCAATCAGTGAGATTATTGAGGTCAGTGCATCAAATAAGAGGAAAACCACTGGATGGCATGAGATCCAGGTTGCTGACTGTGCAATTATCTGCCTCTGTGACTAATGAAAATTATATGAATTGGAACTTTAATGACAGAAATAGCCTTACATATAATCAGCCTGCCCAACTATGAGCCTCTAAGCTGAATGCAGCTGAGCAGCCCTGGATGGTGGTGGCTACTAGGTACTTGAGATTTCCTCTCTGAATACAGCCACAGCGAAAACACTGATGGGGGGGGGCAAGAAGAGTGCTGCAGCCACAGGGAAAGGTCCATTCAACAAGATTGATTGCAAGGCCTTTGCTCTATGCAGCTGAGTGAAGGGAAGGAAGAATTTTTTGGTGAGGGGCTCTGTGCTGGGCCAAGGCTGGAGACAGTCCTCAGCAGCAGCTGAAATTTAATATTAATGAATTAACTTTAACACTCATGGTCCCAAGATCCATATCCTGTCTCGTCTCCTCTGTTATTGTTGCTTCTGGAGTGGCTGCCACCACTTCTAGCCACTTTATGAAAAGAATGTATCTGTAGGAACATCCTTACAGAATACACTGTTCATACACTGTATGAACAGAATACTCGATTAAAAAGGCCTTTGCCTAGATCCAACTGCCCAAAGGCTGCTATGTGTTTGAAATATATAAATAGTTTCATTTCTGAAATCACTCTTCAATTTGTTCAAATTTTGCATCCCTTGTTTTTGAGCTGTAAATTATTTAGAGATTATTTCTATCTGAGCCCTACTTTTGACTAAAAGAGTGGCTAATAGAGATTATCAGACGGGGGAGTAATGACAAGAGAAGGACTGGAGCAAAGCTCCCACATTTATTGATTGGGCAAAGATTATCAGACACATGGCTGTTATCCCACCATTATCCTGTCAGTGAAGCGGCTTTGTCCCATCACTCAGGTATTAACAGGATAACCCATTAATGTGAAATGGAAGTAAATGGCGGGACAATTCCATTTCATTAACAGGATTAATGACATGATATGTGCAATGTCATCTGATAATCTTTGCATGATTGTGCCATAAGGATGGGAGTGTCACACTTCACTCCCATCCTTGCCCTCCCTGTGATAATCTCCAGTGAGATGTTGCCTAAATTTAGAACTACAGTCACCCCTTGGCATTTCCAGCTTTCAGATTCACAGTTTTGACTATTCATGACTTTGTAGCTGCTGCTTATCAAGACCAACCTCTTCATCCCATCCTCCCCACCATCCCTCTTAGCCAAGAAAAAACAAAAAACGCTACCTCGCTTACTTTGCCAGAGTTTGCATTCCCATGTTAACGTAATTTACTTCTGATTCATCAATGCAGTAATGATGGGCAACTTCAGAAACTGACTTTGTTGAATACAGCATATCTAATAATTTACCTTTTCTTGTAATGTTATCACTGGTTTTTGCCTCTTGGGAACAGTTTCAGAAGCACTGGGAGCACTATGCTTTGGACCCATGATTATCTTTTGATTGTAAGAAAGGTGAGACACAGCACTCTGAGGGACAAATCACCTGAGTGAGGTTTTAGGGACAAAAAAAAAAAAAAAGATTGTTTTCTCATTAGTAGCCAGCCTCACTCATGCGCTATATGGGCAGGAAAAGAAAGGAGGAGAAGGTGGATCTTTCACGGTGATGGCTACTAACATCAGATTGAATGTGAAAGAACTTTGGAAATGTGAGGGATGCTAAGTCTGGCCAAGTGGATATGCTGCATTCAGCAAAGTCAGCTTCTGAGGTTGCCTGCCATTATGGAATCAGTGAGTCTACCGTAAGGTACATTAACATGGGAATGCAAACTCTGGCAAAGTAAGGGAGGTAGTGTTTCTTTTCTTTTTTTTCTGGCTAGGTGGAGGGGGGAGGATGAGGATGTGGGAGAGAAGGTGAATCTTTCCTAATCATATTTAAAGTGGAAGGGCTTGGAAATGCAGGCAAGATGTGGCAAGGTTGCAAAGAGAGTGGTGCACTTGGTGTGAGAGGAGTCTGTATCGTTCATGTCTGAGCAGGGCTAAGTTATTTGTCTTTTTTTTTTTTTTTTTTTTTTACATTTGTGAGGGTCCTCTGCACCTAACTGTCATGAATGCCAAGGGATGACTGTAATTTTGATTTTTTTTCCTCAGATGAATTAATCAGTTAGATAAATATATTTCTTCAGTGACCTTCTTTGCATCTTTAACAATATGATTTTGTCAATATTTCAGAACAGTTTTCTGGTGTCAAATGTTAAGAGGGGTTCTGCTCATGTGTAACTAGAGTTGAGTGAAAGAACACCATGTAGCCACTTGGCTGTCCACTTGGTTCAGCCCTAAATGCTCCTAAACCAAACCTTCACATTTGCCATACTTTCTCTAATAAGGGAATGGAAAGATGACTGATTTATGAACAAAACCATCTTTCTAATGGACATCCTGGAGACAACTAGTGATGCTGTATAGGTTAGAAATACAAGAGCATTTAGCAGTGGAAAGTCAAGAATGGCTCAGAGAGGGCAGCAGAAATAAGGTTATATAGTTTGAGTGATCCAAAGCATCCCTTTTTTCATCCTGAATTTTCTCTGACATGAACTTATTATCATGTTTTTACACCTCTTCCTGCCATTTCTCTCTCTCTCTGCTCTTCCTTGGAATGAAGCTAGGAATGAAGGTTAGAATGGAGTTAGACTTGCCTAACATTTGGGAGTTTCTGCACGGCAGGGGGTTGGACTGGATGGCCCTTGTGGTCTCTTCCAACTCTAAATTTCTATGATTCTATGATTCTAACATTATGTGAAAATCTAGTCTCCTGCAACTTTGGAGATAACAAATATAGGCAACAGAGAGGGGATATGGGCAGGTAAGCAGTCTGAAACCATAACATGATAGTCTAACAGTAACTCTCAGCCACAATCTAATCAGACTGTAAGACTGCAGAGAATGCTGATCTTGATTTGATCAACATCTGAAATTAAGTGATGGAGAATAATGAGGGTACAGTGGGCCCTTGTTATCCGCTGGGGTTTGGTTCCAGGACCCTCCATGGATAACAAAATCCGTAGATGCTCAAGTCCCATTAGATATAATGGCACAACAAAATGGTATCCCATATATAAAATGGAAAAATCAAGGTTTTCTATTTGGAATTTATACTTTTTGGGAATATTTTGAAGCTGTGTATCCTCAAATCTGTGGATAAAAAATCCGTGGATAAGGAGGACCAACTGTATAACCAGGTTACTTTTCAAATGTAGTATAACAAATGGGAATTACAGTAATTTTTTCAGGGTGCAACACGTAACATTTTTAGTTATTTTAAATTTTACTTTTAACAGACATTTTAAACGCATTTTGAGCCTAATTGTTCTCATTCTTTTCCTTTCAGTTATCAATCCAAGATTTAAAAAATAACTACAAAAAGTTGTGAAAATCAATTGGTAATGTTTTGGGCGACTTCAACATTCCACTTGAGACCAGTCTGACAAACTTAGCAGGTGCAGCTCAGGAGTTCCTGGAGTCCATGACAAACGTGGGCCTATCCCAATTGGTCCTTGGGCCCACACATTGTAGACAGTGGTAACAAATTATTTGAGAGGATTGCAATAAGTAAAGCCATAAATTATTTCCTACTTCCCAAGCTCTGTGTTTTTACAGTCCAGTGTAATGGAATTGATACTCCCAGGACCACATAATTCAGCACATAGATTAGAATCTGTGACATTAATATCCTGGCGAGAATTCTCAGCAGTACTTTTTTCCACCTAAGACCTATATAGGCAGGCATTCTAGATGCATATTAAATAGACACATAAGGAAAAGAAGCATGGTAACCTTATCCCTTCTGTTGCCACCTTTGCGATAAAGAGCTATGGTCTGAAGAGAACATCGTCCTCTATGTGCAGACATTCTTTATACAATTCAGAACACTGATTTTCAAGCAGTCTGAATTGTATTGGGATTCTTCAGGGCTACAGGAGGTTTTGCTCTGCAATTTGTCACTCTTCACATGACAGGAGCAGCAACTTAATGGGCTTTCCTTCATCACACACATATTTAGCCTACATTCAGAATATCTGAATGCGGTCTAGTAGTGCAAGAAATAGGGCTCCCTGTTTGGGCTTCATAGAATCTGATAGGATAATCAAATAAATGAAAGTGAAAGAAGGATCTATAGAGAAGCCTCCCACTCATGAATAGGATGTGTAATTATATGCTCATTTGACATTTAGCATAGGGAACCAGATGTTGTTAATACTGATCTTTGAGAGTTGAAATTTTATTTCAATATGCATGTCATGAATACCCATGCAATGCATAATGGTATATTTATTTTAAAAAGTTCCTTGGCTTCAGTAGACATTACAATATTTATCTACAACCCCTGTTGATTTTATTTCCTGTTGATTTTATTTTTAACATAAACTTTCTTATTATATTATAGAGTCTGGAGCATCAATGTAAAACTTCAAAATCTTTATAAAATCCTAAGCATTTCTGGCTTCAAAGAAGGTGAATCAATGAAGTACAGTTTTGCCTTTGGCTCTTATCTGAGGAGACAATCAAAGGTGCCCCTAAAAACATTTCATCCAGTGTACTCATGCCACAAATGCCAGCACCCAAATTTCTTCTGCATTTGGGTTGCCTACTAATATGTTGACAACATCCTTAGAACTGAGGGGGAAATATTTCGGCCCATCTCCCCGTAAGGTGTCTTTATTGGAGGTAAAGAGGTTGGATTTCCCCACTGTCTGACTCACTTGCAACCTCTCAAAATCTGGTAGATTTTATCGTCTTAAGCATGTGAATAGAGACATTGTCTTAGGACACAATGTTCAACACAAACCTGTAAAGGTGGCACTTTTATTAAAATGAACGTAAAAATACATTTGGTGAGGTTTCTGGTTTTTAGAAGAAACTGCAGAGTTCAAACTTCTTTTAGAATGTTTTGCAATTAGCAGATAATGCAAATGTATTTGCTGCAGTCCAAACGTTCCCAAACCTGCCACTCTGCAAAATCACAAATTGTGTCTATCTGACCTACTCACACATCTGTAGGTTCCTGTTTTGGTTCTCCTTAAATGATGATGATGCTAGTTAACGGGTCATAGGGCAGAACCTTATAACTCCAGTTATACGCTGCACCTCTTCCTATAGCCAGCAGAGACAGAAAGGGAGAAGGAAGGAAAGAAGGCGGCTTTTATGTCTTATCTCTTCTCCTGGAATTTTGTTAGGTCATTTCCTATTCCTCTCAGGACTCATCTCCATGATCTTAACCCCTTGCAGGCACATGACATGGGTGAAGAAACTCTTTTATCCTTTGAAATGTTGAACGTGACTTCAAGTCTTTATTTTTGATCCATGGAGAGAGGTGGAATATATAAATAAACTACTACTACTACTACTACTACTACTACTTATTATTATATTGTGTTCACAATTGCATCGACATCCTCCACTGAAGAAGAGGATCTCTTCTTCCCAAAATCATCATGCATGTGTAAAGCATGATAAGAATGCACAAGGAGGGCCTGTACCCACCTTTCTCTCACATTTAGTAAGATCTGAACAGGAATCCAGTTACTCAGCCTTTTGTGTTCACTCATCATGTTCATTTTTTTCCATTAGCAGTTTTACTGGGTTTCTTCCCCACTAGGGTTGCCAGGTATCCTGTATTAAAATGCCCCTTATTTGAGGGTTGGTCACCTTGTCCCTTACATAATTGTCAGATGTCTCTTCTTGTAAGGGAGATCCCCTATTTGAGGACTGGAAAGTTTTCCATTTTATAGATGGAATGAAATGGGGGGGGGGGGGGATCTGATAGTTTTGACTATGGGCTCTTTATAGAAACAGAAATATGTGCCTCGTGTAATTTATGAATGTGAAAATTATCCTAATTTTACAGAGAAACACATGCCTAATTTAACTGAAATCAATATTTGGTATTTGCGTAGAAAAAAGACTTAATTGATACTTCCTGATTGTCAACCCTGCATGTCATGAATGTTGACTGTCCTGCATTGCTATTTTGAAAGTCTGGCAAGAATACTCCCTACTTAACTGCCCGCCCAACTAAATATTATTTTTCATTCTGAAAATCTTTGGATACCACCTGAGACTGTTCCTTTCTCTCTATTGTGCATTTATGGTGCTGTTGTTTGTTTCTTTGTATAAAATCAGAAAATGATTTTAAAGTTAATATATAAGATAATTTATTAATTGGACCTGAAAGCAACAGATAGGTTCTGGTGAGTGAGCAGATCTAGTGTTCAGCCGCCCTTCTCCCAGGACAACCACACTCATTTCAGTGTCACATCTTGGTTAAAATCAGACTGAAATACCCTTAGATAACCGAGGAAGGATCCACAAATTTGTACATAATATACAGCAATTATTCAGATCTGTATTATAAAAAATGTGTACTTGTAGTTGCAACTATATATCCTGAACCTGTAACGGAAAGGTAGAAATATATGTCTTCTGGGAGGCAGGCGGCTTTCTCATTGTTCATTTCTTAAAGCAGAAACTCTTTTAAAGCTTCACATGTGCATCCCAGAGGATTGTCCCAACAGTGTTTTCCATGACATCCATTTTTTTCTCTCTCTCTGGGTCCATAACAGGGAGATCTGAATAAAATTGAACATGATGCTTAGCACACACTGGTTGCAGAAAATGCACGCACCATAGCTTTTTGGCACACTTAAGCCTGATATTTCTCCACCTTTTCCTATACCAACAGCAGTTGCCAATAATCTGTATGGGGGAAGAAATGAAGCTGCCATTCGCAATGGTAGTGCTGTGTCATGTGTCACGCCTTGTTCAGCCATAAGTAACTCCAGATAATCTGGTTCACTTATTTAACAGGGAATTGAATGCCTCAGTAAATTGAACTCACAATTAAACCACTGATAAAAGAAGAGTCAGTGACAGATCTGATTTCCCTCAGGGAGAAAATGTGAACAAACTGCTGACGGAGATTAAGTTTTGCAAGGGTGGGGGAAATAAGCACCCAACTCCAAAAGTGTTTGTCAACTGCAGAGGAAAGCACTTTTGAGACAGTACAGAATGCAATCATATGCATGAACAATAAAATGTTTCTTGATGATCCTCTGCCTCACAGTTCATTTCCCTGAAAATCTCTTGGCAGCCATCTGGATCAGGCTGAGGTAAAATGTAATACTAACTCGCCTAATCTGACAGTGATAAGCTGGTGATGATGATTATTCATGAGTTTCCAGGAAAAGGGTGCAAGTGTGGAACAGACCTTGAAGAGGCAGATGCCACTTTTATTCCTTTAAACCTAATTTCGGAACCTTGAAAGAATAGAAACCAGCAGAGCAGCATAAGGTTCTCTGCAGCGCTGAAGGCAAATAGCATTTTTAAAGAATTAGCATGGTGTCTTAATTCCATTAATTTTATGTCAGAGTGGTTTCTGGCAACTACTTTTGTTATCCAATAAAACTCCCACTTTTAATTAAGAGGTTAATTCAAAAATGATGTACTCTTTAAATGAATCTTCAGCTTGTTCTCCTGTGGAGCCATTTACTAAGGACACATAGGGACTCTGGCTCCTTACGACAAAAATAAAAAAATAAAATATTAGTTGGAAAGAATATTTTGACTATACGTGTGAATAAGATCTGCTTCTTTCCTTCCTTGGGACTGAAGAAGTCCCAATTTTGTGCCAGGAAATCCTAGATTCCTGAACATGCATAAATTATCCAGATCAAAGTGGGGGGTGGGTGTTTGTTTTTTTACATAATTCATCTTATTATGCACAATTTGTGCTGTCTATTCTACTGTTTATCATAATGTATTCTGATTTTGCTTCTTGCAAAGAACAGACAAGAAGCTGCACATGGCAGAGATGCCTTAAAGGGTGTACAGACCGGCATTTTATGCCGGCCTGCACCCAAATTAGGGCTGCAGTAGGGCTAAGCGTTTACACGCTCAAAGCCCTACTTGCACAGCCCAGGCACCATCTTGGCATGTGCCTGTCCAGACAGTACACGCCATGATGACATCCCTCGTATGCAGTGCCCAAACGGCACTATGCATGAGGGGTGTTTTAATGCTGCACCAGGGCACTTATGGCATCCCTTCCACAGGATCTGTGTTTTGCTGCTCGTTTTTACACCAGGTTGGGGACGTGGCGTGCAATTGTCAGGATCTGACAAGAAAATGGCATGAACCAGGAACCAGGAAATAAGCATTTTGGGGGAAATATTGGAAATTCATTTCCATTTCATTCATGGATTTGCTTTTCTTTTTGCACAATTACTGTAATGTGAAAGTTACTTGCGGTTTATTCATGACATTCTCCCTGTTTTTGTGTTTGTTGCCAGATTTCCCATGGGTCTTTGGGGTGAGTTTACTTCCAGTGCCACAGAATAAGTAAAACAAGTACACACCCTTCTTCGTAGCCAGAGCTCTTAAAACAAACATTTGATGCAAGAGCACAGAGAGAGAGAGAGAGGAGAGTGAAGTCTAAGTCCTGGCGTGCTCCTCTTTCTCTCTCTGGACTCTTTCAGACGTGGGAAATTGGAAGTATAATCCAAGGGCAATCCAAACGCAATCCTGGGGTTTCATGTTATTGCGAATTAATTCTTCTCACGCAAATTCGGGCAAAAGGGAAGTCACTCCGAATGCAATCATGGGTTTAACGTTATTGCGAATTTAAGCTTCTCACGCGAATTTGGGCAAGGGGGGTTATTTTCAGGTAATGGGAAGTAATTCCGAATGCCTTCTGAATGGAGCAGGGGTTCAGGTAAATTCGCTAAACAAGCGAATTTACATGAATCCACATTGGCTCCATTCGGAATTGGGAGAAATTCCTCCCGTCTGAAAGAGTCCTCTGTCTGTCTCCTTCACTTCAGCCTTCCCTCTGAGCCAGAGCAACAGCTACTGAGGCAATGGCAGTGACAGAGCAAGCGAGATAAAGAAAAGGCTTCCTCCTCACTCTTTCCTGTGTATATCTATCTGTCTTCAGTTTCAGCCTCCATAGCCAGGGCTCTTAAAGGAACAGCTGCTAAGGGAAGGCAGGAACACACAGAGAGATTTGTCATGGTCTACGTGTGAAAATAATTTGTGCATTTGATCACTTGTGCATTTGATCACTCCATCATCGGGATGGAGTCACATTTGGTCCCGTAATGGGAAAACCATTTGCGCATTTGTGCACAAGTGCAGATTGATCTCAGAATCTGCACGGGATAACAGCACTTTGCGTGTGAAAACCATTTGTGCCAATGGGAGTTAATAACGGGTTCTGATCATTTTAAACTTCCAATTTTCCTCCATGTGATAAACTCCTTTGAGGGCTCATCACACTCATTACAGTCAGGAGGTGAACATGGCATAACCACTTCAGTTCTTAGACCTTGAAATAGTCTCAGTGTCAATTCCATCCTCCTCCAATCGACACAGGTAGTCCTTGATCAAGAGTGGCAAATACCTCTTGTTTGATGCCCAACGTATTACTTTAATTTCTGGCTTGATAAATATGTCAATGAATGCCTCCTCTCACATGGATCTGAAGAACTATTTGTAAGCTGCTCTGAGAACCTTTAGGGCTGAAGAGCAGGGTTTAAATACTGTAAATAAATAAGTAAATAAATATATGGATCTGCATACATGCAATGACACAGTATTCTCAGTTGTGCTTATAATATGCTATCCCTAGATGGGCTGCCTTGTGGCCATACCTATTGCCTTTTCCATAAATTTTATTCTAGTTTATGACTTTATATTCAGGCTAAGGTGGGTATTATGGCTTGACCTAAGACAATGACTGAATGGATGGATCTGAATCTTAGCAGAACAGGGATGGTAACTGTGATGGCAGTCCATCCCAATTTTGGAATTTTTTTTTCCAATGAGTGTAATATGATGTACATGACTCTCTTCCTCCACATTTTATCTTCATAGCAGCCCTGTGAGGTAGGTCAGGGGAAGAGAGGATGAGTGAGCTAATGTTGCTTGAAAGTAACATCTGAGCTTACGGCACAGGATGAATTAAAGGTGTGGGTTTTATTTGCTGTATTAATGAAATTGATCTTTATAATTTTAGTAGATGCATCAAGAAAGAGGATTAAAAATAAATGAACAGTGTACTTGGGTGTGGAGTTTAAAGGAGAGCTGAGTGTATTGCTGTTGAATGGAGAAAATACCACAGCTATCAGCAGTCTATTCCACTTCCAAACAGGTCTTACAGCAAAGAAGCTTATCTTAATGTTTATGTGGGAGCCCTTTTTATTGTAATTTTAATCCATTGATTCATATTCTAGTCTCTGGACCAGCAGAAAACAAACCTGCTCCATCTTCTATATGACACCCTTTCAGATATTTTAAGATAGATATCATGGCAGTACAGAGTCTTCTCCAAGCTATCTTGATCTAAAACTTGTTCGGGCATTATACTATATATCATGTGAAGACGAGCACACCTGAGCACTGCAGCTGATTCTGTTGCCCTCCAGAGATGGAGGGCAATAATCTCAAAGGGATCACTCTTTGCAGTTTGGACCACTGATTTTCCGGGATTTCAAATCACATGGAGATGCCCCATAGAAAGTGGAGGCTCTCCTCTTCAGACTGTCATGCTCTGTGCATAAATGGTAATGGGATTAGAGATGAAGAGGAAAAGGCTAGTGTACTCACTCCCTTCCATGTATTTTTACAATTTTCCAGATCCAGAATTCCTGAAAAGGACTTCAAATAGAATATGGACAATGAAATCCTCAAGTTTTTTTTAATCATTTCCTTTGTTCTCCATATAAGATGCTTGGTTTGATCTGGCTTGGTTTCTCTGGAATGGCAATTCAATTGTTTCGCAGGTATGAAAAACAGTGAATTGCTAACACAGTGGTCATTCAGCCCTACTGAGTTCTTGGAAGTAATATGCCACAGGTAAAATAGTTACCAATAACTACTGGTAGTTACTTTTGATTCAACAAAGATCCAACAATATTATATTTCAAAAGAAATGCAATAGGTAGGGGAAAATACTGTACTGGTATATCTAATAATATTTTCCAGTTATTTTCAAAAAGTTTCATTGTAAGGGCATTTAAAAAGGCATTTTCCACATTGTATGCCATTGTCTCATCAATCTTATGCCACCACCACCCCAGCAATGAAAGCAACAAAACATAACTAACAGCACAACAATGGATTACTTTTCAAATACAGTAGAGCCTCCATATTAACTGAGGCTAGGGGCATAGGATCCCCATAAAAGTGGGGGGAAACTGCAAAACAAAACCAACATTATTTTTTTTTACCTGAGAGACCACCCCTGTAGGAATCTCTAGATCCTCCTGCACAACTCTATGGTCAATATCTGCCAAAGGTTGACCATAGAATCATGCTGGATGAGGTATAAGTGCCTAGAGAAGTAATTTCTCTATTATTCTTTAGCTCTTCCAGCACAACTCTATGGTCAATTTCCAGCAGAATTTCTCTGGAGGACTGAGGGGTTACTAGAGAAAACATATTAATCAAATCCAAATAATCAAAACCGCAAAAGTCAAATCCGCAAATGTGGAGTGCTGACTATACTGCAATAGGTTAACAAGAATGAAGTACTTTTTGAAAGCAGCCTTCCAAACTTTGGTCCTGTTTTTGGCATCAGCAGGAGGAATGAGTAATAGAGAAACAAAATGGTTGATCAATGGGACCAGCTTTCATGCTGTCCCCTGCTCCTGATCAATAAACATAGGAGCTAATATTTCCATGTAGTAACAGTTTGATTTCAGCAGGTCCAATTGCTGCTGAAAACACAAGCCAGGCCATTTCTCTGTTCATAGTTTTGGTATCCAGAGGCAAAAATTATGAAATATACTTAAGAAATTGTTCAGGACAATTGTTCAAAACAATTGTTCAGGACAATTGTTCAAAAAATTTGTCCATTTCAGGACAAATTATGATGCCTATTTATATCTGATCTAGAGTGGGACTCAAGATGGCTTTTTGTTGCTGCTGCTGTTGTATGCCTGCAACTTGTTCCACAATTATGGTGACCCTAAGGTGAACCTATTATGGGGTTTCCTTGGCAAGATATGTGCAGAGGAGGTTTGCCATTGCCTTCCCTAGAGGCTGAGAGCATATAACATGCCTAAGGTCATCCAGTGGGTTCCAAGGCCAAGCAGGCAATATAATCCTGATCTCCAGAGTTGTAGTCCAACATTCAAACCATTATACCACACTGGACAAAGGATAAAACAGATACAGCTAAAACCTGCCTTTAGTTGTATAGGGATAAAAATAGGACATAAATCCAGGTATATAGAATAATGAGGAGACATAAAACGTATCATCACATATGCAATGAGTACCCTATCTTCAGTGTCAAAGTCTTAACATGTCTTAATTCTCACATAGCTCAATATATCTATCTTTATGCAATCCAGAAAGGGATGGACTGAAAGTTATTACCCTTCACTTAGGACCTTATCACACGGGAGGGAAGCGCTCAAATCCTGTGGATAAATGGGGATTAAATCAGGGAATATCCCACAAAAGCAGGATTGTTTTCAGATGAGATTGGGCTAATTGAGCATTGACTTGACATTAACCCATGCAGAAAGTCGCAAAATCATTCCACTTTTTACTTTTGGAAAAATCCTCAAAGTAAAAAGTGGTACAATTTTGCTCAATTTCTTCATGGATTAATGTCTCATTATTGCTCAATTAGCCAGATATGTCTGAAAACAATCCTGCTTTTGTGGGATATTCCTGTGATCCAAACCCCATTTATCCATGGGATTTGTGCACTTTGCCTCCCATATGATAAGGTACTTAGACTGGCCTTACTGGAATACCATTAAATCTGCTCCATATCCCTCAGCCCAGTGGGATTCTTTCTCCAAGAAGGAAATGAAAAACTGAGTCAGGGAAGATCAGTGGCAGCACCCCAGAAATGAAGGTACACAGATGGCACAACAAAGGGCTTGAAGGAGCATTGCTCATATTATAGATTTCTGACAGAGAAACAATAATACATTTCACATTTACAGTCTTAATCTAAGCACTGATTTTAATGGACTTTTAAGTAAGCATTATCAATGTCCCCTAAAATGAATGTGTGCATGAGAATGGCAAGCTGTTTATGCACTGTGGAAATTAGAAAATCCATGATGCAACATTGTTCATGGCAGCTAACAAATATTTCAAAAACCCTTATGGTTCCAACTACTGTCAACATATAAAACATTATGTGTTCCAGTTTCTCTGGCTTAAATGCCATGTCTAATACATAGATATTGGTATTATTTCATATTCCTATGCATGTTTCTACCACATGAAAAAAAAGGATTGTCCCAATTGATGTCTTTCCTGTAACATCATTCAGGGTTGGATCAGAATCTGTTACAGGTGATGAGCCTTTTGGACTCAAGATGTTTTGAACTTATGTTTCCAGTAACCCCAGCCAGCCTAGTTATTGCTAAGGAACTGTGCTTAGGAGCCTGATGGGGACAGATAACTTGTTGATAGTTACAGGGAAAAGTACCTGTGGCCCTCTAGATGTTTTTGGTTTGCAACTATAAATTCTTTACCTAGCCAGCATAATCAAAAGTTAGTGATTATGGGAACTGCAATCCAACAACACCCAGTGAGTTACAGCTGAGAGGGTTGCTGCCATTTCCTTCTTGTGAACCCAGACATTCAGATTTTACTTCCATAAAAAGAAGGTGCTGGTCACTAGTTGAACATTCACTGTGGTTTTTTCCTACTATACATTTTCATATTCAGGAGTGTTGGATATACCAGATATGGAGTGCTGGGCATTCGTCCACATTTACTTCTGACATAATCAGTTCACTCCGTTTCTCAATATTTCATCTTCCAAAAATAAGATAAACTTTCTTTTGGACTGTTTTATTTTATAAGCTTTATTTCTGGAAGCCAATATAGATCTTTTTTTTTTCAACTATGTATTGAAAGCTGACCTTTCTCTGTAAGCACTACAGACAATGTGTCAGCACTTTTCCAATTATTTTACTGTTGAAAATCAATTATTTGTCTTCTGCCACTCTGTCTCCAGCTTAACCAAAAGCTGTCTTGATCTTCAAAGCAAGAAGCATGATTGTTTCTGGTTTGATAAACAAGCTTCATCATAGCCCTATTCATAAAAAGCTCTATATGTGGGAATCTTTAGACATTAATATGAAGTAATTGTTTTTGCGGCGAAGGTGTGCAGCAAAAAAAGAGCACCCCTTCCCTGCTTCTTTTTTGCACCACAGTTGCGATGCACTAAAGGGAAAAGCCACCATTGGGCGCTTTTAGTCCATCGCAACTGCACAGCTCCATATAGAAGCTGCGCAGTTCCGATGGCAACATTACACACACCGTATAAATGGCGTGCAAATGCTGCACGCTCCCCAGCCCTAATCATGCTCTTGGGATAGGCCCTTTTGGGCTGTCTGTACTGGGTCTTTATCAAGAATACAGAAACCAAAAGACCTCTTTGTGAACCACCAGCACCAAAACAAAGTTTAAGTTGACTGAAAGTTGATCCATAGTAATATAGGCTATGGGTCTGTAGGTCTCTCTCTCTCTCTCTCTCTTTCTTTCTTTCTTTCTTTCTTTCTCTCTCTCTCTCTTGCACAAGTTATGCCTTACTAGCCAACAGTCCCAGCTAACAGCAGCAGTGGTCTCATCATTAGTGTTGGCTGGTAATCCTGGAGGGTTGTGTATCCATGGCAAGATTCCTTTTCTGTAATAGCTCATGACTTCATGATTGTCATGATGACCATGGATCTATCTCCAATAATATCAAGACCAAAACATTTTCTTGGCCACACTTTGAATTTGGTAGTTTGCTTGGGAAGAGATTTAGGGTGGAGAACTTGGGCTTATCTAGTTATTGAGGTATGAATCCAATCAGCCATAGCCACCACAGCAAATGGTGAGTGTTGACAGGAGTTGCAGCCTAACATTTAGATAACCTAACACTTTGTGACATGGGGAAGATAGCAATGGTTCAGTTTCAAGGGCAAGTGATTACCTGATTAGGTCCAGATTCTGACTCCCACAAAACTAGAGGCTTCCAAATGTTTTGGATTATGCCCCATTATCCTTACCCAGGATAGCCAGTTGCCAGAGAGAAAGGTAGTTGTAGTCTATAACATCAGAAGAGATTTTCTTTTTTTAGTTTGTATTGTAAGCTGCTTTGAATCCCATTCAGAAGAAAAATGGGACATAAATCAAATAAATAAATAATACTGGGTTGGAGAAGACTGAGTTTGTACTTTGGCTCCCTGCAAACTTCACTGTGCCAAGGACAAATTGCAGTTATTTAAACTAGAGAATGATTCAGAAGATTTCCTGAATTTTTTTTTTTTTTTGGAGAATTATCCTGTAGTCTTAACTGGTTAGTTCCATAGCTGCAGCATGTACTTTGCCTGGGGCAGAGAGATAACCTAGGGTCCTAGGCCATTAACGCCATTGCTCCAAAGTATCATAAACCACATTGTAGAAACAATGGGGCTAAAGAGATGGCCCCTAATGAGCGGCTTGCCACTGCCTCTTTGAGCACCAGATCAAGGCTGCAGAACTGCATGCTGCAACCCCAATCCAGCAATTTGCCAGTTCCAAAAGAAGAGGTAGAAAGCCGCTCCTTTTGGAGCTGAGATTATCACACTTGGGTCAATTCCAGAACCATCCCACAATCATCCCATTGCCAATAATGGGATATTCATTGCCAATGATGGGATGATTGTGGGATGGTTCTGGAATTGACCCTAGTGTGATAATCTCTTTTTGCTGCATTTCTTTGGCACAGTGAGTCTAAACACTGTGCTGAAGAAACGCTGTGGATCCACCCAATGTCTGGTCGGCCTGGCAGCTTCCCAGAGGCCTGGGGGTGGAGCTGGGGTGTGCGGTGTGCAGTCTCCACACCCCCACTCCACCCTGATGCCATTCCTTTTGGCTAGTCTGTACAGCTTGTGTATCAATTCCTTGGAATTCTAAAGAGTTAAAGACAATGCAATGATGGGTTTGTGGTTACTGTTGCTTGGGACTGGATGGCCTTAACTGCGTTCACTGCCATGGTCTTGAGTGCACTCTAAGAACTATTTCAGATGTCTAGCTTGTGCCCACTGGTATAATTGGTTAGAATGGCAAGTATAAGAGGCTAGACCTTCTCAGTGGTTGTCCCACAGTGATGAAATTACTTTCTGGTTGATTGATATATGATACTTTTAGTATTGGCCTTCAAAAAGGTTTTGAAAAGTTATCTACTCAATTCAGGCTTCCATGGAAGGTGAATGACTTGCATGAGTCCAAGCACCTTACTTCTTATTAAGCAATAAGTACCTAATTTCATATTGTAACATTTTTCTTTGTACAGTGGTCCCCCGGGTTACGAAGGTAATCTGTTCCGGATTACCTTTCGTAACCCGGAAATCTTCGTTTCCCGGGGGACCACTTTAAGGGACGGACTGCGCGGCTGATTTAAAGGGACCGCACGGTTTTTCCCTTTCTTAACCCGGGGTTTCCTTCGGATCCCGGGGGCTTTTTGGCAGTCCCGGCGGTTTCGGCTCCCGGGGATTTCGTTCTCCGGGGGCTTCGTATCCCGGGGGACCACTGTACATTGTTTTGCTTGGGCTTGGTGCTAAGAAGTGACTTATAAATAGTTGGCATGAAGAAGGAAGCAAAAATACATTTTCCCAATTATAATCACTTGTAAGTTAATAAAGCCTCTGAAAAAGAAGCTCCTTAAGTCTGCACTGGCCCAGCCTCCCTTTTCTTCCTCATTCTCTGTCTAGCTGGAAGTTTTTAGTAACAGCACTGGGAGGATGGTGAAGGCAGGCTGGAGAAACAGACTTTAAGTGTCAGGTTGCAGCAGCTTGGCTGCAGTAAATAATGCAATTAAAGCTTGAGAAGGGGAAGAATGGGATTCCAGTCTAGCTTATCCTACTGTAGATACAGTGGTCCCCCGGGATACGAAGCCCCTGGGGAACGAAATCCCCGGGAGCCGAAACCGCCGGGACCACCAAAAAGCCCCCGGGATCCGAAGGAAACCCCAGGTTAAGAAAGGGAAAAACCGCACAGCCCCTTTAAATCGGCCGTGCGGTCCGTCCCTTAAAGCGGTCCCCCGGGAAACGAAGATTTCCGGGTTACGAAAGGTAATCCGGAACGGATTACCTTCATAACCCGGGGGACCACTGTATGTGTCTTGCCCTACAACAGACAAAGTAAACAGCAGCTGTCACCAGATTCCCTTAACTGAGCCTATGTAGCCAATGATTGCTCATCATTGGCTGGGGCGGGTTATAAATAAATATCTATTATTATTATTATTATTGAAACAGAGAGTGAGAAAAAAGCTAATGTAAGCTAATGAATGATAGTAAAATCATTGCTGGATGCATTTTAGAAGCTTGCAAGTGGTTTTTTGAGAGTTCAGAACTTTTTCTGTTTACTTATGCAAGGCTTACCTGACTTGGTTGTTTCATTTCACATGTGCACATAATGCTTTGTTGTGTGCTTTCAAGTTGTACCAGATCTAACAACAACTCTAAGTTTAACCTATCAAAGGAGTTTCTTGGGAAGATTTGTTCATGGGGGGGGGGGGCCTTTGCCTACCTCCGAGGCTGAGAGAGTGTGACATGCCTAAGATCACCCAGTGAGTTTCCATGTCCAAGTGGGGATTCAAACCCTGTTCTCCAGAGGCCTCATCCAATGTTCAAACCACTGCACCATATTGGTTTTTGTGCACATTATTAGTTTTGGATACAATTTTGCTGGAAAATGTTAAACTTCACTTCTATTATGTGGTGCAGGAACTGATCTCGATTCTTTCCATGCTATTTCTGCCTCTGGTAGAATTTTTGTTGTTGCTGTTATTAAAATAGTATGCCTAGAAACACATCTACATTGTTAACGGAGATATACCTGTATATTTATATTGTTACCTTTTGTTCATTTGTTTTCCAATATAGCTTTCTTTCAGGAAACCAGGAGCTCTTTATTACAATGTAGCATCCAATCCTTATACCTCAAATACAGGGGTTTCTTTAGGCAGGAAACATTTCGGTCATAGCAGCAATGAAAATATGATGAGGTGTTGATGTCAGTTGTCTGAACGTTAGTCAGGATTAACATTTAACCACTTGCAAACAAAAAGGAAACCGAAAAGGAATAATAATAGCCAGAAATGTTTTCTTCCTATTCCAAAATAACTGATAGATAACTTAGTTTTTCTGTAGCTGAATTATTTGCGAGCAGTCCCCCCAAATATCACACCACAAGGTCTTTTATGAGGATGTCATAAATTAAGATGCATCAATGTTTCGTGTGCATCTGTTCAGCTCTCCACTCCTTTGTCTACTGCAAATAGCATGGCAGCTTCAATGCCCAGCAGACAGCATTTACGCAAATGATGCTGCGGTCTGTATCATTAATATTCAGCAATTGTCTGTCATAGACACCTTACTGTACATCTGTTATGCAAATTTATGTTAATTCGGGCTCACTGACAGCTGCCCTACTTCCCTCCCTAAAATTGATCTCTTCCCCCCCCCCCCCCATTTTGAAGTTTGCAATCTGTTCCTGAAAAATGTTAATCCAACAATTAAGTGAAATTGCTAAACAGAAATTTTACACAGGGATGTCTAAAGCAGAAACGTGAGCTTTTTAAATAGACGAGATTGCCCCCTTAATATCATTTGTTTTATATGCCTTTCAGAGAAGGGTAAACACTGATCTTTGCACAGCCTGCATTGAGATAACTGTCAGTTTTCTGTTCTGCAGGAAATAATGCCACCATTCTCCAGAAAGTGTTTGGCATTTAATTTATTTCATCATTAGAATTTGATATTTGGACTATTGTTTACCTCCTGTGTAATTAATGACATTTTCCCCTGACAAATATTTAAAACCAATAGGATCCAGACATTACAAATCATTTATTTTTCTGGGACTAAAGTGGGATCCTCTGGAGTCAAGTGAAAAGAATGACGTCTTAGAATCATAGAATCATAGAGTTGGAAGAGACCACAAGGGCCATCCAGTCTAACCCCCTCTGCCATGCAGGAACTCTCAATCAAAGCATCCCCGACAGATGGTCATCCAGTCTCTGTTTAAAGACCTCCAAGGAAGGAGACTCCACTATGACCCCTGATGACTTCAGGGCACTAGCTAGGGACACTTTTGGGGGAGGGTTAAAGAGAAATTATTCAGCAAGAAGGCATCTGAAGAGAGGTAGTGTAGGCTTCGCAGTTGCAGTAGATAGCAAGGAGGATGTTTAGCAGCTCAAAGCATATGCTGTTACACTTTGTATAGGAAATATAATGTCAAAGACTAGTATTCTCTGATCTCTTTCTTCCACACTCCACCTGTATAACCAACTTCCCCCATCAATGTGAAAAAAAGCACCCCATAGACCTCCCCAAATGGAAAGGAAACTTGTCTCAGTTGATTCTGGAACTTCCTTATGTTCAGTGAGATAGGGTTGTCAGATGTAACACTGAAGATGGCTCTCACCTTTTAAATAGTTTACCATAGTAAATACCCCAAATGCACCAGAAACTATCTGGTCTTAGAAGCTAAGTAGGGTCAGCCCTGGTTAGCACTTGAATGGGACACCACCAATGAGATTATTACACGAGGGTCAATTCCAGAACCATCCCACAATTATCTCATCACTGGCAATGAATTCCCCATTATTGGCAATGGGATAATTGTGGGGTGGTAATGGGATAATTGTGGGATGGTTCTGGAATTGACCGTAGTGTGATACTCTCACAAGGAATATCAGGTCTTGTAGGCAATATTTCAGGGGGAAAAAAACTGGCAAACCCCTCTTTGAGTATTCCTTGCCTAAGGAAACTCTATGAAATTCATGGAAGAGCCATAAGTCAACAGGTGATTACAAGGCAGATACAGAGAGAGAGAGAGAGAGGGTGGGGGGAGAGAGAGAGGAGGGATTTTCAGTAAGTGTTGCTTGTCATACAACTGGGTAACAAGCAACATCTGATGAAATAACCTCTATTACAGAACCATTAAAGTGAAAGGAGCTGTCTCCAGTTTTTTGTCTGGCAACCATATCAGTAAAATGCAGTGCCTTGTGATGATGATGATGATGATGATGATGATGATGATGATGATGATGATAGCTGGAGATAATGATGTGGTTAATGTCAAGAGAGAGTTTATCACATGGGAGGAATTTCTTTCAATTTGCGAATGGAGCCAATTCGCAATTACGTGAATTCACTAGTTTAGCAAATTTATGTGAAATCTGATTGTATTCGGAATGCATTCAGAATGACTTCCCATTTCCCGAAAATGACCCCCCATTGCCCGAAATTGCGTGAGATACTCTAATACACAATTACGTGAAACCCCATGATTGCGTTCGGAATGACTTCCCATTGCCCGAAATTGTGTGAGATACACTCATTCGCAGTAACGTGAAACCTCATGATTGTGTTTGGATTGCCATTGTATTATACCCCAAAATTCCGTTGTATGATAAACTCCTAAGCTATTAACACAAAAGGGCAGTTTAAAATTAGGTATAGGATACAAGGCTATTTATAGAGCCTAATGCAAGCACTCAGAAGACCCATTGAATTTGATGGAACTTTTCCAGATAGTGTGCTGCTTGCAGCCATTAGATCCTCTCATCTAGATGCAGGTATTCATTCCTACTCTCATCATTTGCATAAATGCTCCTAGATCCACTGAGTTGCAGAATTTGTACAAGTGTTGAGTTTCATGTTCCCACTGATTCAAAGGATCTGCTCTAGTAGTTGAGACTAACCCTTGGGTTTAGGCATCTCTCTTAACAGGTACTTGACTCTCCTGTTGGTCTGTGGAAAGAATTGCAGGCTTTCAGTGTACCACAACCCCAGAGATGTAACCACTTCCCACTCTCAGTGTTTTTGGGAAGCGTGGAACCATCTCTCCCAGATGGCCTTTTAAATCATTTTGAGGTTTATTGATTTTTGGGATTATTTTAATGGATCGTCAAACTTCTTTTTTATTTGTTTTTAGCAAGGGTTGAGCATTTTTTAAAAGGTAAGGAAATGAATGAAGCAAATTAAAAATGCAGTGGAGATTGTTCAAACATATTATGAAATAAAATAAAATAATGCCGTGACCAGGACAATAACATAAGCTTATTACGAAGCAGCAGAGGCAAAACTAATGTACATATTTTATTGCAATGAGTGAACCTAGAAATTAATGTGTACATTTACAATCCATTCAGTCAGCTTTGCATCTGTCTGGGGATAAGCAGTACTATTTTTGAACATTAAAAATAGAAGAAACCCAAGCCTTTCAAAACAGAAACCTCCCTATGCATGAAGTAGATTCAGTATTTCAAAGTTTGCCACATTTTGGATTCTTTAAAAATACTGTATGACAAACCGAATAGAAGCACAATTTCAGCTCTCTGTGTCTGTTGCGGGGGGGGGGGGGGGGGGGAGATTTCCAATTGAATTTCAGGATCTTACCCTTTACTGAAATGTTCATATATGAACACATTAGTCTGATATTTGAGCATTTATATCTCACATACTAATAGCAATTAATTAATTCACCCTCAGTATGGGAAATTAGGAAAGTGAAGAATTGGATGAATTGCTTAATCTCAAATTATGTTTCTTTGGGACATTGATAGCAATAAAAACAAACATTCTTGCTAAAATTATTTTTTCTGTTACATAGAATTCCCAATGTTATCCTTTTAAAGAAAAAAAGAGATGATTAATATGTACAGGCGTGAAAAAGAAAGGATTGTGTTGACATGGAAACTCTACCCAAAACTTGTTGCATCAAATCCTGTTTCATGCTGTTTAAGTGAGAAAAGTGCCTATATTTTAATTTATCATTGGCTATGTGGAGACGTCTATCATTATTTAATCATTTTATTAAAATATTTATATCCCACCTTATATCAAAGGAGCTCTAGGTGATATACAATAGTAATTTAGAACAATTTAAAATGATAAAAAGTAATTTAGGAGCCAATGTGGTGTAGGAGTTTGCATGTTGTACTTGAACTCTGGGAGACCAGGATTCAAATCTCCATACTGGAAACCACGGAAATCCACCTAGTGGCACTGGATAAACCATATACTCTCAGCCTCAGGCAAAGAAGGCAAAGGCAACCCCCTTGTGAATAAATCTTGCCAAGAAAACCCCATGACAGCTTTGTCATAGGGCCACCATAAGTCAGAAATAACTTGAATTTATAGTACATTGCACTAGTCTGTTCACGAAGTTACCAGTCTGTTGATCACTACGGTGAAGTTTTCTCTGTCCAGGAAAGGCTGTAATTGGCAAACCAGCCAAAACTGGCACCGAGCATACTAAGCTACAGAAACCACCTGAATTTACAATGACAAAGCTTTATCTAGGCCTACTTCTAAATACTTTGGAAGTACATTCAGGTATAGATAAAGAACGTCTATATGTGCACAGTTTCCTTCGTCTTAAAGAAGAATTGTTAAAAGATAATCACCCAGTGATACATTCAGTTAATTAGATAGAATTCATAAAAATGGTAGTGACTGACACATTGTTATAAGTGTGGCACTTTGCTGGTAGTCCTGTCCCAAAGCAAAATGGTTTTGGTGTCAGATTCTTTTAATGATCTATAACATCTGTCTGCTTTATCTGTTACTAGATCCAAATTGGCTTCTATTTACATTTACAAAGGAAGTGATCCCCCAGGATGTCCCACTGTTTCATATAGAGCTCTCCCTTTCCATGGACTTACCATCCATGGACTGGAGCATCCACGAGTGGCCCTGTCCCATTTCCCCTAATGGTGGTGTGTGCAAGTGTCCATGCCAACATGGTCGCACACACTTCATGTGCCATTGGGAACAATGAGATTTGAGGCCCCACATATTTTGCTATCCACGGTTGGGGAAGCAGGCTGGAATGGAATCTCTGCAAATACAAAGAGCCAAACGTATACCAATAGTGGTCAAATTGATTTGGGCAAAGTATTGGAAGTCAAAAGGCATTCTGTGATTGAGGGAATGCCTGGACAAACTCTGGGATTTTGCCACCATAAAAAAATTACACAATATATGCATTTTAAAATTGGAGAATTTTTTTTAGTAGGCTGGGGGAAGAGTGGAACATTTTCAGAGGTTACTGGCAGCATAGAATAATAGACTTTAGTTTCCTTTGTTATAAGATTCTCCCTTTATTGCAAATAATTTAGTCAACTGTTTGTCCTCTTTTTTGTTTTGCTTTATTAACCAAATTATTTATATATTAAATTAATGAACTTACCCAGCCTTCTGTGGGTGAAAAAAATCATTAGTCCAACTCGCATCTGAATATTCTTGCTCTGCTCCTCCTCATGCTCCAACCATTTTTCTTTTACACTGGCCTCTCTCTCTCCACCCTGGTACTCATTCAAACTGGACCAGCTTCATGTGGGTTAGAAAAGCCGTTTTCCCTCTCAACCCATACATGTTTCGCTTCTTTCTTCACCATGCCTTTTCTTTCTTGTCTTTCCCTCCCTTTATTCTAGTTCTTGTTCAGCCTTTCCATCTCCAACTCTTTCCCATGCCCTTACCAGTTTCTGTCATTTTTATTATTATTATTTTTTGCCAAAATGTGTGCATGTTAACCAAAGGGGAAAAAAATCAATTGTTGTATGATTTAGCATTGGAAAAATGTGTTTGGATGTGTGCTTCCTTACAGTAGAGGGATCAGGTCTAAGTACTCCTTCTTTCCTTCCTTCCTTCCTTCTCTTCCTCCCTGTTTTTCTCCTTCACTCTCTCTCATTTCTTTTTTCTTACCTGCTTTTCCTTCCCTGACAGGGGCTGCCTGTCAAGAAATGGTGATCATCCTCTTTTTCTCCTCTTCCTTAGCCTTCTCTGGTATGTGGCATGCCATCACAGCAGAGGTTGGCCAGGAAAGTTTTTGGCTTGATGCTGCTGTTGCCAGAGAGAATGGTTGGGAATTAATGAAACCATGCACCAGTCGGAGAGGGAGGTCACAGTGAAACTTTTCGTTCTCTATGCCTGCAATGAGTAATTTGGCAGATTTTAACAACTGGTTTGGGTGAACTGGTGCAAATGAGCTGGATGACACTACTGATTCTAGTTTCCAAATCCTAGACAGTCACATTTCTATACTATGTCAATTATTTGTTTATCATGCAAAAGGTGTGAGGAGTCATGAAAAGGGTGACAAGCCTAACCACACTGCTAATTTCCTGCTTGGAAGCACTCCTTTCAAAATTGCTTTACAGGTAGAAAACAAGAGGCTAAGTTTTCTTACATGCTTTGCACATAATGCAGGAATTAACAACCCATAGCATAAGGTCTTTTCTTTACTGTCTTTCAACCATCTTTTTCTTCACATAGCTCCTCTGCCTTTAAGAGCTGCAGAGATTGAGGAAGTATAGACTTTGTGGGGATTCCATAAAGTCTAGGGAGTTTATCAGATGGGAGGAATTTCTTTTTATTTCGAATGGAGCCAAATGGAGCCAATTTGAATTTATATGAATTCGCATTCAGAATGACTTCTCATTACCCGAAAATGACTTCCTATTGCCCGAAATTGCATGAGATGCTTTAATACGCAATAACGTAAAACCCATGATTGCGTTCTGAATGACTTCCCTTTTGCCCAAAACTGCATGAGATACTTTAATACGCAATAACGTGAAACCCAATGATTGCGTTCAGATTGCCATTGGATTATGGATAAAGGATTTCCTTTAAGGAGGAGAAAGAAAAGGAGGAGGCTGTAGTCCATGTGCTTGGGTGAGATCTAATCTAATTTACACTTGAGCAGCCATTGCATTCTGGGAGCCAGTGCTGGGAGGCTACTTAAGGCTACTCAAGGCTAGCAGAAGCTCCATTTCCTTTAAGGAGGAGAAAGAAAAGGAGGAGGCTGTAGTCCATGTGCTTGGGTGAGATCTAATCTAATTTACACTTGAGCAGCCATTGCATTCTGGGAGCCAGTGCTGGGAGGCTACTTAAGGCTACTCAAGGCTAGCAGAAGCTCCATTTCCTTTAAGGAGGAGAAAGAAAAGGAGGAGGCTGTAGTCCATGTGCTTGGGTGAGATCTAATCTAATTTACACTTGAGCAGCCATTGCATTCTGGGAGCCAGTGCTGGGAGGCTACTTAAGGCTACTCAAGGCTAGCAGAAGCTCCATTTCCTTTAAGGAGGAGAAAGAAAAGGAGGAGGCTGTAGTCCATGTGCTTGGGTGAGATCTAATCTAATTTACACTTGAGCAGCCATTGCATTCTGGGAGCCAGTGCTGGGAGGCTACTTAAGGCTACTCAAGGCTAGCAGAAGCTCCATTTCCTTTAAGGAGGAGAAAGAAAAGGAGGAGGCTGTAGTCCATGTGCTTGGGTGAGATCTAATCTAATTTACACTTGAGCAGCCATTGCATTCTGGGAGCCAGTGCTGGGAGGCTACTTAAGGCTACTCAAGGCTAGCAGAAGCTCCATTTCCTTTAAGGAGGAGAAAGAAAAGGAGGAGGCTGTAGTCCATGTGCTTGGGTGAGATCTAATCTAATTTACACTTGAGCAGCCATTGCATTCTGGGAGCCAGTGCTGGGAGGCTACTTAAGGCTACTCAAGGCTAGCAGAAGCTCCATTTCCTTTAAGGAGGAGAAAGAAAAGGAGGAGGCTGTAGTCCATGTGCTTGGGTGAGATCTAATCTAATTTACACTTGAGCAGCCATTGCATTCTGGGAGCCAGTGCTGGGAGGCTACTTAAGGCTACTCAAGGCTAGCAGAAGCTCCATTTCCTTTAAGGAGGAGAAAGAAAAGGAGGAGGCTGTAGTCCATGTGCTTGGGTGAGATCTAATCTAATTTACACTTGAGCAGCCATTGCATTCTGGGAGCCAGTGCTGGGAGGCTACTTAAGGCTACTCAAGGCTAGCAGAAGCTCCATTTCCTTTAAGGAGGAGAAAGAAAAGGAGGAGGCTGTAGTCCATGTGCTTGGGTGAGATCTAATCTAATTTACACTTGAGCAGCCATTGCATTCTGGGAGCCAGTGCTGGGAGGCTACTTAAGGCTACTCAAGGCTAGCAGAAGCTCCATTTCCTTTAAGGAGGAGAAAGAAAAGGAGGAGGCTGTAGTCCATGTGCTTGGGTGAGATCTAATCTAATTTACACTTGAGCAGCCATTGCATTCTGGGAGCCAGTGCTGGGAGGCTACTTAAGGCTACTCAAGGCTAGCAGAAGCTCCATTTCCTTTAAGGAGGAGAAAGAAAAGGAGGAGGCTGTAGTCCATGTGCTTGGGTGAGATCTAATCTAATTTACACTTGAGCAGCCATTGCATTCTGGGAGCCAGTGCTGGGAGGCTACTTAAGGCTACTCAAGGCTAGCAGAAGCTCCATTTCCTTTAAGGAGGAGAAAGAAAAGGAGGAGGCTGTAGTCCATGTGCTTGGGTGAGATCTAATCTAATTTACACTTGAGCAGCCATTGCATTCTGGGAGCCAGTGCTGGGAGGCTACTTAAGGCTACTCAAGGCTAGCAGAAGCTCCATTTCCTTTAAGGAGGAGAAAGAAAAGGAGGAGGCTGTAGTCCATGTGCTTGGGTGAGATCTAATCTAATTTACACTTGAGCAGCCATTGCATTCTGGGAGCCAGTGCTGGGAGGCTACTTAAGGCTACTCAAGGCTAGCAGAAGCTCCATTTCCTTTAAGGAGGAGAAAGAAAAGGAGGAGGCTGTAGTCCATGTGCTTGGGTGAGATCTAATCTAATTTACACTTGAGCAGCCATTGCATTCTGGGAGCCAGTGCTGGGAGGCTACTTAAGGCTACTCAAGGCTAGCAGAAGCGCGCGCCTAACGGCGCGCGAATTTTGATTTTTTTTATCTAGTCAAGGAGGTGTTTAGAGAATAGAAGAGGAGCCGGCCTGAAGCATCAGAGGAAGTGACTCAGAGACTTGCCTTTGGAAGGAGCTTTTAGCCAGGAGCTCTCTACATAACTATAGGCCCCGTGACTTGAACTCAGTGACAGAGCTTGGGAATAAAGGCCAAGTCTAGCAAGGGAAGCCCACAGTCTTGTTTCAGTGCCTCCTTAAGACTTCTCAGTATGGACACTGAAGGCCCTGCTGCAGTCACCTGCAACACCTGTGGGATGTTTGTCTTCTTGCCTACAGAGGTGGCGAACTACACCTGCCCCAAGTGCAAGTTGGTAGCCCTCTTGGAAGAGAAAGTACAGCAGCTAGAGGAGCAGATATCTGCACTCCAGCATCATAGAGAGCAGGAGATTCTCCTGAACAGATTAGACCAGAATGTCTTGGGTGAGAAACAGACAGAGGAAGTTGTTGGGGCGGAGGAGGTCACTCCACATACAACAGAGGTAGATGCTTGGAGGAAGGTCACACACAGAAGTAAGGAAACCAGGGAACGTTCTGTGAGCGGCTTGCAGCTACAGAATCGCTTTGAATCTCTCTCTGTTGTCAGAGATGATGAGGAAAAGCAGCAGGGACAGACATCAGGGACAGAGCAGGAGAGCCTGAGAGTATCACGAAAAGGAACGGCCACTGCTAAGCCTCGGAGGAGGCGCGTGGTCGTGGTGGGGGACTCCTTGCTGAGGGGTACAGAAGCAGTGGTTTGTGGGCCTGACAAGATGTCTCGGGAGGTGTGCTGTCTCCCTGGGGCAAAGATCCATCATGTGACGGAGAGGCTGACAAGACTTGTCAAGCCTACTGATCAATACCCCCTTCTTTTGGTTCATGTGGGAACCAATGATACTGCAAGGCACAGCCTTCAGAATATCAAAAGGGATTATGAGGCTCTGGGAAGGAAGCTGAAAGAGATGGATGCACAGGTTGTCATCTCATCTCTACTCCCCGTAGAAGGGCATGGTCCAGGAAGGGAGAGGAAAATAGCAGAGGTGAATAACTGGCTCCGTAGATGGTGCCGCCAAGAACAGTTTGGATTCTTGGATCATGGGCTGCGGTTCCATGAGGAGGGACTTCTGGCAAGGGATGGACTGCATCTCACGCCAGTTGGCAAAAACGTTTTTGCCAACAGTCTGAAGAATCTGATCAGGAGGGCTTTAAACTGAGTTATGTGGGGGAGGGAGACATTATACTGGAAGGCAAAAGGGATGGAGAGAATAGTCCAAGTGGCATAGAGGGAACAAGGCAAACAGTGCAAGGACCCAACAGTAGGAGGCAAAAAAATGTGCAAAAGCAGCAAGTAAAGAGGACACATGGTCTTAAATGTCTCTACACTAATGCACAGAGTATGGGAAATAAGCAGGAAGAACTTGAACTCCTAGCACAACAAGGGAAATATGATATAATAGGCATCACTGAAACCTGGTGGGATGAGTCTCATGATTGGAATGTAGAAATAGAGGGGTATAACCTTTTTAAGAGAAACAGGCCAAGCAGGAAAGGAGGAGGAATAGCATTATATGTCAGGGATATTTACACCAGTGAAGAGATGCAGGAAGTCAATACTGGAAGCCAGGTGGAGAGCATCTGGATAAAAATTAAAGGAGAGGGAAATAACAGGGATGTTACTGTGGGAGTCTACTACAGACCCCCGACTCAGGCAGAGGAATTGGATGATGCCTTTCTAGAACAGATAATCACATACTCAGAAAAGAGAGATGTAGTAGTGATGGGTGACTTCAACTATCCTGATATTTGCTGGAAGTCAAACTCAGCCAAATCCTCAAAGTCTAGCAAATTCCTCACTTGCCTGGAAGACAATTTCATTGTCCAAAAGGTGGAAGAGGCAACAAGGGGATCAGCCATTTTAGATCTGATCTTAACCAACAGGGAAGACCTAGTTGATGGGGCGCAAGTGGTTGGATCCTTAGGTGGAAGTGACCATGTTCTCCTGGAGTTTATAATACAGTGGAAGGGAGAAGCAAGGCATAGTCAGACACGCACTCTAGACTTTAGGAGAGCTAATTTCAATAAACTTAGAGAAATACTGGGAGTGATCCCATGGTCAGGAATACTAAAAGAAAAGGGAGTTCAAGACGGATGGGAGTTTCTCAAAAGGGAGATATTGAAGGCACAATTTCAAACAGTTCCAATGAGGAAGAAAAATGGAAGATGTCTCAAGAAGCCAGGATGGATGACTAAGGAACTTTCAACTGAGCTAAGTTTTAAACAGAACATGTATAAGAAATGGAAAAATGGAGAAATCACGAAAGAGGAATTCAAACAAATAGCCAGCACATGTAGGGGTAAAGTCAGAAAAGCTAAAGCGCAGAATGAACTCAGGCTTGCTAGAGAGGTTAAGAACAATAAAAAGGGCTTTTTTGGATATGTCCGCAGCAAAAGGAAGAAGAAGGAAACAGTGGGGCCACTGCGTGCAGAAGATGGCAAAATGCTAACAGGGGACAGAGAAAAGGCAGAATTACTCAACACCTTCTTTGCTTCAGTCTTCTCAGAAAAGGCAAAGGGTGCTCAACCTAAGGATAATGGAACAGGAGACAGAATAGAGGAAATTCAGCACAGAATAAGTAAAGAGGTAGTACAGGAATACCTGGTTAACCTAAATGAATATAAATCTCCAGGACCAGATGAACTACATCCTAGAGTATTAAAAGAACTGGCAAATGTAATATCAGAGCCATTGGCAATAATCTTTGAGAACTCCTGGAGAACAGGAGAAGTCCCAGCAGACTGGAGGAGGGCAAACGTTGTCCCCATCTTCAAAAAGGGAAAAAAAGAGGATCCCAACAATTATCGTCCAGTTAGTCTGACATCAATTCCAGGAAAGATTCTAGAGCAGATCATTAAGCAGAGAGTCTGTGAACATTTAGAAGCCAATGCCATAATCACAAAAAGCCAACATGGGTTTCAGAAAAAGAAGTCATGCCAAACGAACCTGATCTCTTTTTTTGATAAAATTACCAGCTTGGTAGATGAAGGGAATGCTGTGGATATAGTATACCTCGATTTCAGTAAGGCCTTTGACAAGGTTCCCCATGACATTCTTGCAAACAAGCTTGCAAAATGTGGGATAGACAAGTTAACTGTTACATGGATTTGTAATTGGTTGACTGGCCGAACTCAAAGGGTGCTCAACAATGGCTCCTTTTCATCCTGGAGAGAAGTGACCAGTGGGGTCCCACAGGGTTCTGTCCTGGGCCCAGTGCTATTCAACATCTTTATTAACGATTTGGATGACAGAATTGGGGGCATACTTATCAAATTTGCAGATGACACTAAACTGGGAGGAGTAGCTAATACCCCTGAGGACAGGATCAAAATTCAAAATGACCTGAATAGACTAGAAAGCTGGGCCAGCGCTAACAAAATGAAATTTAACACAGAGAAATGTAAGGTTCTGCACCTAGGGCGGAAAAATGAAATGCACAGATATAGGATGGGGGACACCTGGCTGAATGAGACCACATGTGAAAGGGATCTAGGAGTCCAAGTAGACCACAAGTTGAACATGAGTCAACAGTGTGATGCGGCAGCTAAAAAAGCCAATGCAATTTTAGGCTGCATCAATAGAAGTATAGTTTCTAGATCAAGGGAAGTTATAGTGCCACTCTATTCTGCTTTGGTCAGGCCCCACCTGGAATACTGTGTCCAGTTCTGGGCACCACATTTCAAAAAAGATGTGGAGAAACTGGAGCATGTCCAAAGGAGGGCAACTAAGATGGTGAAGGGTCTGGAAACCTTGCCCTATGAAGAACGCCTTAGGGAGCTGGGGATGTTTAGCCTGGAGAAGAGAAGGTTAAGAGGTGATATGATAGCCCTGTTTAAATATTTGAAGGGATGTCATATTGAGGAGGGAGCAAGCTTGTTTTCTGCTGCTGCAGAGACTAGAACGCGGAACAATGGATGCAAACTGCAGGAAAAGAGATTCCACCTCAACATTAGGAGGAACTTCCTGACAGTAAGGGCTGTTCGACAGTGGAACACACTCCCTCGGAGTGTAGTGGAGTCTCCTTCCTTAGGGGTCTTTAAGCAGAGGCTGGATGGCCATCTGTCAGGGATGCTTTGACTTGGAGTTCCTGCATGGCAGGGGGTTGGACTGGATGGCCCTTGTGGTCTCTTCCAACTCTATGATTCTATGATTCTATGATTCTATGATTCTATACTTCCAATTTCTGTCATCTGATAAACTCCTAGGATCCTTTTTTGAGGCATGTAAAATTAAACAACTATGGTTCAGCAGCAGCAGCATTGGCATTATGTTTATTTTTATATTGCTACCATGCAGAAAGTGGTTTACTGTAAACCAGAAAATAGATACAATGCAACATTTCAAGACAATTCAGCAGCAGTTACAAGTCAAGAAACAAAACAAGGAGCATCTTATGATGTGGACCTTGAAACAGCAGAAGGAAACAGTGCCGAAGGAGCAAACAATAATGAAGACATATCATTCAATGAAAACTTGACAAAGTATGTGGACAAAAATAAGGAAAGGGGAGAAATGGAAACTCCTGAATTTAAAGAGAGGAGGAGCAGTCTGAAGAAGTTAAAATAAGGAGATGGTTTGGAGAGATGGCAGATAAGACAAGAGAAATAAAATTGCTGAAGAGAAGCAAAAGGGAATGAAGAATGAATTTTGCATGATATCAGAAGAAAAATGAATTTTACACTGCAGACATTCTGCAGAAGGAGCACATGTGTGGACTTAATGAACAGCTAAGGGCTGCTTGGAAGAGACGGTGTGGTAGAAATGGCACAATATTTATTTAATTTTATTTATAACCTAAACTTTTTCCTGCCTGAATTTAAAGAGAGCACATGAATTAAAACCTAATAATAAAAAGTGTAAAACTACCATATTAAAAATAATACTTAAAAAATTGTGTAGCCACTTAGTCACTAAATGCCATGCATGGCAATGACATCTTCCTTAGAGACCCATGAAGAATCCTGGGAAGGTACTGTGGGAAACCTGTCACTGTGAGTTGAGCAATGGGAAAACAGCTGAACACTCCTCTACAACTCCATCCCACTCTCCATCAGGCAGTAGATGGCCATATTGGAGCGACTGCATCAGAGAAAAGTCACTGTTAGTGGAGATTTGAATTGTTATGCTGTTAGTACAGAACCCTGCAATGACCACAAAAGAGTTACAGTGCCTTAAGTTGAATTCATGCCTTTGTCATCCACTAACAAGATGCCAGCTGAGGGTTTCTCTCAGGAGTTTATCATATGGGAGGAATTTTCCCAATTTTGAATGGAGCAAATTTGAATTTACGTAAATTTGCTAAACTAGCGAATTTACGTGAATTCTAATTGCGTTTGGAATGTGTTCAGAATGACTCTAATATGCAATTATGTGGAAGCCCATGATTGTGTTCAGAATGACTTCCCATTGCCCGAAATTGCGTGCGATACACTCATAAGCAATAAACGTGAAACCCCATGATTGTGTTCGGATTGCCATTGGAGTATACACCCAAATTCTGTCGTATGATAAACTCCTCTCTCTCTCTCTCAATCTCTCTCTGTTTTCAAACCAGATGTTGACTTTTTTATGGGGGGGGCTCCCTGTTGTCCAGGGGGAATGTCAGACTCATGCAATTTCCCCCCTCCTCATTCCTGGAACATACCCATATCTCAAATGGTTCAAACTCAGAAAATAACAAAAGTCCAGAAGTAAGCGATGATAGCATCCACAATGGAAATTGAAAGAAGACAAAGAAGCAAAAAGCAGCTCTTGGCTGAGGAAGAATGGGGGAGAGAGAGAGAAAAAAGAACAGAAAATGGCAACCTGAGAGAGGAAAGGAGGAAATGGTAACCTCATTATGATACAAAACACTGCCCAATCCAAATTTTTTCCGAGTTCCTATCTGCCACTAGGGCACAAAAATGTGTCTGGTTGTTTCCCCCCACAGGACAATTAGCTGTTGATGGTGACTTGGGCTGCATTGCAGAAATAATGCAGTTTGACACTGCTTTAACTGCCATGTCTGAGGACTTACATTTTTGTGAAATCTTTAGCCTTCCCTGTCAGAAAGCTCTGGTGCCACAACAAACTAAAAAATCCAGGATTCCATAGGATGGAGCCATGACAGTTAAAGCAGTTACAAACTGCATTATTTCTTCAGTCCAAATGCAGCATCCGTTTGGGAAAATGTTGTGCAGGTGTACTTCCCCTCCGGCATTGTCATTAACCTAAGTCAAACTAACTGCCACATGCTATACCTCAACCAGCCTTCCTGACAGCTGTATTTTAGTTAAGTTTTAATAACCCAATTGGTGGGCTATTCTCATTTCTTTAAGCACCTATGCTATCATTTACCCACACCCAAAGCCTGCTTCATGTAAGGATGTGCAATACTGTGGTAGGTGAAAAAACAGACTACTGGAATACATCTCTGGGGTACAGCTGTCCCTGTCCACTGTCTGAAGGTACAGCTGGCCCCATTGATGCTGCTGAGTTCTTGTTCTGCTAGCCATTTAGCTGCAGACAATCCTGATCTCTGCTGTAAATCATGATTCTATGATTCTATGATTCTAGAACCTAAAGGGAAGATTTGGTATCTATATAATATATATCTATATCTATATCTCAACCTGTGCTTCTTTTGGTCTTCAATACAGCAGTCTCCATTTGCTGGTTTTCATGTCAAAAGGACTGGGGGAAATGACATAGGACTTTATCACACAGGGAGAATTGGAGGAAAGTGGGGGTAATAATCAGCAACAAATCATTCACGGTGAAATTCCTTGAATGACTTGTTGCTGGTTATTACCGGGTTATTGTCAGGATAAGGCTTTTTAATCGTGATGTGTGTGAAAATCTTCACTGCGATTGCACAATTTTCACAGGATAATGATGGTTTAAACTCCTGTTTTCCCCTCAATTTCCTCCATGTGATAAAGTCCATAGTATTCCATGTAATGTGTAGTTTGGCCCTCACACTCTCAGGAGTACCCACTGCAAGTAATTAAGCAACAACATCATTTGACTTACTGAGAACTTGAATCCATGTAGAGTTAGCATAAGCAAATTCCCATCTTTCAGCTCATTTCCAGTAGAATAATTGGTGCGCTGTCTTAGTTTTTGAAATTTATTTCAAGCACACTTATCTAGGGCCAGAGAGAGCACAAGATGGCAAAAGCACTTTACTTCTCATTACATTTTTTTTAAAGTGTCAGGTCATAGCAGCTGGAAGCAGAAAGTGCCAGAAAGTAGCTCATTTGGAGCCTTACACACTCCTTGGTGATGAAAAGCCACATAAATTGATTGATCACATTTCTGGAGGGAAGAGGATAAGCAAGCAAGATCACAGTCCCCGAAGTAATTTTTTTTAACAGCTAGACAATTATTACAGTTGGTGGTGGTGGTGGTGGGGGGGGGGAACAAGGCACATGAAGACTGCTGAGGCATTTATAGTTAAGTGGGAGGGGGCAGCATGCCTCCTCTTCCACCACCAACAGCTCCAGTATGAAGATCAGGGTGGGAGAGCTTTGGTGTATGTTGAAAAACAAGGCTCAGTGTTGCCAACAGGCTTGGTGGGAGAAGAAGGAAAGGCTTTCCCTTTGGAGCAGAAGCTAGGAGAAGCAGCTGGAGCCTGTACATCACCTCTTCAGAAACAAGGGCCATCCATCCCCATTCAGTTACATTTTATGTTTCTTTTATGTGGCTCTGTGTTCTCAGAGCTTTCAATAAGCAAAGCTAAATGAAGACATACTTGTGTAGTGGTGCTTCTGGTCTACAAAAACAACCATCGTCCATGTGTCATGTTAAGCAGTAAGATTTGACTTTAAGAATACTGCTGAAACTGACTGATTCATAATGTGGTGGACAGGTTGCTATCTGGAACGCAGAAACTGGTGCATGTTACTCTTTTATACATAGCTGGCTATTTCTCAGTTAACATTAAAGTGCTAGTAGTTATGATTTGGGGGCAGATTATCTCCAATAATGTCTGTATCCACCCAGTCTTGCCCAGTAGCTCTGATTGTGGCCTCATTTGTATTAGATGTATATCTTTCTAGTGGCATTGCAGAATCAGTACATCAGTAGAGGTCTGTTTGAATTACATTAGAAAACAGAGCTTAATTTGTGGCCAAGAAATATGTCCTAGAATATGTCAGCTGGAGTCCCTAAAACATTTAGGATTGCCAGCTCTTAAGGCCTGGCCTTCTTTGCCAGTTCTCATGGTGAGGAGGAGAACTCTCAGAGTAAGAGCAGTATCCTGAAAAGAAATTCTGTATGTATCTCATTATAGACTATGGACCTTATCACACGGGAGGCAAAGTGACCAAATTCTGTGGATAAACGGGGTTTAGATCCTGGGAATATCCTGCATAAGTGGGATTGTTGTCAGACACATTGGGCTAATTAAGCATTAACCCAACATTAACCAGTGCAGAAAATCTCAAAAGTAAAAAGCGGCTGATTTTGCCCATTTTCTGCACAGGTTAATGTTGGGTTAATGCTCAGTTAGTCAGATGTGTCTGAAAATAATCTAGCATTTGTGGATTTAAATCTTATTTATCCACAGAATTTGGACACTTTCCTCCTGTGTGATAAAGTCCATACATACCTAATACTGTATTTTTCTGGCCCTGCAGCAAATTGCTTTTGGAATGTCTGTGAAGACTCTCCAGGGGTTCTGCCTGGTCTGTTTGTTCCTTCCCTTTCATTGGCTTGACAAGAATTTGGTGGCTTGCCACATGACAAAAGAGTTATCAATAATAACATGAGAGTGTGTGAAAACTCAGAATTTGGTGGATAAGCAGTAGCAGGAGGGAAATCTATTAAAATCATAGTTAATTGGGTATTTTTAATCTTTCCCCAGGATTCCAGCTTTGAAACAACTTGAAATTATTGTGTTTAATAACACAGTTACTCCTACATTTTTGTAGACTTCAAGTCTGCAGTCTCGATAATTCACAGAGGGGCAAGCCCCATTAGCTAAAATGGCATGCACACCCATGGAGTATGCAGCCATTCAAGCCAATGGGGCTTGAATATATGTGAGTTTCCATTTTCACAGGGGGGGGGGTGGGGTCTGGAATGGATCCCCTCATGAAAATGGAGGGGGCGACTGTATATATATACCTTATGGATAGTTATGTTTAGCTTTCTTTTTCATAACTCCTTCATGAATTGGTTTTTGAATATTTTTATTTAGACACTCAACTGACCAACAAAAACAGCAAACAGTGGGGCAATACAGACCGCTGTTCTCGCCCCTTTATGCGGCGAGATGGGGCCAAGGCTGCCGCACGTTGGAAGGCCACTTTGGAAGGACGTGGGAAAGTGGCAAACTTTCACTTCCCCACGGCCTCAAAGCAGGGTGCAGCGGGCTCCCTAGGCGCCCGCTGCACCCCTCTTTCCTTGGCGGTGCCATTGAAAGGCTGCGCCAAGGACCCGGTGCAGAAAAGGAGCTCTTTTTTGTGCCAAGGGAAGGGCGCACTTGGCACTCTCCTGCGGCACCAGTGTGTCATGGCGCATGCCGCATATCTAAATGCTGTGCGTGCCATAACAACAACATGGCACACCTGTATGGATGCCACCATTTTAAAATGGCAGCACCCATACGCTTTAGGGTTAGGGAGGGGGCGGACACTGCACCCTCTCTAACCCTAATTGCGCCCTTTTTAGCCCTAAAGGTGCTGCATTTTGCCTGTCTAGATCGGGCCAGTGTGTCAAAACCTATATCATATTATTTTATACTGAAGACAAGATGTGGTCATATTCCACAACCTTGCAACACAAATTTCAGTGCAGTAAAAATTATAATGCACATGGACTGTACATTACCCCAATACTACTCTTTGTTGTAATGTGTTATAAATTGTAATATATGAAATCTTTGTTGCTTCTTTAAAAATGGATGGCACTTTAATCCATACTCCATGGTAAATATAACTTAACAGTAATTCATTTTTGGATGTTAAGTATAATATCCTGAAGTTTATAAAACAGAATATAACTCCAGTACATCCACTGTATGTTCATTGTAGTCCATTTCTACTAGTAATTAGGACTATATATTTTAAAAATTGCTATTCTTATAGTCTTTTGCTCTGAGCTTGCAAAAGTTATCTTTTGAACTTCAACTCCTTGAATCTCCAATCTAGCATGGCTTTGCTCTCTCAATTATTTGGTTGGTTTTTCAATGATCACTATATCCCATACCTTAAGGTGAACATTTGAAGTAGAAAGCTTGAATCTCCTTTGCAGTACAATGCACAAGCTGATGCTGGTGCATTCTTTGATTCAGCAACCATTAGCAAGTATTCGTACATGGGAAGGGAAGATGTAATTAAGCAAAGCTTGATTTTCAGTTATACTAATAGTTGTTATAACTATGTTTGCTAGGTCAGGACTATCCCAGGCCCTGAGATTTCATAGCCAATGTCTAAGACCTAGGGTCTTAATGTCCACAGGGTTCTGGTGATGTTACAAGGTTTAAACCCTGATGTTACAAGGCTGTTTAACACAGTTTAGTGGTTAAGACATCAATTCTGATGCCTGGAAGATCAGAAGGTTGGGAGTTTGAGGCCTAAGTGCTGCATGATAGGGTGAGCTCCCATCACTAGTCCTAGCTTCTGCCAACCTAGCAGTTTGAAAGCATGCAAATGTAAATAGATAAAGAGGAACCACTTCTTAGTGGGAAGGTAACAGCATTGAGTGCAGTCATGCTGGCCACATGACCACCAGAGCAGTCAACACTGGCTCTTTGGTTTAGAGATGAGCAACCCCCCTTACAGTTGCTTATGACTAGATATTCATGTCAAGGGACTACCTTTACCTTTTTACCTTACAGTTTCGCACAGTATGCCATTCAGATCAAAACAATTAAGTCTAACCAATGGGGACACACACACACACACTTTTCAAGGTGTATTCTTACTCTGAAATTATTCTACAGGACAAGAGATGAAAATTCAGGCCTTAGACTCAGGTCTAGTCCCTGAGATGTGGGATCCCTACTCATATCTATATTATCATGAGCATTTATTTTATTGTTTGGTTATTTGGTATTTGGCATTTATGCATATTTTGATAAAATTTAGAGAGAAGAAAATGTGTGAGAGGAAGTTCAAGCCCAGTGATTCATAGCCAGTTCCTGATTCATAAGCTCAAGGCAGAAATGAAAATGAGCAACAACAGTGTATTATGCAGCCTTGATAGCTAGCTAGCTATTGCTGGTGATTTAGTTGCTAATTTTACCCCAGAAAGCGGTAAGAATTAAATACAAAACAAATTGCCTTCGGCATTGTAAAGCCATCAATCAAACCAGATACATTCCAGCAATTTCCAATAGTGTGTGGGCAAGCAATGCCTTTGCTTTTTCACTAGTGATTATTCCCACTCCAAATTCCAATTTAGACTCAAGAAAATGCATATTTTCAAAACTCCTCAAATGCTGCTAAATAACATATTGGCTCTGAAATGAACTACAGGGATATTTCTAAGCAACTCGATCTACTTTATCAGCATTATATTATGGAAAATGTCTAAAATGTTTAGATAATTAGTGGTTAAAATAGAGAAGAAAATATAGGAAAAGAATTAGTGGTTAAAATATAATAAGGCTTGCCTGGGGGGAAAGAAGAAAATTTCAGTAAAGTTTTAATTGAATGTATTACTTGATTATTCTGTATTGTACACTTTTATCCACAAATCCCCTCTGAAGAAACTGGCCAAGAAAATCCCATGATAGGCTTGCCTTAGGGTCACCCTAAGTTGGAAATGACTTGAAGGTACACAATATCTGCTCCCTGCTTCCAGTATTGTTGTTGTGTGTCTTCAAGTCATTTGTGATTTATGGCAACCCTAAGGTGAAGCTATGGTGGGGTTTTCTTGGCAAGATTTGTTCAGAAGGGGCTTGCCACTGCCTTTCCCTCAGGCTGTAATTTGCCCAAGATCACCCAGTGGGTTTCATGGCCAAGATGGGAATTGAACTCTAACCCCCGCAGTCATAATCCACCTCTCAAACCACTATGCCATGATCCTTGATTCCAGTATAGTCATACACAGTTGATTGTCAGCAGGAAATTTATGGAGTTGACTATTATATGAACCTATGCCTCACTAGGAAGATCCTAAATACCCTAAAGGTAACAGAACTCATCTGATCTTGGAAGCTAGGCAGGGTTAGCGTTGGATGGAAACCATCAACTAATAGCAGATACTGTGGGCTAGATTTCAGAGGAAAGAACTGGCAAAATTACCTCTGAGTAGTCCTTGCTTAAGAAAAACCTATGAAATTCATGGCAGTCATCATAGGCTGGAAGGCAACATGAAGGCATAGAAACAAGAAGCATGCCTCACCAGGGAAAAAGTGGCAAGTATATTTGTAGTTCTTAAGCATTTGTGAGATTACACTTGACCTCTCCTCCCAAGCAATTATAGTTGTGGGAGCAATAGGTTCTGCACATGTTGCTCCACATTCAGGTTCCAGTTCATCTTCATAATCAGTTCTCCATCTCTCCATGCCATCATTACCTCCAAGGAGTTTATGAGCCTAAACCCATGCTATCACATGGGGACTAGGAAATGCATGAACCAGGTTTATACCTACTTTTGGCTCCATTCTATGGAACCTTGGGATTCGTAATTTGCTGTTCTTAGTTACAAAGGCTTAATTCTGTAGCTGAAGGGAGTGGATCAGAGCTCTGTAGCAGAAAATTCTAAATACCTCATGAAACTAAAATAGCAGAATTCCATAGGACACGGCCATGACAACTAAAATGCTATCAAACTGATAAAAAAAAAACCCTTTGGATATATTTGAGGCTTAGACCTGGGCATGGCACAGTAGCAGGAAAGAATTATCCCAGGATTATGCATGGAATCCAGTCTAATCCTAGCTCTTCATGCATACAAGATGCAGTACTGCAACCAAAAATAGCAGACAAATAAGAAATAAGATCAAATTTGGGGTGTGTTTGTTATATTTTTATCTTGTTTAACTGAGTAACTGTACACAGTATTCTCCTTAATTTGCTATGGTATTGTAAGATAGTAAACCAATTTTGGAGAGAGGCATTTCAAGAAGTAGAAAGGATAACAAAACAAGAAAACTATGTTGAGTCTTGAAGCTGGCTTACTACCCATATATGAGGGGGTATCCAAAAGTTTTAATTATCACCTTTTAAAAAAATTGACAGAAAGTTTGTTTTGATTTGTAGTTGTTAACTTATCTCTATGTAGTCACCATCTAGATTTATACATTTTTCCCAGCATAACTTGACCCTCCGAATACCTGATATTGTAGAAGTCTGCAGATTGCGCCTTACAAGGGGGTATCGTAAAGTAATAATTATCAGCTGGAAGTTATTATGGCATATTGATGAAATGTTGTCAGTGTCATCATTGGCCCTTAAGTGCACGTTGCTAAGGAAATCAACTCATTGTGCCCTTTATTTTTGTGATTGGCTCTGCCAGAAGTGACTAAAGCGTAAAATCCTAGTCAGGCGCAATCTGCAGACTTCTACAATAATGGTATTTGGAGGGTCAAGAAATGCTGGGGAAAATGTGTAAATCTGGATGGTGACTACATAGAGATAAGTTAACAACTACATATCAAAACAAACTTTCTGTCAATTTTTTTAAAAAGAGATAATTAAAACTTTTGGATACCCCCTCGTATTTGGGTGACAACAAGTGTTTCGATCATTACAATCTTCTGATTTGTGTATGTGTGGAGGAAGGGTGCTCAACTAGAAACTGCTTTAGTAATGACAGAAGTGGAAAATATCTATTAATCAGTGTTGTAACAAATTATGGAATTTAGCATATGTAACAGTTAAGGTTACCACGAAATGATAATGCACAAGACATTTTTAATGTCTGTTTCCTGCTTATTCAGATTATACATCATAAGAGATCTTTAAACCTCACGCCAAACTTCCATGGTAATTTATGGCAAGATACTTTGTGCTAAAGATGATCAGGGCAAAGGAAGTACATAGTGATATATAGAGCTGTAACTCTTTTGCTGTTTCATGCTCGTGCTTTTAAAAATGATAACTGGTGCCATGATCTTTTCTGCATAAAGTTAAATTAAATCAAAAAAGGTAACAGCATTCTTGTCAGGTAGTTTTGGCTGAGAGATAGGGACAGTCCCAGGAACAGCCAGTGAGAATTATGGCTGTGTGAGGACTGAACACAGGTCGCCTCAATCCTAATCCAAAACTCTTGACCATTTCATTACACAAAGTCTTTGATTTCATGTCATCAAACCCAAATTCTAACCGACACTGATGTGGCCACAAAGAGCAAGCACAGGTCTATTGTGCCAAGGCCCAGCAACCAAAAAGATTCTCCTTCCATCCCAACTAGCACTACTGCTGCCTCAGGGGAGAAAAACAGGCAGTATCTCATGGATTTAATTTCTCCAACTTGAAGGAGCTTTTTAAGTGTATCTATACAAATGACACAGAGAATGCTCACCTGCAACAATGACAATTGTATCTATTCTTAATATTTTTAGAGGAATATTCTTTAATAAATAATGAATTAAGAGAGAATAATGATGATGATGATGATGATGATGATGATATATTGAAGTCCATGTTGCTGAGAACAATCATGCTTTTTTTATAAACAGATAGAGTCACAAAATGTTGAAAGGGATTCAGGTGAATACATGCTACAGAAACCCAATAGTGTTAATTTGATTTGTGATTTCTAAGACTGCAAGCCAATGAAAGAGGTTGGAATTGATTATACCATCAAACTTTAATTGATTAATAGACTAGCAGTAGTTTGGTCATTTCAAATACACATGAAACCTCTTTCATTAGTTTATCAGGGAGCCTGTATGCTCCAGCACCTAGAAAGGTGCTACTAAATTGAAATCAAAACACTTGGAAGACTGCCCTATACAGTGCTGGCACTTTCTTAGCTGAAGAAACTCTAAGGAAAGGCTGTGGAAAGGGCTGAGCTGATGCTGCCCTGCAAAAAGTCTTAAAATACAAATAGCAAAACCTTGTTCTAAAATTCAGGATCTTATTCTTTTACTATTATATGTTCTGAAATTTAATTTCTTCTTTTGAAAGTATGTGAAGAAAAAGAAAAACCCTCTAACTTTTTCACCCCAAAACAACAAAATAGAAAAGTTTAAATTCAGAATGCTGAGACTCAAACCTGAACATGTGAATTAAGAAGGTCTTTGTGGAGTACAAGTAAAATCGTGATCCTACTAAGTCATGGGTTTGCTACATGTTCGTCCTTTCCTTCCAGGGTTGGGAGATCTATTCCCAATTGGAGATCATTTTTAACATGAAGAAATACACCCCCATTTTGATCACAACGGACATGAATGAAACATTTGGACTATAACTCCTGGGATCCCATAGCATGGCCAGAATCCCCCAGCCAACATGGACAATTTCCAAGTTCTGTTTCCAACAATGAAAGATATAAGTTGCCTTTTGTTGGTAACTAACATTTCTTCCTAATCCCTAGAGCATCCTGCCTGTATAAACTATTTCTAATTCCCTACACTCCCCTTCTTATTCAAGCTCCAGGCCCCTGCAGGACTTTTATCCCATAAACTTTTATTGCACAAATTTACAGTTGCTTAGTCTTGCTTTCAGAGTAAGTAAAAAAGAGAATTTCAGAGCTTTAAAAGAACTCTGTTGAGTACAATCATATCAAGGAGGCTTTCAGCAGGAAGGGTGTCTCATCAGGCTGAGGGATGAGAGGATGGAAAGAGAATCCCTACTCAATTCTGCTTCCATTTTATGGGTAGGAAACCAGCAGAGATAAGGGCCGGCATGAGATCTAGATGCAACTCCCAAAGAACAGGCTCAGGAAAGATTTAGAGGCAAAAGGTTGGCTGTGGCTGCAATGAATCAAGGCCCTATTTCTTCCTACAGTACCTTCTTTTATTAAATAGGTTCTCAGCACTTGAATCAATTAATCAGTTCAAATGATTGATTAATGTTGTAGGTCCTGCTATTTCTTTTCAAAATAGTTTAACCAGTGAAATTCTGGTGCATTCGAAGAAAGGGAAAGATTTGATGAGCTATTTAACATCACGTAGAGCTGCCTCCATCATGGCAAGTTGGAGAGCTTTACACTTTTAAAACATGGGTTTGGCATCCTGCTATGGCCGCTAGTTGTCCTCCAATTTATTTAGTATGAATCTCACATGTGGACCTAATTTAATATGAATCTAATTTCAAAAGGACTGAGCCAGCATGGCATACTGATTGGAGCACTGGACTATGACTCTGAAGAACAGGGTTCAAATCCCTGTTCAGTCATACAAACCCACTGGGTAAGCTTGTTCACACACACTCAGTTTCAGAAGAAGGCAACGGTGAGATGGGAGAGTGGGAGATAGCACCACACAAATGATCAGTAACGTTGTGTGGTGGTTTTTTGAGGACCCTGAAAAAAGGTTTCATGTCATCCTTATCCCCAGCATGGTCCTAAAGGCTTCTGGTTCCCCTTGCCTTTCTTGTACACCAATACTTTGATTGAAGTCCCTACCCCACCCCCTTTTTCCCTCATTGCCTTCCTATTGCCCCACTTTTCCCTCACTTGGAAACTTCCACCATCCCCCAAGAGAAGCATACCACTCGCTTTGGGTATCAATGTTATAAAAGGAAGCAACAAATAATTTTAGCAATTTTCTACCCACTGTAACAGTCTTTGAAAACTGCACAGTTTTGATAGATTGTTCTCAGTTCATTACTTATTCTGCATGAAATTCACAGTGTTGGTTTTTGTTTTTGTTTTTGTTTGAGTTTTTTGCACAGGAAATAACATTTTCTGTACGAATTTTTCTCAGAATAAGTCCTGAATTCTGAAGATTATTGTCAGTCCAGGATTCTTCTTATCAGGATTTCCTGACATTCAAGAAACATGGTTTTTGACAATATTTTGAATTTTTAAAATTATTCTTTCCATTCCTAAGACACATGTGCACGCACGCACACACACATGCACACACACTCACCACTTCCCTACTGCCCCACTTTCCCCTCACTGCACCCCTGGACCTTCCACCACCCTCAGGGGTAGGATACTGCCTACTTTGGGAATCACTGGTGTGGATCATGAAAACTATGCATCTCTCTTAAAGAAATGGGTATGTCACAATATTTGATTGTCCTGACACATAAGTTGTACTCATAACAAGAGGCTATGGTTAGGACAGAATATGGAGAGACATAACTTCAGGCAAGGATACATTTTATCACCTTAGGCCAATGCAATTCTAGGCTGCATCAATAGAAGTATAGTGTGTAGATCAAGGGAAGTAATAGTGCCACTCTATTCTGCTTTGTTTAGGCCTTACCTGGAATACTGTACCTAGTTCTGGGCACCACAATTCAAAAAGGATTTTGACAAGCTGGAACGTGTCCAGAGGAAGGCCACCAAAATGGTGAAGGGTCTGGAAACCATGCCTTATAAGGAGAGACTTAGGGAGCTGGGTATGTTTAGCCAGGAGAAGAGAAGGTTAAGAGATGATATCATAGCCCTGTTTAAATATTTGAAGAGGTGTCATATTGAGGATGGAGTGAGCTTGTTTTATGCTGCTCCAGAAAATAGGACCCAGAACAATGGAAGCAAGCTACAGGAAAAGACACTCTACCCAAACATTAGGAGGAACTTTCTGATAGTAAGAGCTGTTTGACAGCAGAATACACTCTCTCAGAGTGTGGTGGAGTCTCCTTCTTTGGAGGTCTTTAAACAGGTCAGGACCTTTGTGGTCTCTTCCAACTCTATGATTTTATGATTCTATATTTTCAATTTGAACACTGAACATATGGGAAAACTGATTAGACTCTGAGTAAGGAGACATGAAAATTGGAGGAAGGAACATCAACATGCAGATATGTAGATATGCAGATCAGGAGATGATCTAGCAGAGATGAATATACTACTAGCAGAAAATAGCAAGGACTTAGAATTACTACTGAAGAAAGTCAAGGAAGAAAGTACAAAGCAAATATACAGATGAACATAAGAAAAGATGATGTAAGTAAATTTAAAGCAGACAATGAAGGCATTGAGACAGTCAAAGAATTTCTATACCTTGGTCCAGTCTTTAATCAAAATAACTCACTAATTTACAACCATAATGTAACACACTTATAAGTTTGATATTGGTGAAAGGGAATTAAATACAAATAGCTAGTTTCTTCTGAGTCCTGGAGAGTGCAGATTTGGAGTTCAGTTCTTCACTTTGAATGTTATTTCAGCTTCAGTACTTGATGAGTATCAGAAGTTCTGTACAGAGAACCTTCTTCATTGTTTTCTATGGATACTTGCCCATAGGATGCAAAGTGTACAACCAGAACAGGAAAGTGTACACACATTCGACTCCTTACATCCTTCAGATTGTGATCTCCATTTTGTTTTGATGAAGTTCATCCCACCCCACTTTTGTTGGCAAAAGATCCAAAAGAACATTACCACAAACCACATCTCTAATTTGTTTGCATGCTATGTACCCTTGCTTAGATTAATCCAACTGCCAAAGGACCTTATTTTTTTTCCACGTCCATTTTCTGAAACAAAACAAAGAAAAAAGACTCCTGGGTAAATGAAGTATGTTCAGTCAGGCAATACTGAATTGAGCTTTAAATGAGTTATGAACGCATTTCAAGTCAGGAAGCCCATTCTGAATGCAAAAGTCTATAGACTTCAGGGGATTTTATGAAAATTCATAAAAACATAGTGTTCTTTTGCTTTTCTTTGCTTGCTTTCTTTTTAATGACTGGTTACACTGAAAGTTTCATGTTAAATCCTGTTCCACAGAGAACACTAAAACTGTTTTTGGGGAAAAGAAACAACAATGGTAAAATGAATTCTGCATTGCTTACATGCCCTTATGCAGTGTGCTTTGTTATGACAGTTAGGGTTGTGTAGTGAAATGTAGTGAAGAAAAATGTAAGCTGTGAGCCAAGAGACCCACAAATTCACTACCTATCTTTGCTCACCCTTTCCCGAGTCTTAACTTTCTTGTCTCTTGGGCTGATGAGAGCAGGTCTGGTGTACAATGAACAAATTTGGGGGATAATGATGAGCAGCTAAAAATCTTCATTTGGAAATGCACATTTCACAGATTCACAAGCTGTTATTCAGAACAATGTGTGCACGGAATATGAAATATATATAATGTTAAGAATTACATTAAAATATGATTATACTATGTTCTTAATGTGTTATTAATTTGTTGATTTTGTTGATCAGAGTCTATATTAACTGATAGAAATTTGTGTATCATTGTTATGTTCCTGAAAATTCACCAGTTTTACAATGATTGTTAAGAACAATAGACACATAATAATATCACAAAGAAAGACAAAAATACTAATGGGCCCCAGTTATTTGTATTGACTCCTCATGACACCATCAGTCCTGATTTTCCCATGAAAGCAATATGTTATGGAAATAAAGATTACATATATGTTGCAAGGAATGAGCAGTTAATATAGTGGAAAATGTGAAATGTGCTATTTAAGGCCCCATCTATATTAGAGCTTTTGCAACACAACAGTGTGAATATTCCCAATCACACATCCCCAAATAGCTGTTCTCATTACTTTTGTTCATATTTGTGTTAAGGCACATAACTGAGAGTTCTGTTGACCACATGTAGCATCATTTCGAATAAAGATGGAGTGCATGATGGGGATGTCTTCAAAATATTTGCACTCACAAGTATCCTGCCATTGTGAATCCTTTTCCAGGGGCTGTCTATGAAATGATGTGCATCCATGTACTTATGCTTCTGTTGTCACCAATTTCCACCTGTGTCATCATTGTCAATGTTCTTTCTGGGGAAGGAAATGACATGGAGGGTATTTTGAAGTGTTGCATGGCTGTGCTGGCATTGTTGCAAACCACTATCATGGCTTGTGATGTGCTTGATCTTGCCTGGCACCGAAGATAAGCACTTTTCTGACATATTCTTGCAGGAGATGTAGGGTGTTGAGGGGGAGAGAAAGAGAAAGAAAAAGAGAGAGAGAGTAAGTTTGAGGATGCCACAAGTTGAAACCATTCTCCTATGATGTTTCTTGAAGCCCTTTCTTTAACTTTTTCATCCCAGTTAACTCAATGTCCAGCAAAGGATCATCCAACTTTACATAAGCACCTAGAGGATATGCCCCATGGTCTTAGATGTCTCTACACTAATCCACAGAGCATGGGAAATAAAAAAAAAAGATGACCTTGAACTCCTAGCACAGAAAAACAAAAATCTGCTTCCAGTTTAACAAATTTCCAGTTTACTGTACTCATTATTTATATACTGATCAATGACTGAATAAATCGTTGTTGTTGGTGGTGGTAGGTAATCCACTTTTTCTAGGACAAAATGTGTGAAGGATTTTTTTTTATCCTGGTTTTTAAAGTATTAAGATATCCATGCCATTACCTGGCTTTTATGTGATACAGAATACATAGAACATGAAACACAAGATATTGTTATTTATAATGCTTAACCAGGACCCAGAGGCAGAATTCCCAGCAATAAAGTTGCTATGTCTTAAGCAATGTGCTGGATCTCAGTTTTTCTCTGCCTCTCTGGGGCAGTCGGCAGCAACTATGGCTGCCTTCCTCAGTTTCTGGATCAAATGAGTACTCTGCTTCTATTGTCTCCTTTCCTCTCTTTTTTTCTCCCTTCCCCCCGCCACTTACAACTGAGTATGAACCACTCTGTCTCTAGCCCCCAAAGACTGGAGTTGTACTTTTGTAGCATACAGCATACAGTAATTGGACAACAGTGGGTGGACAAGGAGGCAGGGTGGTGTGACAGTCACAAAGTACCTGTTCACCAGTCAACTGGCTGGGCTGCTTGTTACACAGACCACTCTTTGTTGGCCTGGCTTGAACCATGGGTGGCAGTACAGCATGGGTACCACTAGAAGGATGCAGGCCACATCAGGTGAAACCCTAAGGAATGCAACACCACTGTTCCCCAAACACCTGCCTTTTGGGAGAAATTGGCTGCAGTGTTCACCTGTGTCCCTTTAAAAGACTTGAAGAGATGGTGTGAGTGGGGTGAGGTTCAGTAAAAAGAGAAAGGAGAGGCCCCAGGTCGTTGGTTTTTTGTTTTTGTTTTTTTAAAAATAGATTTATTTTTTTTTTAAAATAAAGTATGTTCTCGTTATTTTTTTTTAAAAAAATCACAACTTACCAAATTTTCACTTTAAACACATGAAACAATGTACATGTAAATACATGTACATGCAGTGTGTAATTTAAAGTTTTATAGTAATTTAAAGATATAATTCTGCTAGTTGTTTACCTCACAACTATTGCTATTACATTCAGTGATATACTGGAATTATGATTTATGCGTAACATTAATACAAAACAATTTCTAAGGGTTTTATATGGTGTGATATGGAAGGAGGTCAATGAAGTGACACCAATGGGTGGCACTAATCCTAGTGACCCCACTGCAGTACAGTGGAGAGCAGCAAGAAAAATAGGAAGTATTTTCATGTGTGAGAGGTAGGGAACAGAGATGTTCTTATACCAATGAAAGGAGAATATTGGAGAGGTAGCATGCAGAGGTTCATTAATTGGGAAGACTATTTTACTCAATGGTGTAGAAAGATTCATTATCATGAACTCATGCCAATGGGGTATGTGACAGCAAATGTTTGGAAGAACTATCAAATCATTGGTAACTTATTAGACTCTTCATGTTCTCTTTCAGTATTTCTCAGTGGAATGTAACATCTGTCTAATTCGGAGGCTATGATGTACATAGATATTTGCTAAATAATAGAGGGACATTCAACATAAAAATACTTGAAATTACAAGCAGTAGTCACAAGCTGCTTGGTAGGTTAGGCTGTTCCAGATACGTAAAATTGTTTGGGAGTTGTTGGATATGCTAGCATAGTAGATTTGCTCTTATCATGCAGCCACATTACCTGCTTAAATATAGAATATAAGGTCACAAAAATCCCTATCCCCTCCTCATCTTAAATAATGTATGATTATTTTGCTGAATCTTTGAATGGCTGGAGACCATTTTCCCCATACCAAATTACAATGCCATAGACAAAGACTCGAGTTTCAGTAGTAGTCTTGGTGTTTCTAAGAACAGACATAGTCCAATGAACCCTAGTTTTTCTCTGTTCTAAAAATCAGTGTTACACCTTCCATGCTGAAAACAACACAGAAGCAAGAATGCCGAACAATCGATTAAAAAACAATGCTACTTTTGTGTGTGTGTTTTTAAAAAAATCTAACATATTTCCCCAGTATAGGAACTTCTAGGTGTGTTGAACTACAACTCCCTTCATCTTCAGATAGCTTGGTGGTTCAGGATTATGGGAGTTGTAGTCCAACCCAGTTGAGGGGTGCCACAAGGTAGATCTAATAGTTTCCACTTGGCAACAGGATATTATATACAGCATATTATATGCAGCTGTAATTAAACCAGAGCTTGGAAAAGTCTGAAATTCAGAGAGTTGTCAAAAAAATGTAACTTTTATAGTCTCTGTTGGAAATTAATAAAAGAACAGTTGTTTCTTATTTGTACTGTGTCTCTTGTCAGCTGCTCAAGTACTTTTTGCGTTGAATGAAAGGTTATAAAGAGATGGCGGGCGTGGGGGAGAGACACCAAAGCTGCAGCCTGCAGGCACAGGATAATGCAAATGGCATTAGCACCCACACAAGTAATTTGAGCAAATGTTTGCTTTTTATCCTTTAGGGAATTTGGCAGAAATACATCACCTTTCCCAAAGACGGAGAGATGATCGACTTGAAATATCTCCTTTTGTGAAGAGTGAGAAGAGTTGTCTTTGTTTGTTGTTTGTTGTTGTTGTTATGGCTTGCCTCTTCAGGAAAAAAGTTAAGGGACATTTTTACAACACTTCTTGTGACTCTAACATAGGCTGACCATATTTCCTTGAGCCAAAAATGGGCCTTTGGGATGGCAAAAAGGGGATGGGAATATGTTATATTGTGTATTTGTGAAAAAGTAAGACGATAACAAAAGTTTTATAGTCCGCTTTCTGTATCCACGGATTTTTTTTTAATTTGAAGCATCCATGACTTGAAAATATTTAAAAATAAATATAAATTCCAATAAGCAAACCTTGATTTGGCCATTTTATATAAGGAAGATCATTTCATTATGCCACTGTATTTAATGGAACTTGAGCAACCACTGATTACGATATCCACAGGGGATTCTGGAACCAAACCCTAGTGCAAACCTTTATGTGACTATGTGCCAGAAGCAGGGCTCCTGTCATATGGAGGCAGGGCAGTGTGCCAGGGGTGGGGCTTCCATTCTCTGGGTATGGGGCTTCTGCCCTGGAGTTGGGACTTCCAGGACAGTACTCCCCCCCCCCCCCCACTTTCCCTGGCCTCCAACTTTCTCTGAGAGAAAGCCAGAAGCTGGGAAAGGTCCGGGAGGGGGATGACTGGTATGAGCTGTTTTTCCTCCTCCTTCTGCCCTTCTCCCAGCCTTACAGCTCCTCATGGGGAGGAGGAGTGGGCACATGCTCAGTTCTCCTCTTCCTCAAATTTTCCTGACTCCCAACTGTCTCTCCGGAAGCAGCTGCGGGTAAGGAAAGGTCTGTGGGAAGGAGAAGAATGGGCATACACCCAATTCTCCTCTTCCTGGACTTTTCCTGATACCCAGCTGTCCCTATGGAGGCTGCTGGGAGTCATGAAAGGTCCATGAGAGGAAGAAGGAATGGGCATGCACTCGGTCCTCCTCTTCCCAGACCTTCCCTGACCCCCAGCTGTCCTTCCAGAGGCCTTTCCCTGCCCTCAGTTGTCCCTCTGGAGATAGCTGGAGGCCGAGAAAGGTCTCTGGGGAGGAGCAACTGGAGCACGCCAGTTTCTCCTCCTCTTCCCAGCCCTTTTCTTGGCCTCCAGCTGTCTTGGAGAGGCAGCTGAAGGCCAGGGGGAGGCCAGGAGCAGGAGCCAGAGGTGCGCACCTGTGGCTCCTTTTCCCCAGCACCATTTTCTGGCTTCCAGATGTCTCAGGGAGACAGCTGGAGGCCGGGAGACAGCACGTCCATGCCGGGCGGAATGGCATCATGTGCCCTCTGTGGCATGTATGACATAGGTTTGCCATCATGTCCCTAATGGCTACCAAAGGCCCACTGTATTACATGAACATATTGAGCTAACAATTATTCTTCAGTTACAGAACTCATACAAAAAATTAGGTAAACATAGAGAGGGACTGATTTCACCATGATCATAGCATGCATTTTTTTTCAATTAAGTAATCTTAAATAGCAAATTTCAGTCTTTCCACACCTTATCATAAAACAAATTCAAACAGGGATCTTCAAACCATTTTCACAACACAACAGGACATTTTAAAAAAATGAAAAATAATGACATTTATATTAAAATGACAGGATGGTCTGGAAATATGGGAGGAAAAAACTGTACCGTCCCATTTAAAATGGTATGTATGGTCAACCTACTCTAACATCATCATTATTTTTCTCCTGTATGATTTTTAACACCGTTGCCTAGTGAAGAATTCAGTCAAGCTTTGAAATCTTTTAAAATGTATTTTATAGTTTGGAATTGGCCCAGTAAACATGTTACTACTTGTGTATTTTGTATTTTGTTGTAAGATTGGGAGTATCATAAGTAAAGGGAGTGGCAAGGAAGACAAAAGGAGGATGGAGTGAATTGATGAAGTGATTGGAGAGGTAGGTAGCCATACATAAAAGTGAGCAAAAGAATCTCAGAGAAGAATAAAAGGTCCGGGAAAAGGAAAAACTCAAAAATTAAAAAACAAAACCCGATGTCCAATATAGGGAAAAGCCCAAACAGTTTTCTTGTTAGAACCTGAATCATACATTTGAGCAATTACAAACTCACCAAAACTCAGAACTACTTGAAAAATCAAAAGCTCTTGAATTTCAGAAAGCTCTCGGGGAAAGGATGGGAACTCTGTGATGCTCCAAATATGCAGTCTAAGCCAGCATAGCCATGGTGAAGTTATTGTATTCTTCAAGTATGACTTTACCCTTCAAAAATAATTCAGTCTTGATGCTGTTCTCCACAGTTTTTCTATGGAGCAATTCCAAGATAATTACTTCATAACAACCGTACTGATGTATTTGTATTGAAAATAAATCTGTTCCAGACATATAGATTTACCCAGAGAGAGCAAGAGGGCACTAAAATAAAATCCAGTAGATTTTGCACAACTTGCCTTTGTAGCAGTAGTTAAAATCAATTGAGAATGATGAGGGGAAAAATGGCGCTTTCCCCATCCTTTGGCATTCAAAATCATTGATTACCCCCTGTCACTTTTCCTCATTGAGTATTTGGCACATGATTGGCTTTGGAGTGTGTACTATGCTCTTGGCTTGTTACTTTTAAAACATGTTGCCACCTGTTCTTTCTATAAGCATAACCTGATTTGGGATTTTTTTTACAAAAAAGAGAGACCATAAATTATCAAATACATTCACAAATACATAGACAATCCTGGTTCACTGTGAATATTCAAGGCTCCAGGGTATTTGCAAGACTCACCATAACTGAATTTTGACCACAATGTATGTTGCATAACACTAGCACTTAGAAGCATCCAAGAAACACATAGGGATAGTAAATTCACGACATTCCCCTGGCACATCCACATGTGCACCCAAACACACATGCTTGGGATGGGGGGACAAATTTGTTCAGCTTGTCCTTTGATAAGAAGTTAAATTTAAAAATATCTTCAAAAATTTAGAGGAAAGAACTTGAGGTTAAAACATTTTAAATGTGGGTGAAAGCAGAATTTGCTTATGGACTGGGGCCTTAATAGTGTTTATATCTATAGTGTTTATATCTATATAGTGTTTATATCTATGTTGAGATAAAGCTGACAATTTTTATGCCCTGCCTCCTCTTGAACTGCTGACTGGTAGGCAGGTACAAGATGGCCTTCTTGATGCTGGGAATACCTTTGGAAAGTAACAGGTTTTTTTTAACCTATTGGATTTTTTTTTCTAACAAAGATTATTCCCCCCCCCCCTTTCCAGGGTTTGATTTTTAGAAGAATTCAGCAAAATTCCACTTTATTTCTTCTATAATAAAGGAAGGGAAAATTGAATGGGTGAGAAAGTGAGTGTGTATCGTATGCGCAATGGCTAACAATTCTGATTAAAGAGTAACAATATAAATAGCAATAGCATGTACAGTTCTATACCACTAATCAGTGAACTCAGCACTCTCTTAGCAGTTTACAAATCTGTAAGCCAATTGCCCCCAACAAGCTGGGTACTCATTTTATCGACCTTACAAAAGGTTGGAAGACTGAGTCAACCTTGGAGCCCCTGGAATTGAACTCACAACCTTGTGGCTGCAGTAACAGCATTTTGCAACTGTGGCACCAGGACTCCCATTGCACCACCAGGGCTCCCATAGCTAAATAGCTAAAGAAATCAGCTAAGGCTTTATTGTCAGATAGAAAAGCTCTCCAAGAGTGCTAAGCTAACAAAGAACTAGAAGCAAGTTTCACTTTTAGCAAAAGAGAGAGAATAAGGGATTTGGAGGAGACGAAGGAAGATCAGTTTAAATCTCAGAGAGGTTGAAATGGGTGAATAAGAAAGGAGGAGACTTTGGATAACAAAGCTACTTAACCTTCTCATTGTTGTGCTTTCTAGAGATCTTTAAGTTCTGAACTTGGTTGCACTTCCAACTCCTGTTTCTTCAACCAATACACAATTTGTAAATGGTATTTACTACCGGAAGGCATAGTGCTCAGAACATGTGCATGGTTGCAGGCAGGTACACAGGACTGGATCAGTTCATTAGAAACAAAGATGATTTTTCCAAAAGGAACAAGAGACAAAGAACAGAGGATAGCGGTGGTTCCTGTACACATCTGGAGAGTGGTGAATGGCAGGGAAAAGTCACTGCTGGAAACACGGTGTTGGATTTGGATCTTTGCCTTTACTATTAAGAACTCTTTTAAAGTTCTTATGTCATTCAACTTTTTTTTTTAAAAAACACACACACCACAAAATGTTATTTCTGCATAGTTTATGTAATTTCAAGATATACCGTATATACTTGTGTATAAGTCGACCTCATGTATAAGTCGAGGTCAACTTTTGGGGCCAAAATTGGGGATTTTTGTATGACCCGTGGATAAGTCGAGGGTGGTCTTAAGGGGGCAGCCCAGCTGGGGAGAGGCTCTGAGGCGATCAGTGTCTCTCCATCTGGGCTCCCACCTGAGGAGAAAGCCCAGCTAGAGAGATGCTGGGAAAGGCACATGTTTGCCTTGCAGCCTCCTCTCCAGCCAGGCTTTCTACTCCAGAGGAGGGATCCTGGATAGAGAGGAGGACCCTTCCCAGTGTCTCTCTTTCTCTAGCTGGGCTTTCTCCCCCGGAGGAGGGAGCCAGGCTAGAGGGACAGAGACACTGGGAAGGGTGTATGTTCACCCTACAGCCTCCTCTCCAGCCAGGATCCCTCCTCTGGAGGAGAAAGCCTGGCTGGAGGGACATTGGGAAGTGCATGCGGGGCAAATGCACGCCCTTCCCTGCATCTGTCCAGCCGGGCTTTCTCCTCTGGAGGAGGGATCCTGACTGGAGAGAAGGCCGCTGGGCGAACGCGTGCCCTCCCCTGCCTTCTCTCTGGCCGGGTTTCCTCCTCTGAAGGAGGGATCCCGGCCAGGGAGAAGGCTCTCTCCCCAGCCTTCTCTCTGGCCGGGTTTCCTTCTCCGAAGGAGGGATCCCGGCCAGGGAGAAGGCTCTCTCCCCAGCCTTCTCTCTGGCCGTGTTTCCTCCTCCGAAGGAGGAATCCCAGCCAGGGAGAAGGCTCTCTCCCCGGCCTTCACTCTGACCGCGTTTCCTCCTCCGAAGGAGGGAGCCCAGCCAGGGAGAAGGCTCAGCCTTTCCAGCCTGGGGTAGATGTATACCGCATTGACCCATGTATACGTATACCCCAGGATTTTGGAGGGCATTTGGGGGCACAAATTTCTCAACTTATAGTAGAGTATATACGGTAGTGCTTCTGTACATTAAGGTTCCACTTAGGAATTATTGCTAATAGGGATCAGTTGACCTATTCTCCAATAATTTATATATTTTAACAAGGTTTTAAAGAAATTGTTACATCCATCACAACATCCTTGTATCGTATGGTAGAGAAATCATGAAATTAATTGTATAACTGTGCACTTGCTTTCAAGGAGAAACTCTTTCAATATTAGGCCATCTCATGTGCTTATCTGCTTACTGCAGTAAGGCACCTCTAAAAACCTGATGTAAATTGTAATTGTTTTCCTCCCAGTCCCAATCTCCCTCATTTCCTAAATGGAAGACAAAAGTACTTTCATGGTTTTTAGCTGCATGATCACCATATGTGGAAGCAACCTTCACACATTCCTTTATGTTCAACATTTATATATTGTGTCCTTGATTCTTATCCCCAGAGTGACATGGATGATTTATCTAAACGTTAGGCAAGCAAGTTCAACTTGAGGTCCAACGTGTAATAAGTCTCATGGCTGCCAGTTAATTCCCAGGAGGCAGTAATTCACATTATTAATGTACTTCAATTAATAGTTTAGGAAACCCTTAGCTGAACTGTACTGTACTTTCATTAATTAATGGTGACAATTATTTAAGGACTGCAAGGGCTTAATGTAAAGTTATTTCCTAAGTATGTATCTACCACATATGGACATATCATGAACATAAACTCCCAAATGTACTCCTTGCTCCCATTATCTGAAAATTACAATCTATTTTATTTATTTATTTCTTCCATTTATGATTCACCACCAGACCACTCAAGATGACATACAACTAAACCAATATGAAGTCAGATTTCATCTATAACAAATTTATCGGCCAAGTGAACTTGTTACACTGAATATACTGTGTGTGAGATTAAATAATTTTGAGTATTTGATATTGCTCTTTAGAATATTAAATAAAACTAAACATTTCGCAAACAAAAAAAGAGGAAAAATGGTTGACATAGTAACAGTAATACAAGTCCTGACTTAAATAATACCCAATCTGCCAAAGTTTGTACCACAAAACAAATCATGTAGATAAGTAAGTTCCAGTTCCCACAATAGTCCAAAAGACAAGAATCAGGATATTTCACCCAGGTCAAACTCTTCAAGCATCTTCTCCCCAAAGTCCTGAAGTGGTGTCAGCGGCTGCTTCTATTGATGGCTTTTGCTAATGTTCTGCCTCACTTATTCTGCTTCTTTTCATATCTCCTGCTCCTACTCTTAGCCTTGTTGCAACCTCTTTTTTTCCCTCCTCCTCCTAACCTCAATCCCCAATGTAAGATGCTGGATCTAGGAGAGTGCTAACATGCCAGCCCTATTCCCAACATGTGCAGATCAGCATACTTACATGAGTACAAATAGTATGTACAAACTTAGCATGTACAGTTGGAAACACTGCAAGATGTCGGCTGCCATGTACACTAATCAGAGGCTCTTTCATACTACACAGTTATAGCACTATGATTCCACTTTAACTGCTATGACAATATCCTGTAGAATCCTAGGATTTCCAGTTTAGGGAGGGATATTTAGTGTTCTCAGACAAAGATCTCTGGTGCTTCACCAAACTACAGGCCCTAGATTCCATAGGATGTTGCTGTAGACGTACAGTTGGTTAAAAGCATCTGAGGAAGTAGACTGAAGTCTACAAAAGCTCATGCTGCCAACTTCTTTCATTCATTTAGTCTCAAAGGTGCTTCAAGATCTCTCCACATACTGATTCTACAGGATAACATGGCTATATCTTTGAATTGGAATTGCTGTAATTGTGCAGTTTGTAAGGGGCTCAGGCTATATGTGAGAAATTTGCACACATATAGATGCTGCCCACACAACCTATGGGGATGCATAGAGGCCAATACAGAACATAAGGCTGAGCTCTACTCCTTACATTTGCACATATACTGTGGATTGGAAATATGAACAGAGAAATCATCCCAGGGTCACTTTTCAATATGGGGTAATATTAAAGCCATAATTCTGGTTTAACAAGTTAGATTATTCTTTCATTCCCTGAGTCTCTGCAAATACGCATGTAAATGTGTCTCTCTTACCTATTTTGAACTAGTTTGGCATTGTCTCTGCCCCTAATTTGAAGCAACTGTTTCCATATCTTTCTTGTGGTTAATGCCATTGTTTCTGGTTGGTTTCTGTTTCTTGAAGGATTACACTTCTGAATCGGTCTGTTCATTTGAACCACTTTTTCTATATAATATGCATACTCTAGCATTCATCTTTATAAAAGTCTTAGCTTTTTTTTGGGGGGGAGGGTACTCAGGACCTAGCAAGGGACCTACTGAAACCCTGGTCTTGTTGTTCCTTATTACTGTTTTCCTTTCCTGCTACATCCAAGCATGCAAGACATGGCATAAAGATGAAGCACCATCCTTTACTGGCTTTCCACCAGCTGTGGCTGCTGGCTCCCACGTCAGCGGGGCTGTGAATCTGTTCTAGGTTTTTGATAGCTTTAAAGTAGCTTTCTCTGAATTGCTGGACCCATTTTGGAGGAATGGGATTTCAGAACTTTGGACAATTCCTATAAAGCTTGCATGAAAACCTTGAGTGGATTCACGGCCCTCTGACATGAAAGCCACAGAACTCCACTGTCTTCCACTCTTCCTCAAAAGAAAGTTGTGCGAATTTGGCCCATGGATGTGCAGAATAATAATTGAAGAAGAACTAAAGTATACTTAAAATGGCAGAGAATATAGTCATCTTTCCTAAGGGCACCTGAAGTGTGGAGCCAGCCATACTTGTTCTTATTCAGCTTGTCCACTACAATGCCCTGGCCAAGATTTAATGCAAAGAGAAACATTTGTCCATATCCCTTCTGCAAAAAAGACCTGCTGCTTTTAAATGTGGTTTAGTATAGCATTGTATGTCCTTAAGATATTTTAAGGTAGAAATGGGTGCACTTTATTAGTAGAAAAGGGTTGTCCTTTGATATTCTTTGATTCAGAAGTACTTTGATCTTTTCAAATGAAAGGCAAAGGGAGGTAAGAAGAGAAACATATGGAAAGGTAAGACCAATTAAGTGAGTTCACATATTTAAACTAATATTTTGGCTGCCCACTGAGTGCTTTAAACCAACTTGGCAAAGTAGGACGTGGGGAGGGAAGGGGTTGTTGCTCCTTTCTTTGAGAAAAGAAAAGCAGCTTTAAATCACTAGCAGGGAGCTATAAATGCAATATGATTTTTCCCCAGTTAGGTCCTGGCTGTGAGCTTCACAGCCAGATGCTTCTTGCTTTTTGTTCCATCACTATGAATAGCACCTCAAAGGCATTTAATAAAATCGCTGTGTGCATACCTATGCTCAATAAAAGATTTATCCTATTTTGATCCTATTAAAGAGATTTTCTTTCATCCTAGTGAGACTTGACTTTTTGATTAATCACAAGCGATTCTCCCCTCCCCAAATTTACATTTCATTAAAATGATTTATAGAAATGTCATAATGAAATTCCATGAAATAATGATTTCATTATCCTTCAGTGAAATGCCAGGTTCTGGAGCTTTTCAGGTGGCATTGTCATCTCAATTGGAGTCCGTAATATTGGCTCCCATCCAAAAATCACATCACTTCAACTGAAGATCTTTACACTTTTTTTTTTTGAAACCTTGGCAACTACCGATTAGAAATGAGACTTCTAAACAAGGAATGCTTAGAAAGCGACGGAGGAGTTGGTGCACAAGTACTATCTGTAAAGTTGCATGTGTAAAGATTTTTTAGCTGGTTACTCAACAGACTTGTAATCAATTACAATTAAATATACCTGCTTACTACAAAAAAAATCGATATGGACAGCTTTTTGAGGGTGTTAAAAGCAAAGCATGCCTGATGATCTTCAAATAACATTATTTAGTGGCAAGCATACCACTCTTTGTTATCTTTAATCATTTCCTCCACCAATTTGGAATTGGAAGATACTTAATACTTCTTAGCATCATACTGCCACACTAGGATGATTTTTTTTAAAAAAATGAACAATTTTGGTATTTGAAGATGTGCAACATGGACCAAAGCCACCACTTCCACCACCCTGTGATAAAGCCACTGAAGCCTTTACAGCCATTCTGTGCCTGGGATGGGAGTGGGGAGGAGTATCAAAGAAATGTCTGGCTATGTCCTCCTAGCCACATGCAAAATGATTAGATCAGTCACTGAGACTTCTATGGACCTCAGTGGATTCTGTATCTGATAATGGATTGGCATGGTGGGGTGCAGCAGCAACAACTCTATGATGGGTCCAGAGGATGAGGAATTGCCCATTGTAGTGTAGTTGCACATGCAGAACCACTATGCTGGCCTCCAGCCTAGCAGCACCATCCAAGTTCAAGAGCCCTCCCTCCTGAAGACATCATCTGGCCACCTAGAAGGGAGTGAAGGAGGCCTAGCAGCACCATCCAGCCTGGCCTCAAGTTGAAGAGCCCTCCCTTCTATGAGGGAGTGACAGGAGAGGCCAAACTCCATCTGGCCTAGATTAAGAAGCCGAGCCCTCCCTCCAGTCCATCTGCCTCGGTCCAGGCCTCAGAGGGAGAGAACTGCTGGACCTGATCCCCTTCCCCATCACCATTCCCTTCTCCTTTTGTGTTGTGTCTTTTAGATTGTAAGCCTGAGGGCAGGGAACCGTCTTAAAAAATAATAATTGTAAGCCGCTCTGATAGCTTTTAGGGCTGAAGAGCGGGGTATAAATAAATAAATAAATAAATAAATAACTATGCTGCTCAGAGCAACACAGAATTCCAGCCATTACCTGATATTTTCATATCAAGTGAGAATAAAGGCAGTCACAAATTCACTTGTAAGTAAACCAATACATTATAACACCCACCTTAACTTTCAGGCAACACACACATGCTATCAAAAAAAAAAATTTTTTTTAATTTTTTTTCTTCTTTTAAATCTTTTTTTTTTTTTACCAATTTTATATGTTAACCATATGAAACTATGTAGAAGTAAATACATTTAGGCTACGTGTATGCTATTCTAATTTAAAGGTAAAATTTTAATTTTGCTAGTAAGAATAATAGAATCATACAGTTGGAAGAGACCTCAAGGTCCATCCAGTCCAACCCCCTGCTATGTAGGAAGACACAATCAAAGCACACCTGACAGATGGCCATCCACCCTCTGTTTAAAAACCCCCAAAGAAGGAGACTCCACATTTCGAGGGAGCATATTCCACTGTTGAACAGCTCTTACTGTCAGGAAGTTCGTCCTAATGTTGAGGTGGATTCTCTTTTTCTGTAGCTTGCAACCATAGTTCCATGTATGAATCTCTGGAGCAACATGACATCCCTTCAAGTTGCTGTTTTAGTTGTTTACCGTATATCATGATTACCATTATATTCACTGATACATGAGAGTTATGAGTAACATTAGTACAAAAAAAACTTTACTAAGGATTCTGTATGGTGTGGTAAGGGATGAGGTCAATGTCGGGATGACACCATGAGTGCCACTGGTTATGAGGGACTTCAGTTAGTTACCCTGATATCTCACTCTACTAACTCTACTAAGTTTAGGCTGTTCAACAAATTCCTGATGTGCCTTGAAGATAATTTCCTTAAAAGGTAGAGGAATGAGCAAGGGGATCTGCAATCCTGGACTTGATCCTAATCAATAGGAGGAATTAGCCATTGGAATCAAAGTAGTTGGTACTTTAGGGGCAAAGTGACCATGTAATGCTAGAATTCACAATACTGGGACAGGACAAAGGAGAGTATAGTCCAACACAGGCCTTGGATTTTAGGAAAGCTGATTTTAACAAGCTCAGGGAAATACTAGATGAAATCTCATGACTAGACTTGCAGAAAGAAGGAAGGAAGGAAGGAAGGAAGGAGGAAGCAAGCCAGCAAGCATGGGAGTTCTTGAAGAAGGAATTGCAAAAAAATACCAAAAAAAAATCTCATGGAAGCATTAAAATGGGAAACATGTGAAAAAGCCAATGAGGCTACATAGCAAACTCAAGAAAGAAGTTTTTTTTTAAAAAAAAATTATAAAGAATGGAAGGAAACACCAATCACCAACCATGAGTACAGATGTGTGGCCCAAGCTTGCATTAATATTATAAAGCTAAAGCTCAGAATGAGCTGAGACTGGCTTGGCAAGCAAGGAGCAACAAAAAGAGATCTTCCAGATACATTCAAAGCAAGAGAATAACCAAGGAGACAGTGGGACCATTTTTCAGTAAGAATGGTAAAATGATAACAGATCACAATAAAAAGATAGGACTACTCCAGGCCTATTTTGATTCAGCCCTGCTCTTCCCCAGAAAAGAAAACACTGTGCTTTCATGAGCAGCAGAGACCTTGGCAAGGGATCTCAGTTACAAATCAAGATTGATATGGAGTTAGGAATCACCTAGCTAACCTCAGTCAGTTCAGATCTGCAGACTGCATCTTAACATGTTGAAGGAACTTGCTGGTGTATTTTTGTACCACTTGCCATCATTTCAAAGATGTTTTGGAGAACAGGCAAGGTGTCCTTCTCTTCAAAAAGTCTCAAAAAGGAGATCCAGATACTACAGACTTAAATGCTACTGTTCTAAAACAGGAACCAGGCTCCTGCCTGTCAGTGTGACTCTTCTCTATCTGGCACCCCAAAAAGAATAGGCTTTCATAGGACTGGACTCTCATCTTACTTTTGGTGATCAAGTTGGTTGAGACGTTGGTTTTGAAGTTCAAGGACAGCATAGTTCATTATGGCTGCAGAGATCCACTGCTTTCATTCATCTGCAGATTTTTCTCTGTTTCAGTATATCAGGAACCATTTAAATGACATTAAAATAGAGGATTCTCCTCTGGTTGCATTTAATTTCAATTACACTTTTCCCATTGTCATTGGTTGTTGCAATCTCAAAGAGTTTTAAAACTGGCATGTTTAACACAGTATAATTCCCCTGACAGCTGTGGAATCTACGAAATTAAAGAAAAAATAATTGAGTATAGTTTTTGTTTTACTTGCATAGACTTTCTTTAAGATAGGACATACAATTATTTCCCAGACTGTACAACTTTCTACATAGTTCTATGCCTCACAGATTATCTCAGTACTAAAGTAGTGATTAGATCTCTTTTGATTTTTGAAAATAGAATTAGAGGAAAGGAACTGAATTCGGATGGTGGTGCTGAGAGAGGGGAGTTAACCCTTTCTCCATGCCATTTTCCTAGTTTAGATCAGCCTGCTATTTGCCTTGCAAGCAAAAACATACAGGTCCAATGGTATCTAAATTGTATCAGGTATCACAGAGATACTGCAGTGATTCATATAGAAGCCGGGAAAGAAAAGAAGGTTTAAAAAAAAACCAAACAAAAAACAAAACAAGTGCAACAGAGACAGATGTAGAAATATAATAGACAGCTAATATAAAATATCATTTTGACCAATGGAAATGGTTTATGTAAGTGTCCCTGTGCCCGTGTTTGGACATTTGACTGTATAAGGTTGCCCATCAATTATTCTTCCTTTTAAAAAGTTTTTTTGTGGGTTTTTTGGGCTATGCGGCCATATTCTAGAAGAGTTTATTCCTGACATTTCACCAGCATCTGTGGCTGGCATCTTCAGAGAATACTGGCATGGAAGAGAGTGAGTGTATATATACTATAAGGCAGTTACAGACCACCTGCAGTACTGATCGCAGCTGTGACGTCATTACAACTCGGCACGTTTGGGCGCCCAGCCCTATTTTGCCCTAAAATCACCGCCAGGATGTCACATCCTGGCAGTGTGTACAGGGCCTATGTGACCCTAGATAGGGAGGAATGATTCCCATTTTAATCTGTGTATTGTTCTGTGGTTGATGGCAGGGCCTCAGGGTGGGAGGATATGCAAAAGAGGATTAGTATCTGCTTATTGATGATCATTGTCTGCTGGGAAAGCCCCTGACTGTGGGTGATTTTTATTTGCATTTGCTGACTAAATGCAGTTTGCAAACATGAATCAAGGTACATGAGAGACACTGCAGACTGGGTCAGCCGGAAAAATCAGAAGTAGCAGAACATGCTATAAACCACCCTGGGCATAAAATGCTGTTTGAAAACACTGAAATTCTGGACCATGCCAACAACTATCATGTCAGAATGCACAGGGAAACCATTGAAATCCACAAACACCTGGACAACTTCAACAGGAAAGAAGAAACCCTTAAAGTAAATAAAGTTTGGCTATCAGTCCTACAAAACAGCAATATCAGGACTCAGCAAATGCAAATGAGAAACCATATTTTTTGTTGGGCAAGTGTTTGTGGATAATTTTTTTAATTTTTTAGTTTTTATAATTTTTTGGCTAATATACATATTATGCTCTGTATTATATTTTTATTCTGCTATAAAATTTGAGCGTTTTTTGGGGAGGGATGTATAAGTGTTTATAATAAAACAAAATTGAATATCCCAAATTATATAAACACAGATGCTTATATAATTTGTATATACAATTTTGCATCAATTTTAGTTTTTTTGTAGTTTTTGCAATAGCAACTATATATTTAATTTTACAAATAAAATGGTACAAATATATAATCCATGTACCAAAGAAACTGAAACAAAATTAGGAGACCCTCATCCCCAACAATCTCTCTCCCCCAATTAAATCACAACTTTTCTTTCCCCATAGACCACTTAGATTTTTTCCCCTGGCCAACTGGATTAATGAGACAGAATTCAGTTTCGATTTGGCAGTTGTGATTAAGCCTCACATACTAACTGAATAATCTATTGCTGATTTTGTTGTTGATTTTCTAGTAGGGATGCAGGAGGAATCCCATTTTGGCCCAAAAGACCAACACAATTATTTTGGTCTGTATTTCTCAGACTGTTCACAGTCTGGATGCAAGTTGCGCTCTGGAACCGACATGTTGACAGACATGTTGCTGATGTAGATTGTCATATTGACAGACAGCTGTAGATACAGAAAAATGATGAAATATACACATATTTGAAAATGATGCATGACAAATATATACATTGTAAGTATATGCAAAACACGGAATAAATTCAAGCAATGTATACAGACTAACAAATATGCACATGTTTGGGAGAAAGATAAGTAAAGAAAGGTCCAGATCTCCTCCTTTTTTGTTTTTAAACTGAACTGGGTACAAATTTGATGTGGAAATGAGAAAGGGACGACATCTGAGGATGTGGATCTAATAGATGAGCATAATCTTGGCCCATAGAGAATTGTATAGGAGGTTAAAATGTTGAAAAATAGCATTTCTTTTTTTTAAAAAAATCCTTTGCTCTTCATGGGCCACATCAAATTGGTGCCTTTGACTTAGCTGGTGGGGAGCATCTCTATTTGCTCACACAGAAAAAACGATTTTAAATGTAAACAGTGTCATTTTCTTGCTTCTTGTTTAAGACGTGTAAACAACAAAGCAATCCCAAATTGTACATTCTTTCTGGTAAGAGTTTCCGTCTCTCATATGGGTAGCTCCAGAGGAACATCTTTTGAGTCAGACAAATGATCTGAGACAGCTCCCTCAAGGAACAATTATATATAAGCACCTGCTTGCTGTTATGCCTAATCAGTCAAAAGCTGTTGCAAAGGTTTGTTTGAGTTCTATGAAACTGTATTTTCTTATTATTATTAACACAAGACTTTCAATCCCACAGCAATGGCCAGGATGCAAGGAACTCACAGGATCTTGTCCAATTGGTGTGATGGCCCTGCCTAGCACTGAAGTTTTCTCCAGTAAAATAAGGTTTTTTTAGATGGGGGAAAGAGGTGACCTATACATAGTCTTAAAACACAGTCTGTATTACACAGTCTTAATATTGACCCTTACTCAGGGTAATACACAGTCTTAATATTGACCCATACTGAGATCCATATATGTGGGTGAGGAAAGGAGGAGATGGTTTTACACATCATTCAGATTCTTACTAATAAATATAAATCGCTGCTAACTGAGGTATGTCAGAGCTTAGAGTTCACCAGTTGTTTTTAGAAAGTAATTTGCTACAGTTATAGTTCTAAGATGTTAAAAAGTAATTAGTTACTGTAAACATTGATGAAGCCAAGCTGATTATCTTGATCCATTCCAAACCAGTTTCAGGACAGGACATGGAATGGAGACTGCCATGGTCGCTCTGACCAACGACCTCCGCTTGAGCATTAACAGGGGTAGTGTGACCCTGTTAGTGCTCTTGGATCTCTCAGCGGCTTTTGATACTGTAGACCACTCCATCCTTTTGGGTCGGTTGAGGGAGTTGGGAATCAGGGGCACTGCTCTTCAGTGGTTCCAATCCTTTCTCTCTGACAGATCCCAAAGGGTGAGGCTCGGGGACAGTTGCTCCTCCAAAATTGAGCTTAATTGTGGCGTCCCTCAGGGTGCCATCCTGTCCCCGATGCTATTTAATATCTACATGAAGCCGCTGGGTGAGATCATTCGGAGGCATGGAGCTCAGTGTCTTCAGTACGCTGATGACACTCAGATATATCTCTCCATGACCAGATTGTTGGCTCAGACTTCAGATGGCGTCTCTCCTCTTAATGACTGCCTTGCAGCGGTAATGGATTGGATGAGGGAAAACAGATTGAAGCTAAATCCAGACAAAACGGAGGTACTAACAGTTACCGGTCCGAAACCAGGCTTGGGAATACAGCCTCCAGTCCTGGGTGGAGTCACACTCTCCTCAAAGGATTCTGTTCACAGTCTGGGGGTACTCCTTGACTCTTCATTTCACATGACTAGTCAGGTGAATGCGGTAGTCAGGAGCGCCTGCTATCAGCTTTGGCTGATACGTCAGCTGCGCCCTTTCCTGGATACGAAAGACCTGGAATCTGTGGTACATGCCCTAGTAACCTCACGTCTGGATTTTTGTAACACGCTCTACATGGGGCTACCCTTGTGCCTAACCCGGAAGCTTCAATTAGTTCAGAACATGGCAGCCAGGCTTATCACAGGAACATCAAGGAGAGAGCAAATAACACCTATGCTTAAAGCTCTCCACTGGCTGCCCATTAGTTTCCAGGCACAGTACAAGGTGTTGGTATTAACCTTCAAAGCCCTACATGGCTCAGGCCTGTCTTACATTAGGGACCGCCTCTTCCCATATGAACCGCCCCGCACACTTCGAGCCTATGAAAACCAGGCTGCCGCAGACCTCCCAGAGGACTTTTTCAGCTACCGCCCCTAAGCTTTGGAATGGCCTGCCGGATGAGATGCGTCTCATTACATCTTTGGCCAGCTTTAAAAAGGCCTTAAAGACCCATCTCTTCCGGCAGGCCTTCCCCTGAGGAGGGAATAAATATAACACTAACCCCTGACCCTGGAAAATGCAAATGAAAATGTAAATGGAACTGGGGGATTAACCTTAGCTGTCCCCCTGTTTAAATCTCCTGATTCCACCCATTGGGGATTGCACTCGCGCTGTCCATGAAACTGCACCTTGTTTTTACTATTTTAACGAATTTTAACTTATGTCAATTTTAACTAGTCCTGGTTTGATCTAGTCTTAAGGAGGGGGGTTGGGAAGGGATATGACTGCTGTTTTACCTTTTTTAAAAAATTTTGTTGTACCCCGTATTTCATTAGAGGAGTGGGTTATAAATAAACTTTATTATTATTGTTATTATTATTATTATTATTATTATTATTATTAAAGTTGGAGGGTTTCTAAATTCACTTTTTTAATTGAAAAAAGACTAGTTTATTCTGTACCTCCTATCTTTTGAAGTTTCGTTATGTTAAGTAAGAAAAAGGAATCCTTCTATGCCTCTGTCCCACAAAATAAAAAACCCTTTCAAATCCCTGGACAGCTTCCTCCCCTCTTCTCTGTCTGAAAAGTCATTCATTATGTATCTTAGGCAAGGCAATGAACCAGGTTTAAAAGTGAATTAAAGTTATTAATCACATACATAAAAACTATCTTGCACTCTTTCAAAGAGCTAGTGAATTATCGTTATCACAGGAGCACATCTTCCTGGGTAGTTTGACTTGAATAGCAGATGAGTTACAGTTATCTGTAATCTGACTGCAAAATACACTAGGCCTTACATCTTCCAGCTTAACCTCTGTTTCAGATCCTGGAACACATATTTTTCCTTGTCTCTCCTCTCATTTTTTTGAACCAAAGTGATTAATATTTTGTAGTACTGTCTGAAAAACTTTCCTTGGTGCTTCTGAATGGTTATGTCTCCCTTGGACAGTGGCGTCATCAGTATTGACTTCCCATGTCAAGTTGTTAGGTCTTTTCCAGCCTTGATCCAAGCAGGATGCATAAAAGTATAATATGAGCCCAGAAAGATGCAAGTAAGTAACAAAACATTGTATCTCAAGGTAATATAAAAAAATTGTACTGCAGGATAATGACTGGGTATCAAATGGCTAGTCTGTCATCACACTCACTGTTATACTTGCAATTTTCAATTGTAACTGTTATTTAGTTTTGGATCTCAAATGTAACGGGTGTTAGTTTAATTACTTTGGCAGCAGAACACATAACTGCTACCAGCTGCTGGCTTGTGGTACAAAGCATACTGCTTTCTCTCCACAGCATCCTCACTTCACCACTCCCAATACTGCATGCAGTAGAAACACCAGATGCAGCATGAGCCAGCACCTGGATCTTGTGGTACTCTGGCAGAACAAAGAAGTCTAGGGAAAAGAAATGCATCAAAAGATGGCTCAGTTTTATTGGGAACAAAATAAAGGAATGGGTGGGTTAAAATATTGCCAATCTATTAGGCAAACAGGGATCCTAGGATCTGTGTGCAGAGCTTTTCTATTGAAAAAGTAGACAAAGTATACCTTTGTTATTGAAAAAGTAGACAAAGGAGCTCTTCAGACCAGCCATTAAGGCCAGCCTGGGGGTGGAGTTGGGCCATCGTGTCAACATGATGCATGCCCAAACTCCAGCCCCCCCAGGGCACCATGATGCCACCTGCCGCTACACATGGTGCATAGCGTCACAGTTGTCCTCCAGCGCTGCATCCATATGACACAGCACCATAGGAGCACCATATAGCTGCAGTGCCATAACTATCGTGCCCTTTCCAGGGTGCATAAAGGAGCAGCACATCCATACAGGACAATGCAAGGCTGGTGGGAGTATGCAAGGCTGGTGGGAGTTTTTGGGTCAGTGCATACGGTCCCTGAAACAGATTAAAAGACATACACTCTTGCCATCATGAATCAGAAGTACATTCACAGGTGTTCTGTTGTGGACCCGGCCATCCCAGTGCAGACATCAAATTCTGTGGGACCTCAAGTCCCACTCTCCTCAATGGAGATGAAAATGAGTGCAACCGCATTGGTGCAGCTGCCTGCATGCGCTGCCATTGGGGAGAATGGGGCAGGGCCATACATGGATGCTCCAATCCGCAGGTAGCAGGCCCACAAAAGAGAAGACCTGACTGCAGAACATAATACATTAACAAACTAATACAGAGAGAGGAATAGACTGATTATATTGATTTATTGTCTGCCAGTATTTTCGGCATGAAATTGTACCTTATGATAGTGAAAGAGTTTTTCCAAGTACAGTTTTATCAATCACTTTTTTCCAATAACTTCTATTTAAGTTCTACATACATACAGTACAAGTTGCACATCTGTAGGCTTCTACTGTTTGATCCCAGGATTATCTTTTTTGCAGATTTCCAATTGATGGACATAAAGCCAACTAAGTTAATCTATGAGGGAAACCAAAGCCAACTCTGTCCCATGACCAGAGGAGATTTTGGATTATGGTGGTCCTGCAGTTATAGACTGCTCTCTACAGAAAAATTGTTTATTGCCTACATGGTTGTCTGCTTGCCATGTGATGACATTAGGTATTTCTAGGCTTTTTAGTCTTATGTTTTTACTGCTTGTTTGTTATGGCACTGATTATTTTCCTCTATGCCACTTTTAAAACTGATATTTATAATGATATTATATTGATGTGTACAAGTGTGTGTGTGTGTGTCTGTTAATTTTTGTTTGGGAACATGATTTTTTTTTGTTCCTCACTTCATTCTTAATTATTGAAATTTCCATTTTTGAATCACAATGGTGACTTATTCTAGAGTAATTACTGTTTCTGTTAGATGGGTGTTGCCTTTTTATTGTCTATATGAGACGTTTATAGAAAAATGTTTATTCTGATTGAGTCAGAGTTAACTTGCTTGTATTACCATGATAATCATCAAAATATTCAATAAAATTACCAGTCTAGAATTAACCTATTAGTCTCTATTGTTACTTTTGACAAAAAGATCCAGATTGGTGGGTTTGGTTTTTTTTTCAGACTTGAGTGCCAGCTGCCTTGAAGCTCCATTTCCAAATTCAAAGGATGTCTGTCTGAGATAAGCTAATGATTTGGGGCTTTGGTGGTTTCTATCAGGTCCAGTGCTTGTTAAATTTATAAAGAATGTCTCCTGAATTTGTGATTATGGGTTGACATTGCGGAAAGGATATTTCTGTCAACAATTGATCCATAGCCTGCTTCCATAGATTTTAAAAACTGGGCCTTTCACTAATAATCACCCCTATGTGTTTCCAAAAGTCACTGCCTTCATTTGGTTTTCATTCTTTTCAGACTACCTGCCTAAATTGTCTGCTACGTCATCTTTAAAAACTTTATTTTAAGGGTAGAAGGCAGTCTGGTTTCTCTGAGAAAGGTGGGAATTCTCCACTCTCTCTATAGAAGTATGCAAAGGGCTGATCGTGGTCAGTCCAAGGGAAAGGTGATGTGTATAATGTTTACTTTTGCTGACACAGCAAAAGCTAGCAAAAGTGGAAATATTATCCAGTCAGGGATAGCGTTTATGGATTGCACACTACAATGCAGAATTTGCATATTTTGGATGCTAGAAACTGAGTTTTTCAAAACTGGTCTAAAGAGGCAAGAGTTCTCATGCTGTATCACTGGGTTTTGCAGGCTGCCAGGTTGTGCCATCCATGTCTCCATTTTTCCATTCTTTTGAGGGTCTTTTTGTCATGATTGCTTGTATCTACAGCAAGGATCTTTCAAAGACCCTTAAACTGTGTCATGGTCCTCTGATTTGAAGGGTATATTTCTCCTTTCTGATTTTTTTAAAAAAAACTTTATAGTTGTAGATCTAAAGCGCAGTTTCAGTGGTGAATTGATGCACTATAGCACTATCATTGTGAAAATAATTTTAAATACAATAGAAAAGAAGAGAGTTTACTATTCCACTATGCCTTGGATTTAAAAAGAAACCCACTCAAGGGTGGGAATAAATTGTTGCAGCTGGTGTCAGGAATACCCAGAAAATAAGCCAGGACAACAGAACACATTCTACAAACTCAGCAACACATTCTACAAACTCCCAATGCATTTGCTCCACTAGTGAAACATACCTTTGTTTTGCATGGGATACATTTGTTGTAATTTTTGAAGTGTCTACTCTGGTCGCACCTGACATAATGTCTGTTCGGGATGTTTCAGCGTACAAATATGTTACATATTCCTTCTGATGGACTAGATAGCAAAGAGTTATACTACACCCCTGGCTGCACCGGCCTAGAGTATAACTATTTTAGATATGTAATTGATAATTGATTGTTGATTTGCTGCCAGGGGAGAGTTGGAGATTGTCATTTGGATTATTATGCTATGTTATTATTATGCTATGTCATGTATCCTGAATTATTATGGTATGCCATGTATTTTGGATTTTTTATACATTATATTCTTTATTATGTATTTCTGACTTTTTGTATAATGAATTTATTGTTATCATGTTTGCTGTGATTTAATTGATGGGGGTGTATTTTGTATGTTGTATTTGTATTTTTTGTTACCTTTGCTTGTAATCCGCCTTGATTCCGCAAGGAAAAGGCAGGTTATAAATAAACAAATAAATTATTATTATTATTATTATTATTATTATTATTATTTTGCTCTTTTAGAAAGGGAGGGAAATATCCCTCAGAGGTTTGAGGAAATATGGATATGTAGTCCTCACATGCCAGAGCCATCAATCTGGTTCCCAATTTGTATCTCATCACTTATTAATAATAATAATAATAATAATAATATCCTGCCTCTTCTGTTTTGGGGATCGAGGTGGGTAACAGTAGAATTTGTACAATACAGATAATAAAATTGACAAAAAACCCCATCCCCCAACCCGAACCTCCAATCATATATGCCCGACCTCCTGAAGAAGGCTCTAGCCTATCTGTATTGCTGGCCCAAAATCTTACCACCAGTAGAATTATGTCTCCATGCTCTCTTGAGTGTGTTTCTTGTGGAACAGAATGGGACACAATGTGGAAAGGGATATTGCAACAACTAGACTATTTTCTTTTTATTTGATAAGGCTGTTAGGGGGATATGTTTGTTTATGTAAGGCTGGACATCTGTATTGTTCCCCTCTTTCAACATTAACCATTTAGAGAATGATTCCTCAAAACTTAAGGAAATGGGGTGAGCAAGATAGGAGACATTGGGACAGCAAAGTCAAGTTAGACAGTGAGGAAAGCTGACAGAAAGAAAACCAACTCATTTGAGATGTGGTGCTGGAGAAGAGTTCTGAGGGCAACATGGGCAGAGGACAAATAAATGGATTCTAGAGCAAATCAGGCCTGAGTTCTCCCTGGATGCCACCAGACTGCCATACTTTGGCCACATCATGATTCACTAGAAAAGGCAATGATGCTTGTTAAAGTGGAGGGCAATAGGAAAAGAGGAAGGAGTTTATCATACGACGGAATTTGGGGGTATGATGCAATGGCAATCTGAACGCAATCATGGGGTTTCATGTTATTGTGAATGAGTGTATCTCACACAATTTTGGGCAATGGGAAATCATTCCAAACGCAATCATGGGGTTACAAGTCATTCTGAATGCATTCCAAATGAAATCAGATTTCACGTAAATTCGCTAAACTAGCGAATTCACGTAATTGCGAATGGGCTCGATTCACAATTGAGAGAAATTCCTGCCATGTGATAAACTCTGAAGACTGCATTCCAATCTCAATGAAGGAAGCTACTGCTGCCATGATGAGTCTGCAGCACCTGAGTAGGGTTCTTAAGGATAAGGTGACTAGGAGCTCTCTCATTCATAGAGTCACTATAAATTGGTTGACTTGACTTGAAGGCAGCTAACAAGAATTATAAGGTAGGAGAAATTTCTCTTATTTCTTAGCCCATAGCATAACCTTGATTGACATATCTGAAGGAGCTTGACAAGGGATTAGGCTAGTCTTTGGTTTCAAGAGCTGAGGAAGGGATTGGACAATCGGTTTTGCCAATTTGTGGGTTCTATAGCTGTGGAGATGTTTGACATGCTTACAAATGTTTTTGGTAGGAATCTTGCCACGTAAGAATTAACTGGCTTTCACTTCTGGAACAAGAACTGCTCATGTAAGCTCAGAAAGCTGTGGATTAGAAGAGATGCTGTTTTTTGTGTTCTACAGTTTTAGGTGGATTTTCTTTCTCTCCTCTGTTCATTCTTCTGAATTTGGGGATAGAGTGGATTTGGAGTCCTTCCCCCATTAAAAAACATTGCTTATTTACTTGAAAGGTAAGTTGTTATTTGGGGAACTTTCAGTTTATCCAACATAGTATCAAGTGTTTCTTTCAGATCTTTCAGGGCCATAAACTAGAAGTGAAGGGGGAGGGGAAAGTGTTCTTAACTTTCTTCCTGTTATGTTTTTATTCTAAATTGCACCCTCATATTGCTTTCCTTTCTGTTTTGTTTGGAAACGACTTGGAGCAAATTATTTGGAGGAGAAAGGAAGTGTCAGCTCTGTCTGATTCCCTCTCCATGATCTTAGTTCTTCTCTACATTACATCACTCTTTGAGGGTCATTTTTTTTATTGTGGTCTATTTTGGTTGCTATGGTCTTTACTGGGCTCTCCCAAAAGGGCTTGTGAAAGTTTCCATTATTTATCTTTTAATTTATTCCTTACATGCTTATCCTGCCTTTCCTTGACGTTTCTCAGGAAGTGTATGCCTTGCCCCCATCTTTGAAAGCATCCTGTGAAACTAAGGCCCCGTTCCCACTACATTTTGATTCGAAGTGTGACGCGGGCTATATGACCCTCATTCACACTCGAATCGACTTCCGATCCGGAGGAAAGGACCGGATTAATAGTAAATAGCCTTGGTTTTCCTGACCCTAGTTTTAAAGTGGTCTTTTTCGGAAGCGTTTCCAGTAAGTGGGAATGCTGGTCAGAATTGGGGGGGGGGGTTGTTTTTGTTTTTGGAGGGGGGTATTGATCGCAAAATCAACCTTGTGCATTTGCAATCTTGTGCATTTGCGATCTTGTGCATTTGTGATCTTGTGCATTTGCAATCTTGTGCATTTGCAATCTTGTGCATTTGCAATCAGTATAATGAAGAAAAAGAAAACACACACACACACACTTGCTCCTGGGGGATCCTTCCTTCCTTCCTTCCTTCCTTCTTTCCCCCCTTCCTTCCTTTTTTTCTCTTTTTCTTCATTATACTTATCACAAATGCACAAGATTGCAAATGCACAAGGTTGATTTTGCGATCAATAATTCCCCCCCAATAAAAAAGAATCCCCTCTGGGAAGGGGTTGGGGTGTTAAGGGCTGTCACCTTACATGGCAGCTCCAGTGGGAATGACAACAGTTCCCGGCTAAGAAAGCGGTTCCAAACAAGGTCCCTTTTCATAGTGTGAACGAGGGGCCTTTTGGAATCGCTTTCATAAGCGGAGCACAGCCCGGTTCCAATGCGGGTTTTTCCGCAAGTGGGAATGGGCCCTAAAAAAGCATAGTTGCCCCAAGCACTGAACTCTAAAGTCAATCTGAGATGTGATGGAATTCTATTTGGAGGAATGCCCATTTTAAAGACTGGACTATGGATAAGAATTCCATTATTGCCCAGAATTTGCACTTCATTAAATGTTGCAATGCAGTCCTAGGCTAAAACATTTGCATTGAAAGAGATATATATTTTGGAACATTTTATACACAACGTGAACAAAAACCATAAATTGGGGAAAACAGTATGTGAAGTGAAATGTGAATTTTCATTGATTTTTTTTAAAAAATGTAGAATGATGTTGAAATTGGATAGAATGAATACATTTTGAACTGAAACAAACTGGCTATAGTCTGACCTGTACATCCTAAATCAATGCTGTGCAGTAACACCCATCACACATTCATTTTATATGGCAAAGGCAACTGGAACTGCTTCCATGGGTTGGGTGAAAATATACAGGATTTTCTTTTTAAAATTCCAGAATTCTTCTCTGAGCTCATCTGGTACCTCCCTATGCAATATACAAGCATTCAAAATCCAAGCACACACACTCACTCACACACATGCATACAAAAGTATTTGTGGCAATTTGGGTCCTGTTTCCTAAAAAGAATTCTTAATGCACAACTTACAGCTTTTGTGCCTTAGATTTCAATAAGGTACTAAAAGGAAGCAGGAACTAAGTTCCCGTTATTAGGTCAATTTAATATCGGCTGTAGTCTTTAATTCTTGTTTCTTCAACAAATTGGTAGGTCATGATTCATCAACACTTTCCTGTCTGCCCACACAGATTTTTTTCCCTAATGCTCGCTTTGTGTATTGATTGGATGACAGCTAAAAAAAACCCCAAAACACTCTTATTTTTTAAAAGGTCATCAAGCTGCTTAATCCATGTCAGAGGACCCACTTTCTGCAAAGCCAGTTGCAGAAACATACATTTTAACCTTTTCAGTCCTCAGCAGCCTAGTCTTTTTTTTTAAAAAAAAATAATGCCTGTGCTGTCATAACCACAGGTCAAATTTTATAACTGTAGTTTGCCACTCAGTAAGGAAAAATAATCTCCTTTTCTTTCCTTGCTTCCTTAATGATGAGTTTATAGATTAAGGGGTCATTCAGGCATTGTTTTTATTAGCATGGCTATGCAAATAATCTCACTACGCATTCTGGTTTCATCGTTCATACTATTTTTTTTTTAAACTGAAACCACATCTATGCACATCTCTGTGAGTTCTGTTTCTCACACATGTCAGCACTGTGAATAAAGATGGAGTCAATGATGTGGATGTATTTGAAACAAGTTCAAGGCATGCAGAGTTTTCTCTTGGTGTATCCCTATTCACGTAGCCAACAATGGTCCAAAACACACTGCAGAAATAATCCAGTTTGAGACTGCTTTAACTGCCCTGACTCGGTGCTAGGGAAACCTTGTGATTGTAGTTTAGTGTGGTACCAGAGCTCTCTGACAGAGAGGGCTTAATGTATCACAAAACTGCAGGATCCAGAATTCCCTAGCATTGAGCCAGGGCAGTTAAAGTGGTTTCAAACTGGATTATTTCTACACTGTACTATGGACCAATGTGAGTCTTTTAGAAAAACTTTGAGGGTGGGATGAGATTGATTACCCCAGTTAAATGGGGGCTTTGGCAGCCCCCAAACTTACTTGGGTGCATTCAAAATACATGTGAACAACAAAGATTCAACCCAAATTTTACTGGGATCATTTTAACCATCTGAATAACCCCTGAGATTACCCCTAAACAGTAGGAAGAAGTCCTAGACAGTAAGAGCTGTTTGACTGTGGAACATGTTCCCTTGGAGAGTGATGGAGTCTCTTTCGTTGGAGGTTTTTGAACAGTGGTTGGACGGCCATTTTTGAAGGGTGCTTTGATTGTTTGTTCCTGCATGGCAGGGGGTTGGACTGGATGGCCCTTGTGGTCTCTTCCAACTCTGTCATTCTATGATACTATGATAAAGCACATGAAAACTGTTTTACAAAGTTGGGGCATGATCCATGAGAGCGCCAAGCATGTACTCAAATCTCTCCCATTAAATTAAGTCTGACATCTCAGGATCTACATCTCTGATAGGGAAGCTGTGGTCCTTCAGATGTTTGACTACATGATTGGACTATCATTCCTGTCTATTAACTACGCTGGGTAGGCTTGGTGGGAGTTGTGTTTAGCAACAATAGGGGAATCAAACGTTCTTCCCCATCTTTGCTCTATGTCTTCAATCAACAAACTCAGGTTGGCCAGGTACATACCACTTTAGACATATCCTACAAGCCTAGGCAAAGGTATATTAATATTATTTATATGTGATGGAGAGAGAGAGAGAGAGAGAGAGAGAGAGAGAGAGAGCAGCATTTATACTCCATTCTTCAGTTGGAAAAGCTCTCAGTTTGCCTGACAGATGAATAAAAATTGGACAGTACTCTGCTCTCAGGCTTGTCATCCAAAATAAAATCTAAAAATGTCCTACACAGAAGGGGAAAAAGTACAGGGAAGAAAAAGGGAGCGATAAAGGTAAGCACCACCCTGTAATTAAAATGGTGAGCTCTGATGAAAAGCACTGTCCAAAAATAAGGTTAAGCTAGGCCTCAAAGGGGATGCTCTTAATGGGGTGCAGCCTCAGCCTTCTAGGTCTTGCTGGAATATCTCAGGTCTAGGACATGTACGGTAAATATATGTGATGCAGAAGTATTTGGCATTAAAAACAGTTTAAAAACCTGAAATATCAGACAAGGGCCTATGAGTTGTGTGGCTTAATGAATGTTAATGGCAGGGGGGCTTGTAGAGAGTAAAGGGTGGGAGAAAACATGAGCAGACGGCATGAGGCTATCAATTAAATCTATGGTTGAGAGCAGCTGAAAGATCCACAGTGTCAGGGTGTCAATTAGAAGCAAGCAAGCAAAGGGCAAGCTCATAGTCAGTATCCTGGAGGAAAGAAATTAGGAAAGGGAGGGGTGCCTGCATTCCCATGATGTCAAAAAACTCCTTGAATGCACTGTGAATTTTGGGGGAGGCAGTGAAAAGGGACTTCTTTGACATTTCCACACCTCCAGATCTGTATGTCCGCCCCATCTCCACAGAGAGATCCTCAGATTTGGGTCTGGAAGTCTTTAAGAACATAAGAGAAGTTATTTTTTTCCCTTCCCCTTCTATGAACCTCCTCCTATTCTGGTGGCATCAAATACACCCCAAGGGTTCTGTTCAGGCTGCCTTGGTGCCCTGAAATGGAATATTTATCAAACAAGACAAACAAACATCTTCATTTATATGCTGATTCATACTGCCTAAGCAGTGTCTAAGCGGTTTACAACTTTAAGCTAATTTTCCCCCAACAATCTGGGTAGAGTGGTCCCCCGGGTTACGAATCCCCCGGGGTACGAAAACCCCGGAGTACGAAAGAGCCGGGGCCTCAAAACAGCCCCGGCTTACGAATAAAACCCCGGGTTAAGAAAGAAAAAACCGTGCGGCCCCTTTAAATTTGCCACGCGGTCCGGCAAATAAAGCGGTCCCCCGGGTTACAAAAATTTCCGGGTTACGAAAGGTAATCCGGAATGGATTACTTTCGTAACCCGGGGGACCACTGTACTAATTTTAGTGACCTCAGAAGGATGCAAGCCTGAGTCAAGCTTGAGCCCGTTCTCTGTTATTGAACTCGCAACCTTATTGTTTTCAGTGAGTGGCTGCAATACAGGCATTTAACCACTGCTGGCACACAGGAATAGATAAATTGGCTCACCACCTTGAGATGATGCTGGACTGTGAGTCCTAATCTTCATCACTATTTGCTAGACTGGTTAGGACTGATGACGGTTGACAAACTTAAAGTTTCACTTCTTCCTTCTGATACCAAGCATGGGTGGCCAGTTGCCAATAATTTCAGAATTGAAAAGGGACCCCTTTTTATTTTAAGATTATGGTTTTTCATATTCAGGGGATGTCTGAGATGCAAGGAATTAATTTTTGTGATGCATCAGCAGTACAGAAGTAGATGGATGGGGTGAAAGAGTCTCACAATTCACCACAGCTTTATAACACTCAGCTTTGCAAATAACACTTCAAGCATCTGGCTCATAGAAATTTTTACTAGTTTATAACTATGGCTAAAGACTAGAGGAATTCAAGCAAGTATCAAGCCTATAAGATGTCTAGGTGCAGAACACTTGGGAACCACATTGAAGCGTCTCAAGGTTCTTTAGAGTGAAAATAGAATAAAGACATGAGAGATTATCAAACTGAGAAAAAGGATGGAGAGAAATGGGTTGCTCCCGTCCTTAGCACACGATTACATGAAGATTATCACATGACATCCCACAACTCATCCTATTCTTCTCCCGTCAATGAAGTGGAATGATCCTGTCACTTTTCATTAATGCCCGTTAATGAAAAGTGACAGGACCATTCCACTTCATTGACAGGAGAAGGATGATGTGATAATCTTTACACAATTGTGCGATAAGGATGGGGACATCCCACTTCTCTCCCATCCTATTTGTCCATCTGATAATTTCCTAAGAATTTGGCTCCCCCCCCCATGGCATTTTGATAAGTGCAAATGGGGCTGTGCTTATTATAGAACTATTACTTCCTATATCACAACTGTTTAACATGTTTACTCCTTGCCATTTGGGTCCTATGAGTCTGAGATGGTTGTGATATGGCTCATTTTCATAGATCCAATTTTTCATTCACATTTTGGGCAATTACACATAGTTCAGACTTGTGCAGTTTTAGCTGGTTATGGATGATTGAAGGCTCAGAGTGGCCACTGAGAAGCCAAGGTTTCATTTGACCTGGAAGATCGGAAAAGTCAGGAAAACTTAAATAAGAAGGGAAACGGATCATTAAAACTGATTTTAAGATTTTAAAAAGTAAATATTATAATAAATAAGAGCACAGAGAGACACCCCAAATTTGCTTGCAAGCAGAACCTCCTGACTCCACTAGGTAGGTTCAACCAATTAAATCTCTTGAACTATGCATTGTGAACAGCTGCATAGCTGTCAATTTTGAAGTGGAAGTCCTCATCACAGAGGTCCCTATAGTAACTCCTAGAAGAAGAGTCTCTCAGCGAAGGAGTCTGGGTTGGTTGTTCTATTTTTTAATAAAAAGTAATGATTAGTAGCAGTTTTCATTAACATCAGGAGCAGGTCTTCTATAAAACTAACGGGCCTTGCCTACTCAAGACCAAACAACCTTAAAATGTATTTAATTAAAAGAGAAATAGTTTATGACAATGCATCATTGCTGGCATTTATGACAATTTCTCCCTTCAGCAACTGTGGGAATTTCAGGTAAAGTCAACCTTGCAAACCCTCACTACACTACATCACTGATTTGGTGCTGGAGAGGATATTGGGAAAATTGAATGGTATTGCATGGTGGATACACACAATCAGACTCTTGGTCTAATTTGGAATCTAATAATTGGCTCTCCTGGTCACAGAAATCTTCAAGAGTAGTCTATCAGATCCATTTCCAAACAAACTAAGGGACTTCAAGGCCTCCAGGACATACTAAGTATGACTCAGGGATATCATCAACATATTCACAAATGGTTCCAGAGGGTTAGCTCTCAGCACACTTCAGCAAACTTCATGGAATGCATTTGAGAATAACTATTAAGGATGCAGCAAAAGGTTCTGACTTGAAATCAAGTCAGGTATTTCATTCAATTTCATTTCCATTATTCTGTGGGGGGGGGGGGGGAAATCTGCTTGTAGCAATTCCATTTTTGAGAACCTTAATATCTTATCTATAAATACAAATACCTACTTTTTATTCCCTGATGAAATATTTATGAGAAGCAGAATATTCCTTATCTAGAGGAAATATGTAATATAATTCAGCATTTTCCCAGCTTTGCACTATGAGAGTAATTGTCAAGTTGAGAAGTAAGCAAGCCTTAGAAAGTTAGCCCAGATAGTTTAAAAAAAAACCAGAGAACAAAGAGTCGTAGTGGAACTATATAGAATAGTTTTAATTATTATTCTTTTGGAAAAGCTCAGTCACTCCTAATGCTTAGGAGAATGAGCATGGTGTGGGGGTTTGAGTATTGAATTAGGACTCTGGAAGGCCAGGATTCAACTCCATGTTTGGCCACGAAAACCCACTGGGTAATCCGGGGTGAGTCATTATCTCAGAGGGAAGCAATGGCATCCCCCAAATCTTGCGAACAAACAAACAAACAAACAAACAAGCATGATAGGGTCAACTTAAAGTCTCCATAACTCAGAAACAACTTGAGGGCACATACCAAGAAGACTAAGCATATAGATGTTCCTCGCACAGTCATTTCCACCCAAACTGAGTAAAGAATGGGCATAACAGACTTTCCTGGCCTCAACTATATGGCTGTAGGGGTCGAACGAACATCACAGTGGCATGGGAATGCATAATGGAAAAGGAAGATGGAGATGTTTTTGTGAAAAGGGATGAAACAAAGGCTAGCATTAGGATTGACACTATCAGGCTTTTGCCAATGGCCTGAGACCTCAAGGAGCTTACAGTACCATGAACCCAAAATGCAGGATGTAGCTACTTGGGCTCAGTACCATTTTCAGCACTTGAACTAGGGTGACTGTGGGGGAATGTAAAAGGTAGGTGCATTATCAGAACTTACCAGTTACACATTTTTCTTGTTTTTTTGCTTGTTATTTATGAAGTTATTTCAAAATTAAGATGAGACTGTCATCTTTGACGATATCATGAGAAGACATGACTCACTAGAAAAGACAATAATGCATTGTAAGGGAGAAGGCAGTAGGAAAAGAGGGACACCATGTTCAAAATGGATAGACTCAATGAAGAAAGCCACCACCCAGAACCTGCAAGACCTGAGCAGGGCTGTTGATAATAAAGGGGCTTGGAGGTCCCTCATTCATGGAGTCACCATAAGTCAAAATATATTTGCTAGCAATTAACAACAACATTTCTGTTAGTGCTTTGCTGCCCAGCATTACCAAGATAGCAAGAGAAGGGAGGTAGTAGTGAGAGGTCCACCTAAAGCAGAGCATATTTACTGGTGATGGCAACTGAGTAATATACCACTATTTGCTTTGTTGCCCAGTGTTCCAGTGTTGCATTGAAATGTCCATAATCTGGCTCTATTTGTTGTTCTTGTTGTGTGTCTTCACATTGTTTCTGACTTATGGAGACCCTAAGGTGACCCCATCATGGCATTTCTTGGAAAGATTTGTTCGGAGGAGGTTTGTCAATGCCTTCCCTTTAGGCTGAGAGCATGTGACTTGCCCAAGGTCATGCATTGGGTTTCATGGCTTAGCAGAGAATTGAACCTTTGTTATAGTCCAACACTCAAACCACTATGCCATGCTGGCTCTCACCTCTATAATAGTTGTTAGCTATGGCCCATTCTTGGTTGTCACATTTTATTTTTCACCATTCCTAGAAAATATATTCTGGAACATTGTTATTGACCAGTTTCATAAAGGTTATAAAAATGAAAGGTTTTCTTCCCTTGCACATCAAGCTACCTAGCAGTACTACATATATATCATGATAACTCAGTTTCAGTATATAAAGCAAGCAAAGCAGTATCATTTTGGGGGGCACTGAATTTTATGTGATCTAGGTGAAAAACATATGGGTAATATTATTAATCAATGTCTTCAGCAATGCAGTAAAAGCCCTAATAAATCAATTACATTGGTCTGATGCCTCAGAAAGTGTTCCAGATGACAGTTCTTTGTGATGTTTAGTCATCTGCAGCTGCAATAATGGCTTCCATTTCCTGAGAATGTTGTAAAACTAAAGCACTGTATTACAGAGGCATGGAGAATATGAAAAGTTGTGCAAAGTTTTAGTTTTATGGAATTTTGTGACATTGTAATTCCACTGAATTGGCATTTACAGACTAATCTATTTTAAAACACTATGCTTCAAATCATTCTAGATTTCTATTTAAAAAAAAAAAAGATATAGGCAATCAATTGTTCCAATTTTCTGAGCAGACTGCCTGAAGCTGCTACTGCTAAAGTGATTCTCCTCATTCTTTCCTGATGAGATGTTAAAAATTAGAAACAAAATTGAGAGGGGGATCTTTTGCAAGAATGCCAAAACAGCTACAGATTAAAAGAGACTGTGGCTGCTACTCCTGCCTCTCAAAATACTAAAATGGGACGGAGGAGGTGATCCTCCTCTGAGTAAGATCACAAGGAAGCAGCTTTTTAAAAAATATCCATATATTTAATGTTTTAAATATTTCTACCCATTATAAATCACCTCAGGACCCTTGGTGGATTGAGATATGACAGATACGCATTTTTAGTCGAGGCTGAGGAGATTATTGCACTAGTGTCCATAACGTTCCAATCGCGTCCCAGAAACGGTCTATAAACTAAGAATATGGGAATGTTAATTTTTGCATTTGACTTGTAATAGAGCAATGTTAACGTGATGAGAATGAATACTGTCACACACCCTTTGCTGTTCTAGTGGAAATGGCACTCAGGTTGTTTGTAACCCATCCCCTTTTTTCTGCATGTGTACTGTTGCTGTGAGGTTTACAGTACTGTGTTTGTACGTGAGGTCATCATTTTATGATCCTATTGCCCACCTTGTACTTTGGTGTGCTTATGGGAGATGGAGAGGGAGTGAAGATGGTTTTTTCATCAACAACAACGACAACCAAAAAAATTACAGGGGGCAATGTCCCTTTCTTCCAGAAATGAACCAAACCTAATGTAGTCCATTTAAAAAGAAGTTACAAGTATCCAAGTATCCAAGATCCAAAGATTACCCAAGGAGGTATATCTGAGTTAGGCTGTGTTTGCCAGTTGTTTACAGGAGCCAAGAGCAGACTTTGTAATACAAAGTCAAGTCTAGACATTTAAACCCACTTTCTGAAAATGGCATTTGAACCCTTTTGAGTGAAAAATGGGAATGCAAATGCCTCCCTGGACTTTATCACAAAGTGAAAAATTGGTGGGTTTAAAAGGCATTTTCCTGGGACAGTCGCAAGGTCGCAGCAAAGATTTTCACACATATTGTGCTTAGAGAGGATTTATCTTGGGAAGAACCAGGAATGCTCCAGCAACAAATCATTCATGGGGAAATCCCACGAATAATTTGTTGCTGGAGCAGTCCTGGTTCTTCCCAGGATAAATGCTCTCTAATTGCAACGTCGTGTGAAAATCTTTGCTGCGATCTCATGACTGTCCTGGGAAAATGCCTTTTTAAACCCCCAATTTCCCCCGTGTGATAAAGTCCTATGAACATTTCCTTAAAAGAAGAAGAAGAAGAAGAAGAAGAAGAAGAAGAAGAAGAAGAAGAAGAAGAAGCAGTAGTAGTTTTATTTATAGCCCACTCCTCTGTCCAGGCAATTGGAGCGGGGTACAGCAAAGTTAAAAAATCACAAGCTAAGAACAGTTCCAATAACCCAATTCCCAACCTCCCACCCCTTAAAATTAAATTAAACTAGGATAAATTAAAACCAAGCAAGCAAATTAAAAAAACATAGTACATCATCATATAAAACTAACCATTCCTTAGTATTGATTTTATGAAAATAAACCTGAGTGATATACAGTGAAATACCATGCAAATATACAATATCTGTGATAAAACTTTCATATTAAATACAGTTAGCCCTCTGTATCCATGAATTCTGCAGCCACAGATTCAAGCATGCTTTTTTTGTGGGGGGGGGGGGGGATTTCAAAAATTGTTTATGACCCTGGGGAACCCAGAGGGGGAAATTCAAATATGGTGGAAATTCTGTACACATCCCCTAGAGTACATTTGGGGGCATTCTGAAGTAAAAATTATGTATTTACTTTTTTTATCCATGGGACTCACAACAGCAGCCCTGGGGGGGGGGGTGCTGCACTTTACCCACTCCTGCTTTAGATCCAAACCCTTAGTTTTCTCACATTTTGCATGTCACAGAGAATAAAAATTCTCATTTTTAACATTTATTTAATGTTTAGAATGTAAAATAAACATATCAGCAAGCTGTAAATTTATGAAATCCCATATATATATATATATATATATAGTTTTTCTATAAATCATTAATCACTGGAATAAAATTACAAAATTTACAATAGTAGTAGTAGTATTTACAACAACAACAACAACATTTATTTATATCCCACCTCTCTGTGCAACACAGACGGGGCAGCTTACACATTAAAACAATACAATCTCATCCCGATATACGTGGCTTGTTGTATGATATAGATCGGGGAAGAATGGACTGAAAATTGATTTAATAACATATTTACTGTATTTTCAGTCCTTCTTTTTGAGTTCTAAGATTCTTTCTGTGTGAAACATACACTGTGAGGTAAATATAAGGTTTACATGCATTCTATTCAATAGAACATGAAGCAAGAGAAGCTTTGTTATTAGCATAATAATCTCAAAATTCAGCGGTTATTTGCATTTTAAACTTTATATCATTCAGGAGTGAAATATTCAAATGCCAAACCCAAGGGACTTGGGAAGATCAAGAAATCTAACAGTACAGTATATCTGACTGTAGTCTGAAACAGAAGTATTTAAATATAAAGTCACATATTGAAATAAAGGAAAAGAACTCAGAAAAATAATCCATGTGTATTGGATTACAGATGAACAGATTTAAAAAAAAATCCACTACTCTGTCTCTCTGGAGGATGCAAAATATACTAGGCATCTACCAATCCTAACTCAGACCATTAGACCTTATCAGACATCGGAAATTGGAAGTATAATCTAATGGCAATCCGAATGCAATCATGGGGTTTCACGTTATTGTTCACGTTAAAGTATCTCACTCAATTTCAGGCAATGGGGGGTCATTTTCGGGTAGTGGGAAGTCATTCTGAACGCAAGCATGGCTTTTATGTTATTGCGAATTAAAGCATCTCATGCAATTTCGGGCAATAGGAGGTCCTTTTCGGGTAGTGAGAAGTCATTCTGAACGCATTCCGAACACAATAGGATTTCACGTGAATTCGCTAAACTAGCGAATTCACGTGAATTCGAATTGGCTCCAATTGGCTCCATTAGCAATAAAGAGAAATTCCTCCTGTCTGATAAACTCCATAGTTCTTATTCATAGCATGGGCCATATAATTTAACTTAATTTATCTAAAATTGGATAAAGAATGTCTTTGAGATCTCCTCCAATTATTATATCATCATTTGTAACGGTGTCCAAATTACTTCAACATATAGGAAAGATAGTGGGAGAATCCTAAACTGGAAACCAAAACAAGTGACCTATATAAGATTTTAATACATAATATAAAACAATGATCATCTGCATCTGTAATAGTTTGAATCACTGAAAGCCTTTTGCTTTTGCAGAACCGCCATTTGTAGAAACCTCTGTAATTGAGTCTTTACTAAATCAACTCCACTAAATGAAAGCTTATGCACTGGGATTCATGTATTTCCAGAAGAAGTACCTGTATCTGTTATGCCACCTCCAAAGAAAATGTAATAGCACCTTATTGCTAGCCAGCTATTACAAAATTGACCAGAAACACAGGAAAAACCTATACATTTGGTCCTCCTTATCCATGGATTTTTTTTATCCCTGGAGTCAAGCATCCACGACTTGAAAATATTTTTAAAAGTATAAATTCCACATAGCAAACCTTGATTTTCTGTTTTATATAAAGGACACCATTTTGCTATGCCATTATATTTAAAGGGACTTGAGCATCAACAGATTTTGTTATCCATGGGAGATCCTGGAACCAAACCCCAGCAGATAACAAGGACCTACTGTATAACTGTGAGATCTCAATGCTCCTAAACCCAGAAAAATCTCAGCATGGTAGGCCAACAGCCATTGTGAAGAGAAAGCCGGAAGAATGGATGTCAGTCACATTTGGTAACTGATGGGCACTCCCCACAAACATGTGGTATGGCATGTGATGCCATTTTGATGTGCACCAAATGCTTAGGGTTGGACTGTTGGGAGCATGGGTGGTACCCAGTGATGTGACTAGGAAGGTTCGTGGGTGCAGCCCGCACTGGGTGACACTCTAGAAGAAGGGAGGTTGGGTCCTCCTCCCTGTGCTGTCGCATCCTTCCTCTCATGAAGAGAGGGATAGGGCAGCTCCAAGTGAAGGCAAAAGCACTGACCCAAGAGCCTCCGCCCCCCCCCCTGCACTGGGTGACACAAAGAGCTACGACGCTACTACTGGCACCTACTCTACACAATCTTTAGTGTTCCTCCTTAAGAATATTTATCTATAGAGTCCTGATAACCCCACACTTTTGGAACTTTTGAATAGGGGGTGAATGTTGTGGGGAAATATGAATTTTCTCCCTCAGGAAGGAGAAAACTATCCTGAGGCAGTACAGACGGGCGGCACAAAGTCACCCCTGTATGCTGCGCATCTGTGCTACAGCATCCACATGCTGCAGCACAGATGTGCACTCAAAAAGGAGCCGCGACATAGCCCTATGATGCCACTTCTGCAGAGAGACATCTGTACGCTGCGCCACACATGCGCAGCTGTGGCACCTGCCATGTGGACAGGCATGCATACCTGCAGCGAATGTAGGGCTGGGCACATCTGGACACCCAGCCCTATATAGCTCTAATTTTGGCCCCAGGGTGCCACAAAGCAACTGTATGTATTGGCCTCTAATTATTTGTCCTCATATGTGAGAATGGAGCCATTAGAGATTTAAATCCATAGTCTTCCATAGGCGAAAAAAATTAGCTTTGAATTTCTTAAGCCTGGCAAGAACTTGATTACGCTTGGTTATTGTAATAACCAATAAATGTAATGAAATTTATTGATATATGAAGTTATACAAAGGAGCCATAGCAAAACAGAAAAGGGACCTTCCCACGGACAATTTTTAACTAATACATCTTGAATGAAAAAGGGTGAGTGGAAGAAAACAACAGCAATAAATGGGAAAACAATTTATTAAAAAAGAACCAAAGGAAGAATGAAACAGTGCAGTGCTTTTAACCAAGTTTGTGGCATACCCAGCACATTTTGTAGCAGTGTTTAAAACCTTTTTTAAAAGGGAGACAAAAACCAGCTGTGAAAGCCTTCAACTTCACCTTTTAAAACCTTGCACTTCAGCCAGAAAGCTCCTAGAACAACTTTACAAAGATCAGAAATAGTAAAGTTCCTGCCTACAGATGTGCAGTCTAAAAAGCACAAAGGGGAAGGGGATTAGGAAGGAGGAAGCAAAAACAGACTCATGCTCTAGATTCCTGCTTACACAGTTTCAGCAGAGGGTGAGTTTGGTTCAGCAGGTCATAGAGGTGGCTTGAAGCTTAATGGAGGAATTTTTGCTTCCTCCCTCTGGTAGCTGGCTACAGCAGTTGCACATCAGTAACCTGGGGTAGGGATCCAGTGATGTGACTCCTGCTTCTCTCTAATGGTTGTGATAACTGGTAGTTTGAGGGTAGGAGTGGAGTGGGGGTTCAAAGCTGAATCCATTCTATAGATGACTACTATTCTATTCTGCTGCCCCAACACTGATCTGCCTTTTACTGTACAGAATATTCTCGTCTCTTTCTCCACTGCCTGATTTCTGGCTTTGCAGAACTGTTCTATTGTATTTTGTAAGCTGGTTTCTAAAGCAAGGAGAACTGGTCCCAGCCAGGCACATCATTGAAACCATTCCCAGTTACTCTGTATCTACAATGACACATTCTGATTAAGGCAAACCTCATGAATAATCACTGGTAGGGACTTGTTCTTCATTGTTACTAGTTCAGAAAAGCAAGGGGATTCAATTGCATCACTTGATACCTGCGTCTGGCAAGAATGACAGAGTTTTCTGTTCCTAAAAATAATTTACACAGCTCACTGTGAATGCTGCAGTGCAAAAATTGCCCAGGTGATGCTGAAGCAGAGACATTATGAAAATGAATTCAGGCTGCACCATTAGGATTAAGATGGAGTGAAGTTGTAAATATTCAGTTATTTTCACCTCAGGTCTTCAAATGTCTGACTAAATGCACTTTCTGAATTAATGCGGTCTTAGTGTTGCCCCCCCCCCCCGCCAAACCTAAACTACCTGAAAATATCAAGCACAGAAAGTCATTTTTTTCCAGTCTTTTGTATTTATTCAATTATACAGAGGGAGGAATTATCATTTAATTTCATGAATACAAAATTAGATATAATTAAGAGAGGACCCTCGGGTAATACCCCTAGGTAATATAAATTATGGAATTCATTACCACAAGATGTGGTAATGGCCATTAACTTAGATAACATAGATTGCTTTTTTTCTTTTCCAGGATTAGTCAAGTTTATGGGGGATAGATATTGATTACTAATGCACCTGATCACTGAATGACACCTCTGGTCCAATTCAGCTGATAATCCAAACAAGGGATCAGTAGCCAGTTGGGGTCCATTCAGGCCCCTTCCATCTTGCTCACAAGATATCCACTGCGGTTCGTCCCCACCTGTACATTCTCTTTCTTGGCCCTGTCCGTTATCATTGAGAAAGCCAAAAGAGAAGTGATGGCAGCTCAGTTATGCACTGCCTTTTCACAATGACTGAGAGACATGAAGCAAAGGATCCCTGAACATCAGCTCCCTCTTCTCCACTCTTCTCATGACGGCAGTAGTATATGAACTGGGATAGAGGAAACTGGCCCACTTTGAACTGTGACCCAACCCACTCTTTTCATGTGTCCTTGTAGGCATCCACCCTTGAAATTGCTGTGACCCTTGGACAAAAAAGAGACTCACCACTGCTAAACTAAATCATGGTAAAATGTGAGGCACTATATATATATATATATCTCCTATCAGCTTTCTCTTTTTAAAAAAGAAAATCTTCTTACTAGAAGATAACTTACTAAGTTTCTGATGCTGCTACTAGATAACGAAGGTTACCAAAAAGGGAGCAGCTTTCTAGTAACTCATCAACTAATTTGGTTCCAAACTCTGAGTGCTCTAGAGTAGACCTGGGAAGTACTGTAATAAGATCATTAATATACTTTGTGTCTGACAAGGATAAGGTAAATATTATCTATGCTGCTGTCACCTTGAGATAAGATTTTTGGAAGGCATTGCCCATGGGACTGTCCTTGAGAACAGCTGGGAAGCTCCATTCCTGGCAAACGTTGGGGCCTGATTCCCAACAGGGACAACCTTCCAGGGATATACTGTACTACACAAGAGGTCTGACAGTTGCTTTGGCTCCCTCTTCCATTTCCAAAATTGATTGAAAGTGAAGGTTGTAACTGTCAGAAATCTAAATCATAGGCATGAGAAACCTCTTCTTTTCATGTGATGTCCCATTATAACTTCTAAGAGGCACCAAGGATTTTCTCTAGTTTAATTGTGTAATTCTTTTGTAAGTCAACAGGGACAGGAAGTGTCCTTGGTAGTTGTATCCCAGCTGTAGAATAGAATTATAGAATCGTAGAGTTGGAAGAGACCACAAGGGCCATCCAGTCCAACCCTCTGCCATGCAGAAACTCTCAATTAAAGCATCCCTGATAGATAGCCATCCGGCCTGTGTTTAAAGACCTCCAAGGAAGGAGATTCTACCATACTCTGAGGGAGTGTGTTCCATTCTCAAACTGCCCTTTCTGTCAGGTGGAATCCCTTTTCCTGTTTTGCATCCATTGTTCCATGTTCTAGTGCCTGGAGCAGCAGAAAACAAGCTTGCTCCCTCCTCAACATGACATCCCCTCAAATATTTGAACATGGCTATCATCATCTCTTAACCTTCTCTTCTCCAGGCTCGTTAAGTCGTTCCTCATGGGGCATGGTTTCCAGACCCTTCACCATTTTAGTTACCCTCCTTTGGACACACTCCAGTTTCTCAACACACTTTCATTGCTGACTGACAAAGTCTAGGCCTCTGCTGCTTTTGGAAGCACTATAAAGCTTATTAGTTTTGGCCAGCCTTTTGGAAAGAGTTTTAATTTGGGAAGAAATGAGTTAGATTAATTGATTTGCATGGAAATCCTTTTTATAAGACTCTTATTTTTTATCTGTTATATATTATGTCTATATCTCTCATGGCACATAGTACCCTTTGTTATTTGATACCTTTTGATTCTGGAATATGCAAGCTGTGGTTAATATCACTCTACACTATTTTAGCACAATTATACCACTTTAATTGCTATGGTTGCCTCCTTTGGAATTCTGGGTTTTGTAGTTTAGTGAGGCTGTGAATTTGAAATGCCCATCCCTAAACTACAAATTCAGGAGGCATCCATAGCAAGTAAAGCAGAATAATAGCACTATAACAGCGTAGTGTAATATTGTCCTGAAAATTTCAATCAGTGGTGATGTGTGTACCGATACTTTCCCAAGGATAATGAAAGCAAACAGATGAAAGCCTCCCAGGCTCTACTGGGTCTACTTAAAGTGCAATATGGAGATGTTTTGTATTTTTATACCGTAATATTCCCAAGAAGTTTTCTTCTATAAACAACCATGGACAGTTTATTGAAGCATGATATAAAAAATGCTTTAGAAAGGAAATTTCCTTGCAACATTGTCCTCTAAACAGACCATATACATTTGCTGATTTCTTTCCTTTGACTCCCCTTCACTCCAGAAAGATCAAAATCAGGCAGTGGAACTTGCAGGACATAACTAGTTTATTGAGACAGAGCACCTGTACAGAGAAAATACATGTTTGTCAGGTTGTTGACATACTTCTGAAGAAGCTAGAGCACAGCTCTCTGAGACAGCTGTTAAATCACTTCCCCTATTAACTGTTGACATTCAAGTTAAAATAATGAGAAATCTGTCTACTGCAATGTAGCATCCGTTTATTCTTTGAGATAGGTTTTTCAGTGCAATATGCTATTTCGGCAAGATTCTTGGCAATCTTTCAAGCACATAATGATGACTTTCATTAAAACCAAATGATTATTGGAAAGCCTTATTTGATCCAGTTTGGATCTCATTGGCTTGCTTGTTATCTGCATATCTTATTCTACTCTTCACTCTTTTTGCTCTTTAACTGAGAGATGTGAGACAAGTAAACATTATTTTATAGCTTTTCACAGTTGGTAATATAACAAGTGTATGTGTGTTTGACTATATGCGTGAGTGACTAAAAGTTGTTCTTTATAATAAAAAAAATACAGAGCAGACAGTACAATATGATAGGCAGATAAGAACATTGCCATCTCAAGCCTGAATTTTGCCACAATAAGCCATAGATTTATATGATTGAGCCATAGGAATATAAGGAATATTTTCATATTTTGTTATCTGCAATAAACAAGGAAGTCTCAACAAAGGCCCTGTACAAACAGGCACTTTGTGCCAGTCTGTGGGCAGAGTCAGGGAGCAGCGTCCTGATGCTGGATGCCCTAACTCTGCCCCCAGGACATCATGATGGCACATGCTGTTCCAGATGGCATGCAGCATCATGGCGTGACTCCGGTGCTACATCCAGATGATGCAGCACCGAAGGAATGCCATAAAGCCGCGCTGCCATGACTATGGTGCCCTTTAGAGGGTGGAAAATGAGCCACTTTTTGCGGCTCCTTTTTGCGCCCTTCAGAGGCTGGATCAGGGCCACGTCATGAGGTTGCCGTGGCCCTGATCTGGCCAGGAAAGGGGCAGCTGCATGCTGCCCCTTATGGCCTGTTTGTATAGCCCCAAACTCTAATGAAAACTGTCAACTGCCAGGAGATTTTATTTTACCCTTGTATGACAAAAAGACCAAGACTTGTTCCCTATTAGATAAGCAATAGCAATAAACATAAAATATAAATAAATAAATATTAAAAACTATGAAGTTGTATTTTGTACAAAAACAAAAACAAAAAAAAAAAACAAAAAAAATCCTCTTGACAATAATAATAATAGATTTTATTTATATACTACCTTTCCAAAAGGATCAAGGCTGGTTACAAGAAAATACATAAACAAATACATAATGCATACATAATTAAAAATATATATTTCCTTATCCTTTACCTTAACTAAAATACCAACACCATAAATACAAATTAAAATTAATTTAAAATAGGTAAAATTTAAAATAGGCAAGATTTAAAATAGGCAAGATTGGGGAGAGACATTTGGGGTGAATGGAGGGCAATCTACATCAGTGAATGTGAGGGTCAGTCTGGGAAGGCCTGCTGGAAAAGATCCATCTTGATAGCTTTTTTAAAGTCATCAAGAGGGGTAATATGATGGATCTCCTCTGGTGGGTCATTCCATAATTTAGGAGCTGCAGACGAGAAGGTCCTCTGGGTAACCGCAGCCAACATGGTCTTTCTTGGCAGCAGTAAATTCATCGCAGAGGATCTGAGTGTGCAGGGTGGATTGTATGGAGGAAGGCATTCCCACAAGTAAGCTGGATCCAAGCCATGAAGGGCTTTAAAGGTTATTACCAACACCTTGTACTGCCCCCAGAAACTAATGGGTCGCCAATCAAGCAATTTTAAAATAGGTGTTATGTGGTACCCTCTAGATTTTCTGGCGACCAATCTGGCTGCCATGTTTTGAACTAATTGAAGTTTCAGAACTAGGCACAACAGTAGCCCCATGTAGAGCGCATTACAGAAGTTGAGTCGAGAGGTTACTAGCATGTGTACCATTGTTTCTAGGTTCCCCCAGCTCTAGGAAGGGCAGCAGCTGGCGTATCAGCCAAAGCTGATAGCAAGCCCTCCTGGCTGTTGTGCCTATCTGAGCTGACAACTGAAAGAATGAATCCAGAAGTACTCCCAAGCTGTGGACACAGTCCTTTAGGGGAAGTGTGACCCCATCCAGGACTGGTTGAGATTATCTCCACACCCAGATTTGGGGCCTCTATAGCGAGTACCTCCATCTCATCTCGATTCAATTTTAGTCTGTTTTTCTCATTTAGCCCATTACCGCATTAAGGCATTCATTCAGAGGAGAGATGCCATCCTTAGTTACTGCAGCAGTTTGGGACATGAAGAGATATATGTGGGTGTCATCAGCATATTGATAACACCCTGCCCTGTGTCTTCAGATGATCTTGCCCAGCGGCTTCACATAAATGTCAAATAGCATTGTAGACAGAAGGGCGCCCTGAGGGACACTAGATTTAAGCTCCCTGGAATCTGGAATCATCTGGAAACTGCCCGAGAGATAGGATTGGAACCACTGCAATGCAATGCAGTGGCCCCGATTCCCAACTCTCTCAAGTGTTCCAGAAAGATACCATGGTGGATAGTATCGAAGGACACTGAGAGGTCCAAGAGTACCAACAGGGCCACACTTCCCCTGTCAGTACCCAGATGGAGATCATTAACTAAGGTGATCATAGCAGTCTCAACTCCATATTCTGTCCTAAAGCAAGTTTGAAATGGATCTAGATAATCTGTTTCATCCAAGATTACCTGGAGTTGAATGGCAACAGCTCTCTCTATCATCTTGCTTAAAAATGGAGGGTTTTGTTCGGGGGGGTGAAGGGAAGGCTTCTTCAGAAGCAGCTTTACCACAGCTTATTTAAGACGGGCTGGAAAATGGCCTTCTGTTACATGTGTTAATTATATGTCTTAAAAGCATTGTTGCTTCTTCCCTGCTAATGCCATATCTTCCGTTATCCCACACTACTCTTTTTGCCACTTGATGACTGAAGTCATCTACCTCCTGCTGACTTTTTGAAATGTGCATTACAGATTTAAACTGCTTCCACAGCTATTCCCTCTCTCTCTTTGGAAACAGTATTTTCTGGGGAGCAGAGACAATGTGGTGTAGTAGTCTGAGTATTGGACTAGGACATTGGGAGACCAGGGTTCATATCCCTGCTTAGCCATGGAAACCCATTGGATGCCCTTGGTCATCTCAGCCTCATTGGAAGGCAAGGACATTATCCCACCCCCCAAACAAATCCTGCTAAGAAAAACCCATGATAGGCCTTGCTGTAACAATAAATCAGAAATCAGACTTGAAGGCATACAACTACAGCAACAGCAACAAGAGAATGCTGTGGAGGGAAAAACCCCAAAGTTATCCATTGTTTGCTAACAGGAGATTCAAACCAGGAGCTCAGGCCAGGTGTTTACTTTCCCATAACAATGGGAATCGGTTTTTGGACTGAAATATTGCAGACTGCTTTCTGCTATCCTGTAGCAGTCACATGGTGGCCAAAGCTGCAAAATGCAACTTGAGGACACGTGACTTGAGAAACACATAGGGGCCTGGAAGGGCTCTTGCACGAGGCTGTACTCTTTCGTATGAGAGCAACATGCCAGGTGGAACAATGGCACAGACTACTTCATCTGGTGCTCAGTCTGTACTCTGCGGTCAGCCACATTCCTGCCTCTGGCCCTTTGATTCTCATCTGTCCAATTTGGTATCCAAGCATCAACCTGTGTTTCAATTATGCATCTACCTAAGGCCTTGGCCTAATCTATGTCTAGCCCTGAGCTACTCCATTACCATATCTTCTGCCCCTGGCCCTCATATACCTTTGCCAGAATTGGAACCCAGCTGAAGCCTGTCACAAACTAAAGTCAAGGCCTGGCATGTATAAAGTGTGTTTACAATGCTGTAGCTGTGCTATGAATGTAAATTACTGAAGTGGCCCGCAGCCTCAGGCAGCTAGCTATAGTGCATTTTGTTAATTTTCACCAGCTGGAGTAGGAGGAGGGAAAGAAAGCAAGGGAAGGCAAGAATAGATACTAGGTAGAGAAGGTCAAGACTGGAAGACTGAACCAGCATTTTTAGTATGCTTGCCTTCCACTGTGAAACTGAGCTGGCTTTCTCAGCCTTTCTATATTACATCTACTTCCCAGCAAATAAATGTTCACACTCCTAATCAAGTTACATCTTGTAGGTTTCTTCAGGAGATGCCACAACAGTGAAACTACTACTGGACTCATACAGTTTTGCAGCAAGCACATGATCTTTTTTCACTATTTATACCGCATCCTGTCTCTACGGAAGTCCCAAGGTGACTTATAACAATAATAATAATAAAAAAATACTGACTCAATCTCTAGAAAAATCCCAATTTTGAAGCATCAGTAATTACAGGAAAACTAAAATTTATCAACGATAAATGACTAAAAATGGCAAGTCAGCATAATTTGCCATAGGAGCTCCTGAAGAAGGAAATTTTCCAGCTTTGTGAAACAACAGGGTATAGGCAGTTTACTAAGCTTCTCTGGAAAGAAATAACATAAGTATCACCACTGAAAGGGCTCAGCTCCTTGTCACCATTCTTTTTGCCTCAGCTGGACTGGCTATCTGGTCAAGATCTGCTTTTATAATCTCAGAAATCTATTCAAGAAATGTGAGTTTTATTACTCATATGGGCTTTTTCATGCCATGTGGTACCTCAAGCCCTGAAATAATTTCCAGTTTACATTGTGAAGTATTTGGTTGAAGTTTGTGCTGATTTGTACTGACATTTCAGTATAAACCTAGCATAATTTTTATTAAGGTTGACTATTTGCCACCTAACAAGCTCTTATGTATAAAAAAACCCTAGGCTTTTATGTATAAAGAATTCCAAGAATTGGTATTATTTTAGGAATCTGCCAGGAATCAAATTCCCTCAATTTCTGGCTCTCACATCTTCATTTTACAACTGAAGAGCCGTGGGTGAGAGCCTTGTTTCTATGTGCCTTGTCATACCGTATAGACTATAAGATTTTCATACCAGCGCTTACATCAGGGTAAGAGCTGGTAAAACATCTGATAAAACATCAGGGACGTGTGTGTATATGAAAGCCTGATGCGCTTTTCAAATGACAGGGAATTGTCCCCTCACCGCTAGCATCCTTGAATCATTCACACAGAGCAGCAAATTCCTATGAATGCAAAGTTTCTGTTCCTAAGAAATTTCTGTCTGCGAACGATTCAAGGATGCTAGAAGTGAGGGGATGATTCCCTGCCATTTGAGAAGCACATCAAGCTTTCATACATGTGTGCTTCCCTGATGTTTTCCTGGTGTTTTACCAGCACTTATCCCACAGTAAGCGCTGGTATGAAAAACTTCAATATGGCAGGATTGGGCCATACCTAAATCTGCCTATTATTGTATAGCTGGCCTTAGCAGAAAAAGCTTGCTATATTTGATAATCTACTTCAACAATTCCACATCATTATCACTGGGGAAATCTGGAGTACTTCATGTGTGTACAGAATATGGAATAATATACTAGGTACAACTTTTGACACATCTTTCCATTCCAGTAGATAGTCATTCCCAGGTGACCATGTGATTATTTCATTATAAACAGTTGAGCTAGAGGGCCCAAGCTGGTAAATCTTCTCTCCTCTTCATGGTGCTACATCAAATAGGTCTCTTTACCATAGACCTTTACCCACATGATTTCACTCTACTAATACTTTTGAGAGAAGAATGGCCAAGAATTAGTTCATTGCCTCTTTTATCCACAACAATCTTTCTTGGGTGCAGCTTTTTCCTATTTCTAAAATGTAAAGTATGTGGCCAGGTCATGTTAAACTTCTACTAATATGTTGTACATTAACTCAACTGGAGGTATAAATATTCAGACGCACAAGTAGCATATTAACCCTGCATTGATCTTCTGAACCCATTATCTGGTTCCTGTCCACAGATATTTTGCATTCCTTTGGGGCAGATTTTTTCTTTTTCCTGCACAACACTAACATCATATTCCAAGTGTAAACTAAATATTTTAACTGTCAACACCTTGACTTCAGAGCAGGCTCACTGAAATGAATAAAAGTGGAAAATCAGAGCCAAAATAAAAGTTATCAGTGAAGAACTGCCAGTGAGATGAATTTTAGAGATCTAGAACTATTCAATTTTAGTTACCTATTTTGCTGGAAAATATGTCCCCCTTCCACCTATCTTTTACAACATTCTTTACCAAAAAATACATCCACATCCATTTATACATCCAAAAATACATTCATATCTGATTTATCTTCAATGAATGCTTCATATCACTTTTAAAAAGAGAGAAAGAGAAAGAGATACTCTGTAGAGGCATATGATGTTTTGTTGTTATGTACCTTCAAGTAATTTCTGACTTTTGGAAATCCTAAGGCAAACTTTTCACTGGGTTTTCTTGGCAGAATTTTTCAGAGAGGTTTTGCCCTTGCCTTCCTTTGAATCTGAGATGGCATGGCTTGCTCATCCACTGGACTTCCATGACCAAGCAGGGATTTGAACCCTGGTCTCTCAGGGACTGAATAGACTGAGAAGAAAAACCAGGTTGTTCCCAGTTTCCCCCTAATCTGATGAAACCCAGGCTGCCCATTTGGCCTGCTCCCAAGGGAGGCTAAACACCCACAGGCAGTCCACAGCACATGGTGTAAATCTGAGCCATTTGATTATTTATTTTCACTTCCCCCATGTGTGCACACAATTGCATGAACACACTGGCTGTGACTGCCCTTGTCCCACCCACTGCTATCACATTGGACTCTGCGTGAGTTGCTGAAGAGTCACATGAGCAATACATTGCCCATACAGTACACCCAGTGACACATTGGCAAAGCCCAATCATGGCGTTTCCCCCCCCCCCCGCCCATACATGCCCCCTTTCTCTCCTTCACCTCATGGACCCCTGTTGTTGTTGTTGTTGTTGTTGTTATTATTATTATTTCTATTGCACCTGCCGTGTTTGTCATAATTTCACTTCATAGGGTGTGTGACGGCGTGCTGGTGTGATGGGTCAATGGAGCATCTGGCCACTTGGGTGCCTGTATGCTCAACAAAATGGCGACCGATGGCACTGGAGGCAGCGTCTCACCAGACCCAGGGTGCATGCTCCAAGACACTTCTGTAAGCTGCCTGGGCTTTCCTGAATTCCCACGCTCTGCTGTTTATAAACTGGTGTTATAATGCACATGAAAGGGCATTATTTTGTTCTGGTTTTTCACCCCAGAATTCAGCTTCTTCCCAGTTTTTTCCCATTTCAGCCTCATGCACCATATAAACAGTTGAGGCTTGACATGGGGTGAAACTGCTTTTTTGCCCATATAGACAACCCCTTGGTATCCTAGTCCAACACCCAAACTGCTGGACAACACTGTGTCATAATGTGATATTACCCATGAGCATGTGATGTTACTCATCAGGACAGAACATGTATGCGGCTTTGTTGTTATTGTTAGATGTCTTCTTGTCAACTCTGAATTATGGTGACCCTCTCATAGCATTTTCTTGGCAAGCTTTAATTCATATCCAGAGAGGATTTGTCATTACATTCCTCTGAAGCTGAAAATGTGTGACTTGCCCAAAGTCATCCAGTTGGTTTCTGTGGCTAAGCAGTGGTTTGAACCCTAGTCTTTGTGAGTCTTAGTCCAACACTCAAACCACTACAAAATGCTGGCTTTTCATGTAACTGATCTATGAAAAAATGAAGAGGAAGCAGGCATGGGAAATAATCAAACCAAATAGAATTTTAAAAGGCAGATATTTAAAGATTATACACAATTTTCAAGGAAAATTTCTACCCACTGAAAGGACTAATTACAACATGAAAATATGAGCATTTGTTGCCATTGTAATAAATTATAAAACAAAACCTCCAGTGCCTGACTTGGGGATCCCCCTTTTCACTACACAGCACGAAAACACAGCAAGCTTCCTTTTTCTTGCTGCTGAGCTGTAATGCCTGCTCAGGTAAGCAACCTAGGGGGATGTTTCCACTGCTCAGCTGATCTGACATTGCAGATCAGTTCAACAGCAGAAAAATGGTTTCTGAGATGACAGTTTGGGACCTGGAGGAGCCTTATTTGCCATAAAAGAAGGCATTGTAGACCATGTAGGGCTCAGGAGATGGAGTGCCTTGCTTTAAACAACAAACCTAGAAAACCTAAGTATTAAATATCATCACTATTGTGGATAGATACAGTGTTGCATGTGTCTTTGCCTTCTTTTTTTGAGTGTATTCATTCACTGCATGCTTTATTTTCCCATCTGTTTGCACAGTATGGCCTTACAAAGTGATTTACATTCTTGCCCTTCATATATCTACCCTAATGCTGGAATTTTTGCTTTGCATACTGCACTACTGCAAATGAGGCGATTGCACCCTTCTCTTGCTGCATCATAGAATCATAGAGTTGGAAGAGACCACAAGGGCCTTCCAGTCCAACCCCTGCCATGCAGGAACTCCCAATCAAAGCATCCCTGACAGATGGCCAACCAGCCTCTGTTTAAAGATCTCCAAAGAAGGAGACTCCACTACACTCCAAGGGAGTGTGTTCCAATGTCAAACAGCCCTTACTGTCAGGACGTTTCTCCTAATGTTGAGGTGGAATCTCTTTTCCTGTAGCTTGCATCCATTGTTGCAGGTCCTAGTCTCTGGACCAGCAGAAAACAAGCTTTCTCCCTCCTCAACATGACAACCCTTCAAATATTTAAACAGGGCTATCATATCTCCTCTCAACCTTCTCTTCTCCAGGCTAAACATTCCCAGTTCCCTAAGGTGTTCCTCATAGGGCATGGTTTCCAGACCCCTCACCATTTTAGTCGCCCTCCTTTGGCCCCACTCCAGTTTCTCTGCATCCTTTTTAAATTGTGGTGCCCAGAACTGGATGAAATATTCCAGGTGGGGCCTGACCAAAGCAGTATAGAGTGGCACTATTACTTCCCTTGATCTAGACTCTATACTTCTATTGATGCAGCCTAAAATAGCATTGGCCTTTTTAGCCACTGCATCGCACTGTTGAAGACTTACAGAAAAAGAAAAGTACAGTACACCCTGATGAGTTAGCATCTTTCTGGCTAAGTGTTTTACAGAAGATTGTGATTGATACCAGGGAATCTTCCACTATCTTTTTGAAAACAGTACCTACCAGTGTCTAAGGAGACATCTAGCTCCAACAAGTGAGAGAGGAAAGCCATATATGTCTTACCAATTTAAAGAGAAACAGAAAGATCTGTGAGATGGCCAAAATCTGAAGTGTCCTTTTAAGTTCACTGAGGCTGCATCCACACTGTATAAATAAACCATGACTCAATGCTATAGAATTGTGGGATTTAGAGTTTGTTGTAGCCCCAGAGCTCTATGACGGGAAGGTGAAATACTTTGCAAGATTACAAATCACAGAATTCCACAGCAATGAGCCATGGCAGCTAAAGTGGTATCAAACTGGATTATATCTGCTGTGTGGATGCAGGCCAACCATCTTTATGGACTTGACACAGCATTAATGGATGTCTCATCAGTGTGTACTTTTCTTTTTGTTAGGCTCTTTTGTATATTTGCAGATAAAGCAAATCTTACAGAAACAATAAGTACATAACAAAACTCTTGGGATGGAACCAAGCAGAGACAGGTTATTGCACATACTCATTGGCCAAGCATGAAGACAGTAGCAGTCATCTTTTGGGTCCAGGTAAAGAGATTGTCTAAGACTGGATGAGGGCAAACAAACTGAAACTTAATCCAGATAAGACAGAGGTGCTCCTAGGAGTTTATCGCTTGGCTTTTAAATTCAGGTTACCTCTTTCTGGCTTAAAGCTTAATTCAGGAGGCATGCTGATATTATCAGAAGGTTTTTGCTGCCGAATTTGCCACCCATATACAGCCCGGGTGCACTCCCTCTTCCAGGAGCACTCCTCACTGCTCTTTTTGGATCTGGGAGTCTTCTAGCTTAAGAAAATGGTTGCTGGAGCACTCCTGGAAGCAAGCTGATTTTTACTTGTGCTGGTTTGAACTGTGTTTTAACTTATGTTTTAATATTAATAATGTTCAATCATTTTTAACTTATAAATTAACAGTTACATTTTTTAACCTACCCTGAATCCCATTGTGGAAGAAAGGTGGGATAGAAATCCTTGAAATTAAGAAAAAGAAGAAGACCCTATAAATGCATGAGGTGGCCATAAGTCGACAGACAGACACAAAGAGATTGTACGTTTGATTAATCTTTGCAACAGCACATTGGATCTGAAACTGAAATTGAGAAAGTAGACCCTGATCACTGAATACATCTGATTTAGAAAGGAGTCCATCATATTTGTTCTAAGCCTTTTACTCATACCAGAAATAACAGCTGGAATGCCGTTTTCAGTTTGTTAGAAAACATGCTCTAGCTTGCCCCAAATTGACAAAAATATGTATCATCTATGGATATATGATGAGGTGACTTTCATGTGTGAGCCTACATTTTTAATAAATTTTCAGGCTAAAAATAACAAAAGAAAAAAGAAATCTACTGGAAAGAAAATAAACACTATTGCTCTGTTTTTGATTTGAGTTAATGTACATAGAGAAGCAATTAAAAAAGGCTTAATGTTAATTGGTTTTCCAAGTGAATGATGGTTTGGATAACGTTGGTTGGCTACATAGCATTTATCCCTTGGGTTAATGATCACTCACTTCCAATTCTCCTTAATCCTGTTAAAAGTTAATAAATATTTCTTTTGTCCCACCAGTCTCCTCCAGCATCCTTTGATGAGAAGCCTGGCTCTATGGCACTTTCGTAGCTCTCTGTTCAACAAAACTCTAGCTGCTATTAGTCTAAAGCCATCACTGTTTTTCTGAAAGTGTTAGTTGTGTTCAGTGATAGGCTCTCACCCCATACACAGACACTAATCATATGAGAAAAATAGAAGAAATACACTGTAAAAAAATAAGATAGAGCACTATGCCTCTATGATTATGGGAATATCTTGCATGAGAATGCAAGATGGCACAGTGTGATGTAATTTAGGTATGAAGCTCAATGCAAAAAAATCTACCACATTTTAAGTGTGTCTTCAGGGGAAACGTGTAATAATTGCATGGGGACTTTCAAATTTCATAGAGAGGGGGTTAAAATTTCACTGACACTTTAATATGAACAAACTGGTTCATAGTTTTTTGTGGAGCTCTCGGGCTATATGGCCATGTTCTCAAAGAGTTCCTTTCTGACGTTTCGCCAGCATCTGTGGCTGGCATCTTCAGAGAATGATAGCCTGAAAAAAGGATTGGATATATATATCCTGTGTGGCCCTGGGAAGGAAGGAGTAATTTGCAATTGTATTGTTCTGTTGCTAATAGAAGACCTCAGGGTGGGAGGATATGCAAACAAGGATTAATGTCTGCTAACTGGTGCTCATTGTCTGCTGGGAATCCCCTGGCCTTAGGCTGTTTCTCATTTGCATAGGCTGAGTCTTGACCTTGCTGTCCTTCAAGACTGGGAGCCAAGCCTTTTTTACTCTCAGGGTTTCCTCTTTCCTGTTGCAATTGTCCAGGTGTTTATGGATTTCAATGGCCTCCCTGTGCATTCTGACATGGTAGTTCTTGACACGGTCCAGAATTTCAGTGCTTTCAAACAGCATTTTATGCTCAGGATGGTTTATAGCAAGTTCTGCTACTGCTGATTTTTCCGGTTGACCCAGTCTGCAGTACAGAATATGCTATAAACTATCCTGGGCATAAAATGCTGTTTGAAAGCATTGAAATTCTGGACCATGCCAGCAAGTACCATGTCAGTATTATTATTGATTTTATAATAAATACAATAAAACAATGTATTGTATTATTTATTAACATTGTTGTTAATTCACAAACGACCAGATGTAGTTATGGCCCCCACCTTGGATGGGTTTAAAAATGGATTAGACAAGTTCATCAAGCCTATAATTTGTTATGTATGATTGTTATGTACAGTTGCAATCCAGCTTCAATCGATCTTGGATGAAACGGATTATCTTGACCCATTTCAAACCAGTTTTCGGGTGGGCTACGGGGTTGAGACTGCCATGGTTGCCCGGGTCGATTATCTCCGTCTGGGCATCGACAGGGGTAGCGTGTCCCTGCTGGTGCTCTTGGACATCTCTGCGGCTTTCGATACCATCGATCATGGTATCATTCTGGAACACCTGGCAGAGGTGGGAATCGGAGGCACTGCGCTCCAGTGGTTCTGGTCCTACCTCTCTGGGAGGTTCCAGAGGGTGCAGCTGGGGGACGTTTGCTCTGAAAAGAGGGCCCTCAGTTCTGGGGTCCCTCAAGGAGCTATTCTGTCCCCCTTGCTTTTCAACATTTACATGAAACCACTGGGAGAGATCATCCGGAGGCATGGGGCGCGGGGTTTTCAGTATGCTGATGACACCCAAATAGTCTTCTCTATGTCTCCAACTGATGCAGTGACCAGGGATGGTGTCGCTCCTCTCGTGGCCTGTCTGGAATCAGTAATGGGCTGGATGAGGGAAAACAGACTCAGCCTGAATCTAGAGAAAATGGAAGTACTCGTGATAGGTTCTCCCGGCCCAGGGATGGAGGTGGTTCCACCTGTCCTGAACGGGCTCATGCTTCCCGTAAAGGACACCATACGCAGCTTGGGGGTGCTCCTCGACTCGTCACTCCATCTTACTTCTCAGGTGGATGCGACGGTCAGGAGCACCTGTTTTCAGCTTCGGCTGTTGTGCCAGCTGCGTCCCTACTTGGACCGGAGGGACCTTGAAACTATAGTACATGCTCTGGTAACCTCTTGACTGGATTTTTGCAATGTGCTCTACATGGGGCAGCCTCTGTATCACACTCGGAAGCTACAATTAGTGCAGAATATGGCAGCACGGCTGGTCACTGGTGTTCCCAGGGCCTGCCATATAACACCAATATTGAAAGATCTCCATTGGCTGCCTATTCGCTTCCGGGCTCAGTACAAAGTGCTGGTTATTACCTATAAAGCCCTAAATGGCTTGGGCCCAGAGTACCTGAAGGACCGTCTCTCCCCACACATAATCTGCCCCACACACTTAGATCTACTGGGCAACAACTATTAAGAGTTCCAGAGGCCAGATTATCTACCACCACGAAAAGGGCGTTTTCTATCTCGGCCCCGAGCCTCTGGAACTCGCTGCCCATTGAGCTCCGCTTGGCCGCCTCTCTTGCCCAGCTTAAAAAGGGGTTAAAACCATATTTATTCGAGCAGGCTTACCCCTGATTGTGCTCCCCCCCCCTTTGTCATCTTTCCCCTCATTATTAGCCGGCTTGGAGCATTACCATTGTATGGCTGTACTGGCTTAATATTGTTTTATTGTTCTTGGATTGTTTTTAACTTGTGAATATGTTGTACACCGCCCTGATCGTTGGAAGGGCAGTATATAAATAAAGATTTTATTATTATTATTTATTAATAATAAAAATATTTTTAAAAGCCTATAATTTGCTACTTGTCATAATGGTCACTGTTAGGGGCAATATACTTCTGTATGCCACTTGCTGGGGAACATGACTGGGAGGATTCTATTATACTCTTGTCCTGCTTGTGGGATTCCTTTAGGCAATTGCTTAGCCATAGTATGAACAGGATGCTGGAACTAGATGGGCCTTTAGTCCATCCCAATATATCTTCTATTTTTTATGGATTGAATCTGTAGCCTGCTACCTCAGGTTTGACAAAATTTAAAGTTTGATCTCATTGTATTAGATGAAGCAGGTGTGGATTCATTGAGCCCACATCCATACCACTGAGTCTGCCTCAGTTTGCATTTCATTACCTGTGAATCTCTTCTGAATTTGTCTACCTCATTTGTCACACACTGTATGCCCCACTTTGTAATTCTTGATTACTTTTTTCCGTGCCCCCTGAGCTCATAGAGTATTAATTGCTAGTGGTACTCTCAGAAGTTCCCTTGGGCACAGTAGCCTTTTATCGTTCCTCAAGTGCAATTGCTTTTGTCCGGTGGCTCTGACTCAATTTCATCCATCATGCCCTACCATGGAATGTAACGCTTTCTTCTAAAAGCTTATGTGAGGGCACTTATTTCCACATTCATTCAGTCAAGTCTTTAAAAAAAGGAAAAGGCCATGATTTTCTTTCCAACACTATACCCATGTGTATAAATGAAAATAGGTTATCAGAAAGATAAGGCGAACAGAAGAGCAGAGTGGCACAACAAAAGAAGCAGCAATATAAAACCATGAAACCACAGCAAATTTGAGAAAGTAACATGTGTCTGAACACAGCAACTGAAAAGAGAAATCACTAAAACTTTTGCCCATACCATGTTCCTCCTGAAAAGCCAGTTTTCCTCCTTGATGGAGATTATCATACGAAGGAGCAAGTGTCCTCCTGTTGTTAAATTGTGTTAATCACACAAATGCAGGGGGGGGGGCATTATGATACCCCCGCATGGTTATCCTGTTCTTCTCCCGTCCATAAACGTTAATACCAAACAGTCCATTACTGTTTACGGATAGGAGAAGAACAGGATAAGTGCACAGGGGTCTGATAATCTTTCCCCCAATCATGCAATTAACATAATTGAAAGATGGGAGAAGGACACTTGCCTCCTGTGTGATAATCTCCAATGTCAAAACTCATTCAGTGTTGAGTAAACATTTTGTTGCTATTCACTAGCTATAAGGTTTTTGCACAAATGAAGTTGCTACAAAAATGCTCCCATGTATATATATAAAAAAGTACAACCCTCCACATTTGCTGGAGTTAGGGGCACAGGACCCCCATGAAAGTGAAAAAACTGTAAATAAAAAAGAGTTTCGGGGGTGTTTTTAACCAGAGAGAACACCTCTCTAGGTCCTCCAGGGCAATTCTATGGCCAAAATCTGCCAGAAGGTGACCATAGACTGGAGGACCTATGAATGCCTAGAGAAGTGTTTTCTCTAGGAACCTCTAGAACCTCCAGCATGACTTTCGGCAGAAATTGACAGGATAGTCACTTTGGAGGACCTAGAGATTTCTAGAACATATCAATCAAATCTGTGAATAATCAAATACACAAAAGTCAAATCCACAAATGTGGATGGCTAAATAGTGAACTGAAACTTTCAACTAGGCCAAGTTGAAAGATACCTACTAATGATAAGTTCCAATCAAGATGCCATCATATTCTGTTTTGGAAAACAAATACAAGAATGTAGATCTTCATAAATTCAGTATCATGAGCAAGAATGAATAATTTAAACATTAGTTGTCCCTGCATAGTTTTCAAAGACTGCTTAAAGTTTGAAAGTTATTATGCAAAGATAAATAAATAAATATTTCCCCTTTGGGTGGTTTTTTGTGTGGAAAACAGTATCCTCTGTGCAGAATCATTGTTTTCTGCACAGAATACAGAATGGGGGGGGGGGGGGGGACATTTATCCAGGATTCTCCTTGGGAATCCCTTTTTTGTGTGGGATTTCATAGAATCATAGAATTGGAAGAGATCCCAAGCGCCATCCAGGCCAACCCCCCTGTCATGTAGTGATATAAAAACAAATCACTCCTGACAGATGGCCATCCAGCCTTTGTTTTAAAACTTCCAAAGAAGGAGACTCCACCACACTCCGGGGAGTGTGTTCCACTATCAGGAAGTTCTTCCTAATGCTGAGGTGGAATCTCTTTTTCTGTAGTTTGAATCCATTGTTTAGTGTTCTATTCTCTACAGCAGCAGAAACCGAGTTTGCTCCTTCTTCAATATGATGTCCTTTCAAATATTTAAACATGGTATCATGTAACCATTTAACATTCTCTTCTCCAGACTAAACATATCCAGCTTCCTAAGCTGTTTCTCATAGGGCATGGCTTTCACCATTTTGGTTGCCCTCCTCTGAACATGTTCCAGCTTGTCAATATCCTTCTTGAATTGCAGTGCCCAGAACCAGACACAGTATTCCAGGTGGGACTACAACTTCCCGCAATCTAGACACAGGCTAGAATCACATTGGCTTTTTTAGCTGCTGCATCCCATTGTTGACTCATGTTCAGCTTTATGTCTACTAGGACTCCTAAAATCCCTTTCACATGTATTGTTGCTAAACCAGGTTTTACCCATCCTATATCTCTGTATTTCATATTTTTTCTCCCTATGTGTTGTTCTTGTGTGCCTTCAGGTCATTTCCAGCTTATGGTGACCCCTACGGCAAACCTATCATGGGACTTTCTTGGCAAGATTTGTTCACAGTAGGTTTGCCATTGTCATCCACTGAGGCTGAGAGCATGTGACTCGCCCAAAGTCACCCAGTAGGTTTCTTGGCCGAGTGAGGAATTGAACCCTGATTTCCAGAGTCCCAGTCCAACATTCCAACTACTATGCCACACTGTCCTATTATCGGGGTATTATCCCTATGAAATCGTACCTCAGCTTAGTACCTTAGACATCCATCCTGGTTTTTTAAGAGACCTCTCATATTACCTTCTTAATGGAACTCATAGAAATTGTACTTTCAATATCTCACTTTTAAGAATATCCCATCCATCATGATCATAGAATCACACCCAGTGTTTTTCTGAGTTTATTCAAATCATTGTTCCCAAAGTCTAGAATGCATGTCTGACCATGCTTAGTATCCCCTTTCTGCTGTTTAACAAATTTCAGGAGAACATGGTCACTCCCACCTAAGGATCCCACCACTTCCACCCCATTAACTAGGTCAACAATGTTGGTTAGGATCAGTTCTAAACTAGCTTAACACCTTGTTGCCACTTCCACCTTCTGCACAATGAAATTGTATGCAAGGCATGTGGGGAATTTGGTAGACCCTATATTCTTGGCAGAGTTTGACTTCCAACAAATATCAGGATAGTTGAACTCTCCCATTACTACTACATCTCTCCTTTCTAAATGTGTGGTCAGCTGTTCAAGGATGGCATAATCCAAGTCCTCAGTCTGGTTTGGAGGTTTGTAGTAGTTCCTCCACCTCCTCAACCTTGTTATTTCTTTGCCCCTTAATTTTAACCCAGATGTTCTCAACCTGGCCCCCGGGATTTATGTCATGGATCTTTTCACAGGTTTTTTAAAAAATATTCCTTCCATCCCTATCCAACTGTTTGATTAATTGTATATAATATCTAAATAAATACATAAAGGCATTAATTTCTTCTAGATATCAGCCCTATGGCATTGTTTTACATGGAGTATTTATATATACAGTTCATAAGAAATTGACTAATATTAAATGCACCTGTTTCTTTCTGCAAGAACTTTTGTTGTTGTTGTTGTTTTTAAAAAATCCAGCAGGAATAGTACTTTGGTGAATTCAAAAGCCAGTTTAGTACTTCATGGATTTTTAGAGGCTCCCACTGAAGGTATTTTGCTACTGTTTGCAGTGAGGTGTAACTGTTGAACAAATCGCTGATGCTTCACTAATAGGCCTGTTGTTTTATATTCTACATTGAGAAGTCGGAGTTAAATAGAAAAAAATAACCCTCACTTGTAATTTATCCCATTTCCTTTTTAAAAAAACCACCTTCAAAACTGCAATCTAAAAATCTTGTCAGATTTTTATAGGTATATATTGATTAAATTTTTAATGAAATACTGGAAGTATGTTTGTTAAAAACCCTTTCTCAGAACTATGCAAATCAATAATAAAAAACCCTAAAGTCTTTCTAACTGCTATCTAATTTTCTGTTTTTATGTATTTTGTGGGGTGCTTGGCAGAACTATGGGAGAGAAAAATCTCTTCAAATAATTGCTACTCATTTCTGGCTGATCCACATACATTAAAATCTGAACAATCCTCAAAATTAGTTGCAAGTTTTTTTGAAAAAACATTTTATTTAATATTTTCATAATACATAAAACATAAAACTACCAACACCCCATAAGAACAAGAAAAAAATGAAAGGAATACTGAAGATCACCAAGAAAGAACGAACAAAACCTTAACAGAAAAGATATAGAAAATAAAAGTGACTTCCCATCTTTTCAGCAGTAATTTAACAATTTAACTTCTCTTCTGTAACACAATTACTATCCTCCTCTCTATAATATCTATCTATTAATAAACAAGCTCAGAGCTTAGCAAACATATATTAATTTTTCTATAAGCAGTCAATGAAGGGCTGGTATAACTCGCTATAAGAAACATCAACACCATTGAGAATTTGATCAATACTGATAGCAACTTAATAGGTCAAGGATTGAATTGTATTAGATTAAAATGTTTTTATTAATTTTAAGATAATGTTTTTAAAATTTTTATATGATTGAACATATACACTTGTATTTTATGTATTGTTGGAATCCCACCTCAATCCAATGGGAGAGGCGGGAAATACAAATAAAATTTATTACTATTTTTATTATTATTATTAGTAGTAGTAGTAGTAGTAGTAGTAATTTTATCAAATAACGTAGTTAATAGTCTTGCTATCAGCTCATATAGATGGGGTACAGACCAGCACAAAGTGCCAGCCTCGGGTGGAGTCATGACAGAGCATCCACAGTGAGGTAGCTGACTTTTTTGGCCCTGTGGACTTGCTTTTGGCAGCATCCCTTTGCTCCCCCCTCCAATTGTGGCCGGCCAATATTTCATTTCATTTCATTTCATTTCATTTCATTTTTTGTGGTTGCTGTGCTGAAAACAGAGCTTCTGAGCCTTTGTGGATGATTTCTCAATCTCCCTTTTATCTGGGGAAATACTCTCCAACCAGAGCTGCCTTTTTATCAGTAGTTACCACTGCTGATGTTTCTCCTCTCATGAAGCTTTGTGGAGGAAACTCAGTTGTCCATGACTGTCCTCCAGAAGTTCAAAATAATTTGTAGATGTCACTCATCTTAGAGTGTGCTGGAGTCTCCGTCCCTGGAGGTCTTTAAGCAGAGGCTGGATGGCCATCTGTCAGGGATGCTTTGATTGGGAGTTCCTGCATGGCAAGGAGTTGGACTGGATGACCCTTGTGGTCTCTTCCAACTCTACAATTCCATGATTCTATGATCTCTTCCTACATCTTTGCAAGCAAAGACCAAGACAAAACAAAACAAAAAATGCTTTCCTTTTATCTTTGGCCAGTGGTAGAAGAGAGCCTTGCCTTTCAGAAAGGAAGACAGATTTCCTACTCAAAAGAATTGATCCCCTGATACCAGCTGGAAATGGTGCTTTTGATACTCAAAGGCATCATTTCAGCTTGTAAAGCTACCTGGGGCCAGGCCAGTGTGATCACTTGTATGTCTTGGTGATTGTCCTTCCTGCTCACAAAAGCAAGGAGCAGATGAAGGTCAGATCTCTTGTTTGCTAAAAGTACTCAGAAAAATCCTCCAGATAGTCTTGAGAATGTATAAGGAATTATCATAACACTTGTAGAATTTTTGAGCTGAACAGAGAGGTATTATTTACCATTCCTAGTCTGGTGTAATCTGAAGTGATCTGAAGACACACAAGGGGCAAAGTAACCTCCAAATGGCAGAACTGAGTTAAACTCAATAAAATTTGAGACTGTAACAATAATCTTCTTTCCAGTACATCCAAAGTTGTCCTCTCGACCCTCACTTTGAATTAGGGTTCACGAGATTCAGACAGGGAAGATCAGGTACAATAAAATGACAAAGCCTTTTAAGAAACTTGGTATCTCTTTCTAGAAGGTAACTTCAAACTGATCGAAGAATGGCTCAGTGGGATGGCTGACATTCAAATGTATAGGTGGAGGAGTTCTGTTTGGAGCAAATCCTTTTGAAATGGAACAATAGGTCTGGTAAATAGAGTTCATCTCCTGGAAAAGATAGAAGGCACTGGGATAAAATTAACAACTCCTTTGTGGAAAAATATGATGTGGTCCCCTGGTTGCTTGAATAATATCACTCTCAAATGTCAGATGTATTTTATTAGGCTTGTGGGTGTATTCTCTTGACATAATGCACCACTTTTGTGTTATCACTTTTCAATTACCTTTTCTTTTCTTCCAGGCTTCTGATTTCTGTCCCTTGTAATTATTCATCATTCCAACCAAGCAACTGAACAGAAACTATTTATTTTTCTTCATTGTTTATAATGCTTGGCCCCAAAAAGCTGGGTTCTTATTCTTGAACAAAAACAGACTTTCAAATATAGAAAGGAGTGATTAGTATAGGTAAAAATATAAATTTCTTAGAAGTGCAATAGAAAACATATTGTAGTTCTAGCTCTAGGATATTTGAAGCTCGCTGGCTGTTTAAAAGTATAGTCCTTGGGCCACATCCCTGTCTCTTTTGCTTGCTATTCTCTCATGTGCTGTGCCCACTAATCCCCTATATGACAACAAATGAATACATGAAAAAAGGCCAGATTAATGAATTTGGAAGGGAAAAGTAAGATTAATAGATTTTCCAGAAGGAAAAAATGAATAAACTTTTATCGTTTATTTATTTATTTATTTATTTACTTCTAACTCCCCCAGCAACTGATCTGCGCACCACAATTCAAAAAGGATGTTGACATGCTGGACCACGTCAAGAGGACAGCAACTAAAATGGAGAAAGTTCTAGAAACCATGTCCTATGAGAACAGGCCTTGGAGGCTAGATATGCTTAGCCTGGAGAAGAGAAGGTTAAGAGGTGATATGACAGCCCTAATTATATATTTGAAGGGATGTCATACTGAAGATTCAAACTACAGGAGAAGAGATTCCGTCTAAACATTGGGGGGAACTTCCTGACAGTAAGATCTGTTTGACAGTGGGACACACTCTTTCAGAGAGTGACGGAGTCTCCTTCTTTGGAGGTCTTTAAGCAGAGGCTGGATGGCATCCGTTGGGGGTGTTTTGATTGTGAGTTCATTCATGGCATAATGTGGTCTCTTGTGGTCTCTTCCAACTCTGTAATTCTATCATTCTGTGTTCTGCATAGTAACAGGTAAACCAGGAATGACAATGGGACAAAACTCCGCATTGTCATGGATGGATAATTTCCTGATCAAGGCTGAACTAAAAGCCACTGTCCATCCCACCAGGGGTGGAGGACCCATTAGAATGGTCCGCCCTTGAAGGCTAATGGAACCTATTGGATTCCAGAAAGCCCTAGAGGGTTTAATGGTTGCTAATGCCAGTGATTCTGTCAAAGCTTTGGTTAATACTTGGAACACTGATCTCACCAAGGCTATAGACACAATCGTTCCCAAGCATCCTTTCCAACGTGCTTCAAATTGTAAACCATGGTATATGGAAGATCTGAGGAAGATGAAGCAGGTTGGACAATGACTAGAGCATATCTGGCAGAAAACTCAACCTCTATCTGATAAGACTCATCATAAGACTCATTTCTTTACTTATATAGTGACATATAGAGAGGTAATACATGCAGCGCAGAGATCTTTCTCCTCTGCACGAATTGCATCTGCAGAGTCCCATCCAACAGATCTGTTTAAGGTGATGAGGGAACTGAGACAGGCTTCACCTGTGCAGAAACCTTTACTTAACCTAACAACAACCTGCTGTGACATGTTTAACAACTTCTTTGCAGATAAAATCTCTCAAATAAGAGCCAACTTAGATGCCAGTATTTAAATAGAATTAATTGATGAGGTGTCCAGAAACTCCGCTGATGTAATTATACTGGATCAATTTCAATCAGTGAGTATTGATGATGTGGACAAGCTTCTTGATAAGGTGAAGAAGACAACCTGCCCCCTCGAGCCTTGCCCTTCTTGGCTAACCCCCCAGGGGGTGATGCCTTGAGGATGTTTCTTAGAGACATCATCAATGCATCCCTTAGGAAAGGTCATGTTCCACCTTGTTTAAAGGAAGTAGCAGTTAAGCTGCTCCTGAAAAGACCTTCCCTGGACCCCCTGGACATGAAGAACTACAGGCCAGTGTCTTTATTGCCTTTTTGAGCAAGGTGATCAAGAGGTGTCTTGGAGGAAGCCGATTGTCTAGATCCATTTCAAACTGGCTTTAGGAATGGATTTGAGTTGAGACTGCCACGGTTGCCTTAGCCGATGACCTTTGTCTGGGCATTGACAGGGGTAGTGTGACCCTGTTGGTTTTACTGGACCTCTCAATGGTTTTTGATACAATAGATTATGACATCCTCCTGAATCACTTGAGAGGGTTAGGAATCAGAGGCACTGCATTGCAGTGGTTCCATTCCTTCCTCTCGGGCAGATTTCAGAGGGTGATGCTCAGAAACAGTTGCTCTACAAGAATAGAGCTTAAATGCAGCATCCCACAAGGCATTATCCTGTCCCTGATGCTTTTCAACATATATATGAAGCCACTGGGAGAAATCATCCAGAGACATGGGGTGGGGTATTATCAATACGCTGATGACACCCAGATATATTTCTCCGTGTTTTAGTCTTTGGCTCAAACTTCAGATGACATCCTCTCTCAATGATTGTTTTAAAGCACTAATGGACTGGATGAGGGAAAACAGATTAAAATTGAATCCAGACAAAATGGAGGTACTTACGGTAGCAGCCCCGAACCCGGGAATTGGGATGCAACCTCCAGTCTGGACAGGATCACACTCTGCTCCAAGGACTGTGTTCGCAGTCTGAAGGTGCTCCTGGAACCATCACCCCAGATGATAAATCAAGTAAACACGACGGTCAGGAGTGCTTGTTATCAGCTTTGGCGGATACGCCAGATTTGCCAGGGAACTTGAGACCGTAGTACATGCACTGGTAACCTTATGTAATGATTTCTGTAATGAACTCTACATGGGGCTACCCTTGTGCTTGGTCCAGAAGCTTCAATTAGTACAGAATATGGCAGCCAGACTGGTCTCGAGTACATCTAGAAGAGACCATATTACTCCTATCTTAAGATCTCTCCACTGGTGATCATTAGTTTCCGGTCTCAGTTCAAAGTGTTGGTTATTACCTTTAAAGGCCTAAATGGCTTTGGGTCCAACCTATCTCTGAGACCACCTCCTTCCGTATAATCCACCCCACACACTCAGGTCCTCTGGGAGAAATCTGTTGCAACCATTATTAGTTTATTTATTGTTGTTTGCCTGTATATTTATTAACTGTTTTAAATTGTCATTTATATTCATATGTTTTAAATTGCAAATTGTTTAATTCTATTTTAATGGGAGGGAGGGTTGGGGGGATATGATATGTATCCTTTTAAATGTTGTAAGCCGCCCTGGTTGCCTGAGTGCAAAGAGGTGAGATATAAATAAAATTTTATATTGTTGTTGTTGTAGTAGCAGTAGTAGTAGTAGTAGTAAACATCCCTGGGGCAACCATGCTACTCAGACATGCAATTATAGAAATGGTCAAGAGTGGTTAACTAGCAATATTACAATATTAAGGAACATTTATGGTGTGGAGAGAGGCAGATTGGGTTCCTGATAGAAACTGCATTTCCTGTTCAGCATTCCTATTTGTCTTCAGTTCCTGTTTAGATATATTTCCTATTCAATAACCTCTTACAGAGATAGTGAATTTAGAAGGCATTACCAAGTTCAAGAGGTTTTAGACCTATTGGGTAAATTCAAGGCTGAGCAAATAATCAATAAAACCTCAAAGTAACTGCATTAATACTAACATGAAAATGGCATTTATGAAGAGAAGCAATGAAATTTCAAAATGAAATTCTTAACTAACGGAGTCCTAAAGATGAAAGAAAGATGTTGAATATTTAAGTCTTCCCTCCTCTTTTGCATGACTACAAAGAGGCACTGTATGTAAAAAACACAATAGTCCACATATTCTTTGTTGTTCTCTGTTCCTTGTATAGAAGCCATTAAATTAAAAAAAAATATCCAGCCTTCATGCATATTTGATCTTTAAGCTTTACCCAGCAAAAAGCTAATGAAAGTATTCTGAAATATACTATGTTCTTTTATTCAGTCATAGTTCATAGCCTGAGCTTTCAATTATTTATAGTAATTTGTGAACACACTAGTCAGCAAGTCAGCTGCTAAATAACACATCTGAAAGAAATTCATTCCTAGTCTCATAATGAATCAAAGATATGCAGTATCTAGATAAGCAAGCCTATTCCCTTTCAAGTAACATTTGCACATGAACACTTGCTTTCTAATGTCTTCAAAGTTGCTCTAGGAGTCTAAGCATATGGGTACCAAAAGAACATTTTGCTTTTTGAAAATGATCAAAGATCCCTTGGATTTATGAAATAGGGATTCGTAGCTGTAAAAAAAAGAAAAAGAAAAAAACCTGCATCCAAACACTTTTTAAAAATCCCCTAAGTACATTACATTCCACATCCATCACTTTACCTTCTGCCATGTGGGAACAGTTAAGCTGATTTTGATGTCTCTTCTCAGTAGAAAAATCCAGGTGATTTCTGGAAACTTCTAGTTTGGACCTCAGCTATTTTGTTATCATGGATGAAGATTATCAAAATATGGCCAATGAACTGGTATAATCTCTGTCATAGAAATGCACCCCATAATGCAACTGGTGCAGTTGGGTGCTACCTTCAGACTATGGTCCTGTATGCACTGGCCAGGATACTCTGGGGGCAGCCCAGAGTATCCTGGTCCCAGAGCTGCCCTGTCATTCCTCCATTACCTGGGGCCCTCTGCTCCAATACCAGGCAGCTGTTCATATGTGCATCTTGCTCTTTTACCCTGTGGTATATCACTTGCTCCTTAAATCAGAATGAGGTGCTGTGTGTTGGTCACATGGCTGGACACCTGATCTCAGAACAAGTGACATGAAGCAGCTGTGGCCATGGTGGGTGGCACATTGGATGCATTTCAAACAGTCACCCAGTATTGCAATGGGAGGCTCTGGATCTTCAGGAGCTGCTGCAGTGTAAACAGGGAGTTTTAAAAATGAATTTCAAGAGGGATGTACCCCAGATTTGGCATTGAGATCATCCGGTTTGGGCATCAGAATTGGGGTTTAGGCCATGCGTCATTTGGACTCCCCACCAAGAGGATGAGGAGAGGCCAGTTTCATTGGCCCATAAAGACAGAGCCTATGTCTTCTTTTCCAGTGCATCTTTCAACTGGTTACACAATAAAAAGATGTGTAGCATTGATGGAATAAAAGAAAACATGGCTTTCTTGGTGCATGTGATATGATGTCAAAATCAATGAACACATCTTTTAAAATCAATATGTTTCCTTCATACATTACATTTTTATTGTATATATAATTTTTAAAAGCCCTAAACAAGCCTGAAGTAGTTCTTGGTAAATAATTCTAAAGAGCCGAGTATTATTCACCAAATAAAAGAAAAAAAAAACTGTGCTCAACACAAAGGTTGAGCTATAGTTGAAACCCATTCCAAGTGACATTGCTGAGCAAGAGCACTCATATTTTCTCACCAACTTTAAAGTGCTGAATGTCAAACCAATGCTTGATTTTCCAGCATTTTTTAAAACACTGCCAGGACTAAAATGATCTCTTAAGTCATCACAGTGTGCCTTCAGGTGAAAATTAAATTGCTTTGTCAGCTTACTATCTGAAGTGTTGTTTCAGTGTCACCCAAAGGAGGCAAGCAGAGGAAATTTCAGGCACAGGAAATTGTCTTGTTCTCTTTCAGATGTAGTCTGGAAAATGGTTGTTGTACATACTAGATAGGGCATTCTTTCAAGTGTGCTCAGAAATGTCTATTGAACATGGCTGCTAGATTGCTAATGAGAACTGTCCAGAGAAAGCACATTGCACCTATGTGCAGAACACTATCTAGTGTGTAATGTTCTGAACATTGAGTCTCAGTTAAATTCTTGACGCAGTTCAAAGTGCTGGTCTTTGCAATTCAGCTCTTAAATGTAAGGCACCTAGGGTCTCAAAAAGTAGCCAGGCTCTACTGTCTTATCTCCTGTAGCATCCAATCTGCGCATGGAGTGAGAGACTTGAAAATTAATTCATTAATGCTGACCATTAGAAATGAGAAAAATAATTTGTTGCCATTACTGTTAATAACTGAAATAATTTAATTTGTTGAGTTACATTCATTAACTTGTTGAATTGTTAGTTTTTAAAACAAGCCCCTGAATTTTCAGAGAACATGTGTGACCCACGGAGGAAGTGGCTGGGTAAAAAGCAGAATGGAAGATGGGGAAGGAGAAAGGGGGCTGGGGTAAGGAAAACATTTCACAAAATTACCCCAAGTACTTCAACATACTAAAGGAGGGATTTGGTAATAAAAAGTTCACTGGAGTGCACCTCAGATAAAATACTAATATACAGTAGAGAGTAGAATCAAATCAAAAAGCATTATAGTAGGAGAAATTAAGGGGTTTGACAGACCAGCATTATATGTCGGTGTGGAGGTGTCATGGAGGCTTTGTGTACGCATGCCGGCTGACCCAATTCTGTCCCCATGCAGCCCGCCTGATCAGTCAGAAGGTGGCATCACGCCACATCTTTGGCGCAGCTTTTACATGCACTGTGCTAAAGAAGTGGCAAAAAGCTGCTGCCGCTGCAGCTACAACACCCTTTTTACGGTGTAAAAAGGAGCCGCTTCTTTTCATGCCATGGAAAGGCCAGATCAGGGCTTTGGCATGTAGTTGCTGCAGCCCCGATCCAGTGAGGAAAAGAGGAGGCTGCAGGCAACTCCAAAGGGGCAGTCTGTTGAGCCCCTAAGAGTCACAATGTCCCTCTCAGCTCAGAAAGACTTCCATAGAATAAACAATAAATCATAATTAAGTTGGGGTGGCATTTGCCTGAGGGTTTCTTTCCAAGTAGGTAAATCACTGCCCCATGCCTTCTTCCCTTTCCCATTCCATCCCTTCCAGGCAAGGACTCATTATTTATCTTCCTCACCATTCTCTTGCTTTTTAAGTCCATGAGGCAAAAGAGAAATTAGAACAAGACAGCCACCACAAAACTACTTTGTGCATTCCTTCCAGTCCTAATCCTTCTTCTGAGGACTTCTTGTCTTATTGTATCTGGCAGAGAAAGCGAGGGAGCCCCTGTCAACAAAAAACAAATTCTAAGAACCTAAAATAACTAAAGTGTAGGTATAACTGCAGCATTAATCAGGTAGTTTATGGAATTTAGCCATATTGATGAGGTGGAATATAATGAATTAATTAATATTATTACCAAACTCTGTACTGCAAGAAAGAATTGATGGATGAACTATTCAGAGACATTGGATGTTAATCTGGAATATCTGTATGCAAAAGGATCTTGTAGCAACTTTGAGACTAACTGCATCTGAGGAAGTAGGGCCAAAACACACTGCAGAAATAATCCAATTTGAGACCACTTTAACTGCCCTGGCTCACTGCTATGGAATTCTGGAAACTGTAATTTGTTGTGGCACCACACCTCAGACAGAGAAGGCTAAATGTCTCACAAAACTACAGTTCCTAGAATTCCCTAAAATTGAGCCAGGGCAGTTAAAGTGGCCTCAAACTGGATTATTTCAGCAGCGTGTTTTGGCCAATAGTCTACAAAAGCTTATGCTATCATTTCTTTTCCACAGTTAGTTTCAAAGGTGCTACAAGATCCCTTCACAGGAGGAACTATGGGGCTGTACAGACAGGTGGCGGGCTGCTGCCTCTTTTCACCCCAGATTGGGGCCATGGCAACCGCATACCGCGGCCCCTGCAGGGAACAAAAAGAAGCCATGAAAAGCAGGTTCTTTTTGCGTCCTGGAAGGGGCATCATAGGCACACTGGCACTCCTTTCTGACACCGCTTCTGCACTGCACCATTTCGGCACTGCGCCAGAGGTGCATCATCATGGCACGCACTGTACAGAAGGGCGCATGCCAAAATGGCACCTGGGCAGCACCGTTAGGGCTTGGAGCACCCACAGGCCGGCACAAAGTGCCAGTCTGTATAGCCCCTATGTTATCTTAGGTGCTGACTCTGAAGCTGTATTTAGCTCTTGCTAATTGACTAAATAGCTGGTTGGATGATCCAGGGAACCGATGTATCTCCAGCTTTATGTGACACTCTAAAACTAACATTTATTTGGAGGCATTAGTTATTGATAGGTTAGTGCCTACTCCTTAAGTGTATTTTTAAGGCTAAATTACTGAAATTATCTGCTCACATGTATTGGAAAAGCTATATTCAAAGATAGATAGATAGATGATAGATAGATAGATAGATAGATAGATAGATAGATAGATAGTTTTTTTAAGGATTTGGCATAAAACCAAATTTCTATTATACTACTTCTATAATACTGACAGAATGTACACAAAAGTTTATAGTTTTAAAAAAACAAGTAAAGGACTCTTAAAAAGAGGATTGGCAAAATACATTATACTCCAGTTTTATCACTTCTTAACTTCCAAGTGGTCCTATCTGGAAACTTTTCAGTACTCCTCAGTGAAATCCTAAATGTACTTTGGTCCAAAGCAAACTGCAAAAATTATCCAATTTGAGACTTCTTTAACGGCACTGGCTCAGTGCTTAGGAATCCTGGAAATTGTAGTTGGTTGTAGCACCAGAGCTGTTTAACAAATGATGATGATGATGATGATGATGATGATGATGAGTTTTTATTATTATTTCCCGCCTCTCCCTACAGTTCCCAGAATTCCCTAGCATTGAACCAGGGCAGTTAAAGCAGCCTCAAACTGGATTATTTCTGCAATGTGTTTTGGAATTTGTAACAATAGTTTTCAAGCTTGGATCCTCCATATTCTGCTTGAGCATTGGCTATGATGGTTGGTACTTATGAGAATTGAAATCCAAAAAGATATGAAGGACCAAAGGTTGTGAATCATTGCAGAAAGTAAGCCCTGCTGAGTAGCTGTGGCTTACATTTGAATAAATATGCACAGGAATGGGCTGAGTGATACTCATCTGACCTAGAACCTTATCAGACGGGAAAAATTTCTCTTTATTACTTATGGAGCCAATTGGAGCCAATTCAAATTCACATGAATTCGCTAGTTTAGCAAATTTACGTGAATTCCAATTGTGTTCGGAATGCATTCAGAATGACTTCCTATTACCCGAAAATGACCCCCCCCCCATTGCCCAAAATTGTGTGAGATGCTTTAATTTGCAATACCGTAAAACCCATGATTGCGTTCGGAATGACTTCCCTTTTTGCCCGAAATTGTATGAGATACTTTAGTTCGCAATAATGTGAAACCCCATGATTGTGTTCAGATTGCCATTAGATTATACTTCCAATTTCCAACATCTGATAAGGTCCCTACTGAAATTCAGTTAGGCAAAGACAGCTATACCGTTACAAAATTCTTGCTTTGCAGAGTTTAGAAGTAATATGTTACATGTAGCACATCCATGTGACAAATGGAAAGTGAGTCACTTGACTGATGTAGTTCATTTTAAAGGGCAATTTTATGCAATTTTACAAACACTTTGACAGGATAGTGAGGTTTTTTTCATTTTCAAATTATATTTCATTCTTTTAGCAATACTAATTTCTGTAACAAAAAAATAGGCAATTTAGTGTGAGCAATCACAACAGATTACTGTGCAATGGATTGCCAACTCACCTCAAATATGAACTTTGAAAGCTATAGTCCAGTACACACTTACCTGAAAGTAAGCTATATTGAAGTGACTTCTAAGTACAGTTGACTTCTGAGCAAATGCAGCTAGCAGTGCATCAAATTTCTCTGACGTCCTTAAATATAAATGACTTTCAAGTAATTTCATGTGCCTCTTTTATGAATGCTGAGTTCTTTGTAGTTAATTAATAATATCTCATGGATGCAATCTAAAATGTCATGTAACTTCATATAACAAAAAGACTTAGGATATGTTTTCACCACAGATGCCCTCCACTCCATTTCACATGACAGGTCACTTTTGAACCTGAAGTCAGATGGTATGGTTCACTGTGGAAAAGATCCCATCAGCCCATGTCAAGTTGCTCTTTAGATCCTGGCCACCAACCTAAAGAGATTTTCATTAGCAGCTCTCTGTAGCTATCATTCCTACAGTCATGGCTAATTTGTGTTGTCTCATTTGAACCTGCATTTTAAAATATCACAGATGTGTCTATTGTATCAGAACTGGTAGCTTATTTCTTTAAGCATGGGCTGTCACAACTTTCTCTGATATATGATGCAGTTTATAATGAAGTCTGTGCCCACATTCCAATTTGCATTCATTGTCCTAATGCAGTTGCCCCTATCCCAATTATGCACAAAATGCAAGCAAAGGCTTTGCACATATATCCATCTTCAGACTTCAAAAATAATACTAACTTCACTGGTCCTGGCATTCAGGCCAATGCTCCCTGTGAAGCTACTGAGACACAACCTCTTCGCTCCATTAGGAACTTAACAGTACCTAGGTGGGCAGAGATCATCCTGCAACCAACCCCAATCCCTCGCGATTTAGAGGACAGCTGTGATACCCATCAGGTTCCACATCCCTTTCTCTTTTTCATGGGAGAGAGAGGCAGGGGCACTGGTCAGTGTGGCAACTTCAAACATCAGTTACAAGCATCATCTTGTATCTCAAGAGAAGAGAAGAGAAGAGAAGAGAAGAGAAAGAGGGAAGGAGGATCATTTTGCTGATATCATGCATTGGAATTTTGCACAATGGTAGCTGGTAGCTTCCATGTCAGCAGGGTGGGGAAATTCTTCAGTGTTTTAGTCCAGACTTTAAAGGAGTTGTCCAAGCTGCTGAACCCTTCCTGGCAAAATAGTTGTAGTACTGCTTTAATGGAGATTATCACACTACTTTTTTCCCTATCTGGGAAGGAGAGGGATGGGGGCATGTGTTATTGCACCGCTCCATGCCCAGATTGGAACCATCCCATACTCGATCGGAATGTCTCTCATTACTTTGCTAAGAATGGAAAAGAAGTGTTTTTAGCTAAGTACGGGAGAAGTCCTGATCTGGCATGGGATGGTAACGACCTGGGCATGGAGCTGTTTGGTAAGACATGGTCCTAATCCAGTCTCAGCCCATGCCCGGATCGGGAAAAAGACAGGCAGTGTGATAACCCCCACTTACAGAGGAACCACCAACCTCCAACAGAATCAATCACCAACAGAATCTGGTGAGTGGAAATGCCTCCAAACAATGTATTGGTTGGCCAAGGCTCATTTTGCCTAATTTTGCCAGGCATCCAAATGATGTTACTACCCTTGAGCCATCAGCCCATGTTTTACCTCTCTTCCATTCATTCCCCCTTTCCCATCACACACCTACATGCAGATAATCCATTTAGGCCAGGATGACTCAGAAAATCAGTTCTCCCCAGAGGTGGATGTTCTGTAGTGCTTTCCCCCTCGAGGCTATATTCTGTCAGCTCCTAAGGTTCATTACCAAGCTTTCATTTTCTGCCATAATCTTGTGTAAAGCCCTTTTCAGACCAGCACGACATTCGGAGAAAGAGCAAAAATAAAAACACAGCAACATTGGTCTTATTTCATTTTCAAAGGTAATAGCACATTTTTTTTTATTTATTTGTGCTAAACTATTGGTGGCATGTGGGGAGCTCTAACTTAATTGAACAGTACTGCATTGTCAGCTCACTGTAATCAAAAAAGCGACCTGAACCAATCAGACTTTCTTGCGTCCCTTTGAATTCTTGTGATTGCAAATCAGATTTCCAGCCATTTAAAAATCCAGTTTATGGAGGCTGCATGTCGAACCATTAATTAAGCCCACAGGTACCACTTTCCTGTTTCCTTCTGTTCAGAAGTAATACATAAATAAATGTGAATGTCGGAAATGTTTTTAATATACAAATACTGTCTGCTGGGTTTTGCTTAAAAAAAAATCAGAAATAAGGTGTGGAAGAGGCTGATGAAAAAGCTCAGTGTTGCATGAATGAATGGGGTTCAGCTTCAAGGAGGGAAACTGATTATGTTACCAGATATGTTGACCTTTGTGTAGGTCTCTGTGTGAAGTGCATGAAGTGATGATGCCCTGACATGCACAAGTGCACCTAAACATTATTCAGACACGTCAGATCAGGAAGGGTTAGATCCATAAAAAAACCCTCAGTGTGTATAAGATGCACAACTAGTCAAAGTGTTAATACTTTTTCTGACAATATGTAACATAAACAGGGCTAAAACAGGGAATGGGACATTAGCAAGTACACAAGCATTGCCCCCTACATCCCTGCTTCGAAAGTTACCTTTAAGGAAAATGCATTCATAACTCATCAATGGTGCTCTGTTAGCACTGCCAAATCTAAGGGTAATGGTTGAATACTCAGGGAATGTCTGTGCTTCTCCACATCTCCAGATGGAGACAAATCTCAGGGCAAATGGCAGCAGAGGAGGAGAAAAATGGGCTCAGAAATTGGATAAAACCTGACTAATGGAACAATGTGGAAAGCCTATTTTGAAGCCAGCTGGAAAAAAAGAAAGTGAGAGTGCAAAATACATCAGGCTCTGCTGCTAGAGTTTGTTGTGAATGTGTGTGGTAGATTTAAAGTCAGAGAATCCCTCTGCTCTCCACTCCCAACTGTTGCCAGGACCCACTGGGTTAGTGAGAAGATATTTGTTGTGTGACTTGTATTTGCACAGTGCTGACATATCATAATGCCAGAAGCAAAGGAAGCAGCGAAGGCCAGGGAGAGAACTGGTACATGTATTTGGACTCATTGTGCCATTTGAAGTTCCAGTAAGTAGAGTATCATCATCACTATTATCCATGATAATTGCTACTGGTTACAAAACCTGGGCAGCAGCAGGTAAGGCCTGCAACAATTTCCAGTGGACTACCATGAACCTTCCACAAACTCTAGCTGCAGAACCTGAGCATATTTTGTTCTCTCACTTTCTTTTTTTTTCCAGCTGGTTTCAGGATAGGTTTTCCACATTGCTCCATTAGTTTTATTTTATCCAATTTTTGAGCCCATTTCCTGTGACTACTTCCCCTCCCTGGGCATTTCCATATTCAGCTGCTCTGGAAACTTCCTCCCATGTTTTGCCTTGCATTCTCTCCATTCCTTCTCCTCAGTCTTCTCCTAGGACCTTATCACACACACTTCTGCCCCCAATCTGGGCACAAGCAGGGGACACATATGGCTGAGTGAAAACACATTTTATCACATGCCACACTGTCTTCAAGGCACCCCCATGCCATTGCCTGGTGCTAAGCCATCCCCAATCAGGGCTCAGGCATGTGAATTTTGAAAGACGGAAGCTTTCCGGAGGAGCAAAATCACACGGCCACGTGCGTCCCCTGCCCATGCCCAGATCAGGGGCAAAAGTAGGACCTTGCTTATGAAACTGGATAGACCAACTGAAGTCACAAGATCTTTCACAATGAGCAACAGTCTTGGACTAACGAAGAAACTTATTTTCCTGTGTGCATAAATCTGGGAATTAAAGTGTCATACACCACCTCATACAAACAAGTCCCTGCAGAAGATAAAATCATTATCCTTGGTGACTTCAATGCCAGGGTAGGTAAGAACTTCAAAGCCTGGAAAAGTGTTCTAGGCAAGCATGGTGTTGGAAACTGTCATGATAACAGATGCCTCCTGCTAGAGTTTTGTGCAGAACAGCAGCTGACTATGACAAACACTATGGTGCGATCTAGATGGGCATAAAAGAGCACCTTTAGGGCTCTTTAAGGCGCGACTAGGGTTTGTGAGCACACAGCTTTCACACGCTCACAAACTCTAGCATGTACGGGCACTGTCATTTTTAAATGGCAGTGTCCATATAGGCGCGCCATGATGGCATCATGGCATGCACAGTTGCTAGACAAGCTGCGCATGCCATGATGTCTTTGCGCTGCAGGAGGGTGTAAATCGTGCCCTTTCTGTGGCGCAAAAAGGAGCTCCAAACGGAGCTCCTTTTCTGGCGCGGGTCTTTGCCGCGGCTTTTAGACAGCTGCGGCAAAGACCCAGGGAGAAAGGGGCTGCGGTGGTGGCCCCTTCCTCCTTTCGGCCCCACTTCCTCAAGTGGGGTGCAGTGGGTGCCCAGGACACCTGCTGCACCCCGCTTAGAGGTTGCGGGGAACCGGCAGTTTGCCGCTTCCCGGCAGCCTCTGAAAGCGGTGGGATGGGGCTGCGGAGGCTGCCGGTATGGCAGCCTCGGCCCCATCCTGCTGCTTACTGGGGCGAGTACGGACCGCCCCTTTTGGGCGGTCTGGAAAGCCCCTATTTTTCAGGAGAAAGATAGCTTGAAGACAACCTGGATGCATCCCCAATCCAAACATTGGCACCTCATTGACTAGAATCATAGAATCATAGAGTTGGAAGAGACCACAAGGGCCATCCAGTCCAACCCCCTGCCGTGCAGGAACTCCAAATCAAACCATCCCCAACAGATGGCCATCCAGCCTCTGCTTAAAGACCTCCAAGGAAGGAGACTCCACCACCCTCCGAAGGAGTGTGTTCCACTGTCGAACAGCCCTTACTGTCAGGAAGTTCCTCCTAATGTTGAGGTGGAATCTCTTTTCCTGCAATTTGTGTCCATTGTTCCGCATCCTAGTCTCTGGAGCAGCAGAAAACAAGCTTGCTCCCTCCTCAATATGACATCCCTTCAAATATTTAAACAGGGCTATCATATCACCTCTTAACCTTCTCTTCTCCAGGCTAAACATCCCCAGTTCCCTAAGGTGTTCCTCATAGGGCATGGTTTCCAGACCCTTCACCATCTTAGTTGCCCTCCTTTGGACATGCTCCAGTTTCTCCACATCCTTTTTGAATTGTGGTGCCCAGAACTGGACACAGTATTCCAGGTGGGGCCTGACCAAAGCAGAATAGAGTGGCACTATTACTTCCCTTGATCTGGACGCTATACTTCTATTGATGCAGCCTAAAATAGCATTGTCCTTTTTAGCTGCCTCATTGCACTGTTGACTCATGTTCAGCTTATGGTCTACTTGGAATCCTAGATCCCTTTCACATGTGGTCTCGTTCAGCCTGGTGTCCCTCATTTTATATCTGTGCATTTCATTTTTCCTCCCTAAGTGCAGAACCTTACATTTCTCTGCGTTGAATTTCATCTTGTTAGCATTGGCCCAGCTTTCTAATCTATTCAGGTCATTTTCAATTTTGATCCTGTCCTCTGGGGTATTAGCTACTCCTCCTAGTTTAGTGTCATCTGCATATTTGATAAGTATGCCCCCAATTCTGTCATCCATGTTTTAGTGTGCCAGAGTGACATTTGTGATGTCCGTCATACTCGAGTGATGCCCAGTGCAGAGAGACTATGTTTTAGTGTGCCAGAGAGACATTTGTGATGTCCATCATATTCAAGTGATGCCCAGTGCAGAATGTCAAACAGATCATCGCCTTGTGAGATGCAAACTAAATCTTCATCTTAAGCTCAAACCTAAGAGGGGTGGCATCTTAAAAAGGAGACTTCAAGTCAATAATCTTCAACAAGCTGCCATGAGAGATAACTTCCAGGCAAATCTGCAATCAAAACTTGAAGACCATCCTACAGATTCCTCTCCTACAGTGCTTTGGCGACATATTAATAACGGTATCCTGCAGTCTGCGGAAGAATCCCTCAGGTTCTTCTGCAAGAAAAACCAAGATTGGTTTGACAAAAACAACCAAGAGATCCAGGAGCTGTTGGCAAAGAAGAGAACTGCTCATCAGGCACACCTCGCTCAGCCATCTTGCCATGTAAGAAAAGCAGCCTTCCATCTCACATGTAGTGAACTCCAACAAAAACTCCTAGACATTCAGAACAAGTGGTGGATCAATTTAGCAGAAAAGGCACAATGTTGTGCAGATCTGGGTGATTCCAGAGGATTCTATGAAGTTCTTAAAACAGTGTTTGGACCTTAAACAGTGTTTGGTCCAAAGCTCCTTATATAGTACGCATGGTCAAACATCACAGACAAAGCCTCCATCCTGAATCGATGGGCTGAATATTTCCAAAATCTCTTCAGTGCCAACCAAGTAGTCCAAGACTCAGCTATTCAACATATGATGCAAAACCGATGAAATATGAACTGGACATGGATCCCACTTTGGAAGAAACCATTAAGGTCATACAGCAGATGAAAAACAGCAAGGCAGCCGGGATTGATGGAATTCCACCTGAAGCCTGGAAACACGGAGGTCATGTACTCCATGCTAAATTCCATGAGCTCCTTGTGAGTTGCTAGGAAAAAGGTGTACTGCCATCAGATCTCTGCGATGCAGTTATCATCACCCTGTATAAGAAAAAAGGAGCAAAATCTGATTGCTCAAACTATCGAGGTATAACACTGCTCTCCATTGCTGGAAAAATCCTGGCAAGGATACTCCTGAACAGATTAGTTCCTGCTATTTCAGAAGAACTTCTCCTTGAAAGCCAATGTGGCTTCAGAGCTAATAGGAGCACTACAGATATGGTATTTGCTCTTAGACAACTGCAAGAGAAATGTAGAGAGCAAAACAAAGGACTCTGTAACATTTGTCGACCTTACCAAAGCCTTTGACACTGTGAGTAGAAAAGGTCTGTGGCAGATCCTGGAACGACTAAGATGTCCCCCCAAATTCCTCAAAATGATTATCTTGCTACATGAGGGCCAGCATGGTCAAGTCAGATATAGCGATGTCCTCTCAGAGCCCTTTCTAATAACTAATGGTGTGAAACAATGTTGTGTTCTCGCTCCAACTCTATTTACAATCTTCTTCAGCATGATGCTCCAAACGGTTACAGCAGATCTCGAAGAAGAAGACAGCATCTATATATGTTACTGTACTGATAGTAGCTTGTTTAACTTAAGCCGTCTCAGGGCTCGCACTAAGACTCTAAACTATCTAGTCCGTGAGCTGCTTTTTGCTGATGATGTTGCCCTTGTTGCCCATACAGAAGCAGCTCTTCAGCGCCTAACATCCTCCTTTGAAACAGCTGCAGAGCTGTTTGGGCTGGAAGTCAGCCTGAAGAAAACGGAAGTTCTCTACCAGCCTGCACCACAGGAAGAGCACTATCACCCCCACGTCACCATAGGCAAATCTGTGCTTAAGTCCAGCAGTTCACCTACCTGGGAAGTATCATCTTCTCAGATGCCAAGATTGATAAAGAGATCGATCACAGATTAGCAAAGGCATATAGTACATTCGGAAGGCTTCACAAAAGAGTCTGGAGTAACAAACACCAGAGGCAAAGCACCAAAATCAGTGTGTACAAAGCCATTGTACTGTCCATTCTCCTCTATGGATCTGAAACATGGGTCACCTATCGCCAACATCTACAACTCCTCGAACGCTTTCATCAGCGCTGCCTACACACAATCCTAAATATACACTGGACTGACTATGTGATAAATGTTACTGTCCTGGAGCAAGCAGGGATCACCAGCATTGAGGCCATGCTACTGAAAACGCAGCTGCGCCGGGCAGGTTACGTTTCTAGGATGGAGGAACACCACCTCCCCAAAATAGTACTCTACGGTGAGTCACCACGGGTCAGCGTAAGAGGGGCACCCCAAAGAAGAGATACAAGGACTCCCTGAAACAACATCTCAAGCTCGGCCAAATTGATCACCAACAATGGTCTGCCCTGGCCTCACATCAGGAGGCATGGAGATGCACTATCCACGATGCTGCAGCCTCTTTCAAGAACTCACACCGAATGAGTCTCAAAAAGAAACGACAATGTAGAAAGAACCACAACTTGGTAACATCACCCAAGGAGACTTTCTGCTGAGCTTTCTGTAACCGGACTTGTTTATCTTGGACTGGCCTTTTTAGTCATCAACGTGCTTGCAGAAAGCATGGGATGAGTCCTTCCTGAATCTTCGTTAGCGAAGAAAAGCCAGAGCGATCCTCCACAAAGGAATCCTCTGTCAAATCCTATGACTCATTCTCATACTCAAAATATAGACAAGTTTCTTCTGCCCATTCTGGAAGATCTTAGTTACGTTTCACTCTTTTAATCTCACTATAAAATTAAATGATTCCTACAACATTTCTTGAAAATTAATAGAGCAGTTTGATAAGACACAGAGGGTCAAATTCCAGATGCCCTCCTGAAAGCAAAATTGTGTTCAGTGTACAGGTGAAAAAGTTTTTTCTTCTTCTTTTGGAAGAAAGATAACTGTGTAAGGTTTATAGGCACTAGTAGAAGAATAAATCAATTTAAGCTCATGCCACCCTATTCTTTATAGTTTTGTAACAAGGTGTGCTTTGTTAGATTTTAACTGCATACATTTGAGACTGCAAAAGCTCTTCAAAAAATCATCTTTTAATGGCAATGCAATTTATAGACAGTAACTAATTTCAAACTTCATAGCACTTGGCTTTTATGATTATTTCAAATCATTTAAATGCAAATGAATTTCCAGAGAGAGAAAACATCGAAATGCCCTTGAGTGGCAACATGTAATAGAACTGCAAGCCAAAATCACAGTAGGAATTGGAAACAGCCTGATGGGGTTTGATGGGAGGTCTGTATAAAAAGTGTTTGCTGAAATCCAATTTACATTTCATTTCACATTATATTCTATTTACCCATTTTGTCATTTTAATATGACTTATTTATTTAATCCCACGCTGAAACCCAATTCTCCATCAGAAGAGAATGTCAAAGCCAGTAAAAAAAGAACTTTAAAGTTTTAAGTATTTTGCATGAAATAGTAATATAGCACTTAATCCACCAGGATATTATCTTGAATAAACGTATGCTCTTGGGGCACTTCTATTCACTTTAATAAACCTGCAATGGACAATTTTCTAATGATCTAGTCCCTAATTCTCGAATCACCTGGTTGCCAATACCACCCAACCATGATGCCAGGTCAAGTGGTCTGTTTTCACCAGAGATAGTCACATCCACATCCTGTGCGATAATCTCCATAGTATTTTCTAAAGAGTCATGTGTCTCGGGGGCATTTCTGGAGGGGAGAGAGGTGTGTGGACTGTACTGTACCAATCCCATTCCCAACTCCCCCCTTAAAAAAGGATTAAACCAAAGGCATGTTAAAACAGTTACAAATAAACAAAATCCACAATGTCACACCAAAAGATTTCCTGAGCTGTTTAATCAGATGGAAACTAAGAACTAGCAAGAGATAGAGCCGGGAAATGTTAGACATTTTCTGGGAAGGCCTGCTGAAAGAGATGCATCTTCAAGGCTTTCTTAAAGCTGTAAGTAGATGGAATAAGGCACATCTTGTCCGGCAGGTCATTCCAAAGCTTGGGGGTGACCGCTGAAAAGGCCCTCTGGGAGGTCTGCACCAACTGGTCTTCCTGGGCTGTAACAGATTCCTCCCAGAGGATCAAAGTGTGCGGGGAGGAGGGGTTCGTACAGGGAGAGGCGGTCCCTCAGATAGGATGGACCTGAGCCACGTAGGGCTTTATAGGTCAAAACCAACACCTTGTACTGTGCCCAGAAACTGATCGTCAGCCAGTGGAGAGATTCTAGCATAGGTGTCATGTGCTCTTTCCTAGATGTACCAGTAATGAGTCTGGCTGCCATATTCTGGACCAGTTGTAATTTCCGAGTTAAGCACAAGTGTAGCCCCTTCCCGAGCCTCACCCTTTGGGATCTGCCGGAGAGAAAGAGCCGGAACCACCAGAGCGCTGTGCCACTGATTCCCAACTCCCTCAGCCACTCCAAAAGGATGGCATGATCTATGGTGTCAAAAGCCGCGGAGAGATCCAAGAGCATGAGCAGGGTCACACTACCTCTGTTGATGCTCAAGTGGAGGTCATCCATCAGAGCAACCATGGCAGTCTCAACTCCATACCCTGCCCTGAAGCCAGCTTGGAAAGGATCAAGATAATCAGCTTCATCCAAAACTGCTTGGAGTTTGAAGGCAACAGCTCTCTCAATGACCCTGCTAAGAAAAGGTAGCAAGGACACTGGTCTGTAGTTGTTCCTGTCCAGGGGATCAAGGGAGGGTCTCTACACGATGGGCTTTACCACCACCTCCTTTAAACATGATGGAACAATACCCTCCCTGAGGGATGCACTGATCACCTCCTGAAGGAAAGTTCTCAATGCGTCCCCTCCCTGGACGACCAGCCAAGATGGAGCCAGATTGAGGGAGCAAGTCATCTTCCTAGTACTGCCATGGAGCCTGTCCACGTCATCAGTACTCACCAATTGAAACTCATCCAATAAACTAGCATCAGCTGAGTGACTGGACACCTCACTTGCAGGCTATGAATCAATGTTGGCATCCAAGCCGGCTCTAATCTGAGAGACTTTATTTGCAAAGTGAGTGTTAAACACTTCACAGCAGGCTGTTGTAGGCTCAAGTAGGGGGTTTGGCGCAGGGGTAACCTGCGTCATCTCCCCTACCACCTTGAACAGTTCTGCCGGGCGAGACTCTGAAGACGCAATGCGTGCAGAAGAGAAGGATCTCCGCACTGCACACAAAGCCTCCCAATAGGTGCGAAGGTGCAACCTATGGTGAGCTCTGTCGGATGAGAAGAGAGTCTTCAACCATTCGTACTCTAGTTGTTGTCCAGCCCGCTTCATTTCCCTGAGCTCTTCCGTATACCAGGGTTTCCGATTAGGGGTGGGCTGGAAAGGACACTCCGGAGTGATTGTGTTGATGGCCCTGGAAATATCGGCATTCCAAGTGATAACCAGGGTTTCAACAGAATCACCGGCATTCCCAATCAACAAATCCTCTAGGGCTTTCTGGAAACCAATTGGTTCCATGAGCCTTCGAGGGCAGACCATTCTAATGGGTCTGCCACCCCATCTTTAGTTCCAGCTTGATCAGGAAGTGATCCATCCATGACAGTGCGGAGGTTTGGGTTACCTCTGCCCACAGATACTCCTGTTCTGTACTGAAGACCCCGTCAAGTGTATGACCTGCACAATGAGTTGGCCCGTTGACCAATTGGGAAAGGTTGAACTCCCAAGTTGCTCCTGTTAGCTCAGTTAAACTTGCCTCAAGAGGAATGTTGAAGTCGCCCAGAATCAAAAGTCTGGGTGACTCCAACAATAACTCCGAGACCAGGTGGGTCAACTTGATTAGGGAGTCTGCTAGGCAACGGGGTGGCCAGTATACCAGCAGAATCCCCAAACTCTCCCTGGCCTTCAGGCTTAGGTACATGCACTCGACAAGGGCTGTTTTCCAGACAGGCTTCCTGGTCAAGGTCAAACTGGTCTTGTGGACTATGGCCACACCGCCCCTCCCCCCCACCCACTTTCCCTTATATGCTCACTAACCGTGTAACCGGCTGGGAGAGCCTGCGCCCACGAGGCAGCACTGGCATCCCCCAGCCAGGTCTCAGGAAAGCATGCCAGGTCAGCCTGCTCATCCAGCAAGAGATCATGGATGATGTGTGTTTTCCCCTTGGCCAACCTGACATTGCAGAGAAGCAGATTAAGGTATTGTGGTGTGATTGGGATGCTCTCTATCCTATCCTGGGAAACAGAGTGGACTGAAGAAGGGATAGATATCAAACATCAATCCCTACTTCTTTTGTAACATTTCTCCATTTTGTTGCCGCCATACCTTCCCTGCCCCCACACAACTTCTATGTTCGCCCCCTGACTGTGCCCAGCATCATTGTCAAATGACTGTAAAGAAGAATCCAGTTTATACAGCAAACAGCAAGAAAGAAGAACAACAAATGTGCAAAGACCAAATTGCATCCGATGGAACAGCTCAGGAGAGGTAGAAGGCCTAAAAACGGTCTAATAAATGAAACCCTTTCTCCCTGCTCTAAAAATACAAACAGTGCTGGAAATTATTAGTGATCCCTTACTTAATACTTACTTGAATCAATTTAATGCGGCCTTGCACACGGATTGTTCATGAAAATGCACTTTGTTTTAATAACTGCCGACCAATTTTAACTGTGTTAATTTTAAACTGTCTAGATTTAATTCAGTTTTAAGGGGGGTGGTAGGGGTGGGATGTGATTGTTGTTTTTACTCTGTATCTTTTTATTTTGCTGTACCCCGCTCCAAGTATTTTATTAGAGGAGCGGGCTATAAATAAACATTATTATTATTATTATTATTATTATTATTGTGGTCTAAGAGAGTTAACATCACACATCGCCAATTGCACTGCTGCCGTCACGTGGTTGAGGGAGTGGGAGGTCTTTCGGGGGCTAAATATGCCCCGTTCAGTCCTGGTCCTGCCTGACATCCTCCTCTCCCTCTCGATGGTGTGGGGAGGGTGTTGGAAATGCTGGATGGCCTGTTGCGGCCTGAGCCGCAGTGCTAGTGGGAGAGAGGGGTGGCTTTGAGAAGCCCAGGTGTTGTTCTCACCCTCCCCACCACTTCTCCGCCACTGTCTCTGCCTCAGGAGAGCGTTTGATGCCTTTTAAGGGCCCAGAAGTGTCCTGGCTCTTCCTCCTGTGGCCTGTGCCGCAGTGCTGGTGGGGGGAAGGGTGGTCTTGGGAGGCCCAGGTGTTGCTCTCACCCTCCCCGATGCTTCTCCGCTGCTCCACTGGGCCTTGCCAATCCCCATAGATGGTGTTGGGGGGGAGGGGGGAGACCTCCACGGCCTTAGCTGCCGCTGCCGCTGCCACAGTAAGAATGCCCAAAAGATCTTCATGGGGTTGATGCAGTCCAAACCCCACCCCTCTCAGCGTCCTCCAAGTGGTCTTACTGCTGTCTCTGCTGCCAGGCCGCTCTGGGGCCTTTTAGGCCTCCAGGTGTCCCGGCTCTGCCTCCTGCGGCCCGTGACATGCTTCAGGTGGGGGAGGGTGGCTTGATGCCTGTTCAGGCCAAGTTGGACCGGCCTCCGCTCCTCCTCGAGAGGCAGAGAGGCAGTGTCCACAGCACAGCTTCCCTCACAAACTCTTCCCAGGGTGGGAGGGGGGCTATGGAGCCTTACCAACTCTGGCTACACCTTCTGGCAGCTGTAGTTCTCCTGAGGCTGACTTGCCTTGGTGCTGAGAGGCAGAGAGTCACCAACTAGGCAGATATCGCCCTGGCAATGAGAATATAGCTAGTCTTTTGGAGACCAGCTGCCCATTAATCAGCAGCAGGTTGAAGCCTTTTTGTGATTTCTGTTCTCAAGAGTGTGCCCTGTTTTGTGTTCAGACTAAATGGCAAGAGTTAAATGTTTTTTTCTAGATGTAACATCACAGGGACAGCTGGATCCTAAGAAAGTAGCAGCTTCATAGGGGATAGGGCCAGCTGGATCTTAAGGGAAGTTACTTTGCTGTTGCTAACGGAATTGAAATTTTACTACCTGTCTTTCATTGCACTTCATCTCTAGCCCTCATATGGCCAAGAAGGGGAGTGACCTTTCCCTGCAGTACCACGTTAATGGACAACAGAGTAACCTCTGAGACAGAATGTAGACTCTAACATCAGCACCTTTTTTCTTCTGTATGATTTTTTAACATTTTTTCCTGATGGAGAAGCCAGTGAAACTTCAATAACTTGTATAATGTATTTTATGCTTTCAAAATGGCCCAGTAAGGTATTGCTGCTTTGTGGATTCTGGAATTTGTTACATTTCTATTAGATTTTTTTGTTCAACTACAGTTTTTTGCTTAGCTGCCTGGAGTGTACAGTTCGCCAGGCCATACCAACAAACAAACATAAAATTTAGAATCTGGATACTACACAGTCAAGATTAGTCATGCATGCCTTTGAAAATTATATTAAACCATTGTTTGCTCACAGTGACAGAGCCATGCCCAAAAGAGACTTCCAGTTTACTGCGCATATGAAATATTTGTACAGGAAGAGACTTAGAAATCGCTCCATGATTTGTCAATGGATTGCATACAACAGACCAAGGCTATCTCAGCTGTATGTATATACAATGAAGTACTAACAAATGCTCCTTTCATCTTTCCAGTAAAACTATGTGAACACAACATGACACTTGCTCATCCAAGAACTCTTCAGTGTCCTGAGAGGCTGTGAGCAGCAAGGCGGGTTGGAGAAAACAATACCAACTTCTTACAGATGCTGTCTCTGCCCTTCAGAGATAAGAGCAAAGCTTTTACATTCAGAGCCCACTGGAAACTCAGACTGAATGTAATCTCACTTATTCAGATCTCCCCCAGTACAAAGCATCTTCTTGGGCTGCATTTTCTAAACAATTATCATCAATTTTAACTGATTTTTTTTTTTAAAAAAAATGAATACTTCTTTGATGGAGAAAAAGAGGCTGGGGTTCAATGCATATTGTGTGGAAGGTCCTGGACTAACGCACTGGCATCTCCACTTCAAAGGAACGCAGGTAGCAAAGCTGGAGGAAACTGTGAGGTCTGAGAGAGCTGCTGCCAATTAGAGTAGAAAACAGCATGGCAGAAGTGTGGCCCATGGGCCAAATGCAGTCCCCTTCCAGGATGTTTTTGAAGCCTAGAGCTCCCTCGTGGGCAAGGCACAGCTAAACGGACTAATGGTCCAGTTTCCATGTCTGTAGGAATGGAAAAGACGTTTGTTCAAAATTCTCAACACAAAAGTTCACAGTTCATACTTCCCAAGACTAGATGCAGGATCATCATCAACAACTACAACATCTATTTCTTACCCACCTATCTATATGGATCAAGGTGGGGAACAACAGATTAAAACACAACAACAGATGGACATGCAACACTAATGAAAAACACATAACATATTTACTATCAGTTAAAAGAATATGACATCAATTTTAGTATGTATGCTTTTTTAAATTGATTCATAATTCATAAAACTCAGTATTTAACTGCAAGAAGAGACTGGTTTTTAACACCTTTTTAAACTTACATTATCCAGCTGCCAAACCTCTCCTGACAGATGAAAGCACATTTTGCTTTAAAATCTATGTATTTACAATGATAAAGGTGTGTTTCTTGGAAACGACATTTACATAAATCCATACTTACTTGTTAAGCATGGTTAAAATGCATGTAGTTAAAATGTGTAAAAACATATTTTAGCCTATGGAAAAATTTACACAAAGTTATTTACACTAAAGTTTGTGTACACTTCATGTTTGCCACATTAAGGACAAGTTTTTTTATTTTAAAGAATGGGTGTTGTAGGAAGGAAAATCCTCTTGTAATGTAAGCTAAATACGAGATAATACGTAATTCAAGTTGGCTTTGGAGAGACAAAACAAAATTGGGGTAGGGATTTAAGCATCTACAAAAAACCCCTGGAATGGCCCAGGAATTATCCCAGAAGAAAAATGGCTAGTGAGTTCTATTCCAACAGTTTCCATAAGTGCCATTTTATATATATATACATACTCAGAAGGTGGTTTCACTTTTTTTCCATTTTTTTATTAACAAATTCAGTATTACAACAAAGTTAAGCAGTACATCAATACATGTAGTATATAATAATAAATCTATAAGCCTGTAAGAACATTGAATTAAACAAGATCAGCTATAGACACATTAACTCTAAGTTTTAAACAAAACTATTTAACCTTTAACTTTCTCAATAAAGAAAAATACAAACAAGTGATTATTTCTATATAAATCTTAGCTGGGTTTTCTCATAATGATTATTTTGGATATTTTGTTGGCTTTATGAGAATCTTTGTCACTGCTGACCATTCTTTGTCCCATTTATCCGTATCTTTTCTATTTAAGATTGCTGTTAATCTGTCAAGTTCTTTCATATCAAGTATTTTGTATTTCCAATCATCTACAGTGCCATTTTTAACAAGATTTTTCTGTAGCTACTACTCCAACAGCAGATTTTATCTTGCTGATGGGCTGCAGAATGTTCTTTCAGTGTATGGTTGGGATTTAAAATATCAAAAACAGATCAAAAGCGACAGTCTAGCTGGCTGGCCTGGGAGCCATAGGAAACACCCATGTCCAGTGATTCCAAAACTACAATTTTCTCACCAGTTTGGGTAACTTTTAGGGAAATAGCTAATGACCTTAGCTACAAATTTGTCTAATCATGTTTTATCGGAAATATACTTTTCTCCCCAAGTATTGTACTTGTTTTTTTTTTTTCTCCAAATATATTTGAACCTAGCTTCTAACCTTCAAAGACAATTTCTACTGGAATTTCTTAGTGGTGCATGTTAGCATGACTAATACATTCACTTTTCATTCTGTAAACCTGTGCTTATATATTTTTGTTCTCACACACAAGAACAAATAATTTCAAACTTTTTCTCCTTGCTGGCTGAGCACATGTTTCAATTATATATATATATATATATATATGGGGGTGGGACTTGTGCAAAACTCATGCAAATATTATTTTTTAAGTACTCCAAAGCATATAATCTCACAGAGGCTAAACATTTTCTGGAAGGGCTGTCAAGTCATCTCTTCTCACTGAGGGCAAGAAAACATGTGGGTATTCTTTACATCCCTACTGGCCATACATTTTTGGTTGCTATTGGAAACTTCACCACGATTTTCTTTTTCAAGTGCATGAGGGATCAATAAAACCAGGACAGCCCGGCATTTTTTCTAGCCTGTCTTGCTCTATGGTCAACATTTCATGACCTAAATTTTGAGTGTTAAATATTAAAACATCCCATTTCCAGACTAAGAAGTCAGGACAGTTGGAACTATCTGTGGCCCAAATTTGACTCTTCCAGTTACTGTTGGATTAACAATTGGTACACTTTTTATCTCTTTATTTAAGAAAACTAAATTTAAGAAGACTGAATTCATAAGTAGAAAACAGCCCATGCATGCTCTACCCACAATATTCTGATACCAAATATCCCCATCCACCACCTCCAGTTCAACTCTTGCTATGTTAGTCAAAAAGGTTTGAAAGGAAATTCTGCTGAAATTTGCTGGAATGCATATATAAAAGTCTTTGGTACGATTAGGTGTGATCACAGGCTCTTTTTCCTCATGTTTCAGAGAAGACTTCTGCTAGTTTAAAACAGCAAATCAGTGTCAAACATTTTTATATTGTATATACATCGATATGGCTATGTAGATATACATAATATACACGGGTATCTACTGTTTTTTAAAAAAAAATCCAGAAGAAGTCATTTTATAGTAAAGGCCTGAAGAACTCAAAACAGGAGAGTGGAGACTGAACAATATTTACACACATTACATGATCCACAAGAAATGTTCATTCACTATAGGATACATTCTCAATCCCAATAAGTTAACAACGTTATGTTGCTGGTTGCCATGAAATTAGGGTAAACAGCTCCAGGGGGAAAAGAGGTTCATTACAAAATTCTGAAGCATCGTTATGTCTTCACATTTAGTGTTAATGTGCCAATAATTTTACAAAAAGGAGCTTATATATGCACAGTCATGCATGGCATACAGAATTAGATTTTGTTTGCAGAATTATGTTTAGTCATTCTATGGCCAGATACCAACAAATTCCCAGAAACACTATCATTTGTTTAAATGCATTAGGACCTTCCTGTGGGTCAACCATGGCTTTTAGACAAGCTTACATTTAAATCAGTGCCATTGCATTTCTAATAGGCATGTATCGGTGGAAAAAAAATTAAAATTAACTACTCTCCGTCTCTCATCAGAAACAGGCCACTATTGTGTCCGTACATTGCTGATCTCAGGTAATGAGACTTTGCAGGAAAAATGAGAAGGAGACAAAGTAATTATCCACAGCTGGGGATTTCATAGGTGTAAATCGAATGCTGCTCTCCACTCTCTGGGCTTTGAATTAGTCTCACCTGAACCCTCTTTACACTACAATTTAATCATTTTGTACAAATCCTTTTCATGTAAATTCTATCTGCACCCATTTTTTTAGAGTGAGATTTTTATTAAAGGCAAGTCTTAATTTCTTTTCAGCAGCTCATTTTCATCATTCCACATCCACTGAAGGTATTGCAGTGTATAAGTAGAAATGGTGTGACTGAAAATAGTAAGTCACATAAATGGTCAGTTAGGTGTACATGGCCTGAATAGGAAGTCTACATGCAAAGGAAGTCTACACCATTAATAGTTTTGTTTCCCTTTTCTACACTTTTATTAAAAGTGCAGGGGCACTGTCCTGTTTTGTTGCTGGACAGCCTTGTGCAGAAATATGTGTATGTATTCAAAACAGGTTGAATCCATACGTATGGGTAAAGAATGTACACTAAGGTTGTACAGAATGCCTAAAAATGTACTTTAATTTTTCTTTAAAAACATTCAGTAGCAGCTTTAGGTATAGGTCTTATCAACTATCCCACATAGACAGGGTTTCTTCACTGGCCTACAATATTTAAAAGAATATCAACTATCCCATAAAAGGAGAGTTTATTCACTAGGCAAGAAAATTCTTGTCCCCCTCTTATTTGCTTCTTCTAAAAATTTCCAGACAGTTCCTCTGAGGAACGTGTCTCCAAATTTAGGTGGCAAATCTCTGTGACAGCTCCAGTATCCATATGTATTGCTGAAGTCTAACTCAAAGATAAAGCCAAGATAAAGCCAAGCTTAGTGCGTATATCCAACCCTGTAGAAACATCCATCAGTATGGAGGAAACCAGAACTAGTCTTCCACAAATGACATCAGCTGTCATATACAAATATAAGTTCAATTCACCAATTATGTGGAATCCTTTTCCACCATTTCATCCTGAAAAGGATGAAAGCCATTAAGTTGTAATGGTTTAGTGTATAGTTTTTGTTGGTTTGGGTACAATATTTAGTATAAAATATTTTCTGATCGGAAGATAGCACTCATAGAGTTGAAGCCGAATCATTCACATTGGTCTGGTCAAGAAGTTGGATCAAGGATCTAAGAGTTTTCATTCAACTTGGAGGGTTGTCTCTACTCCCCAGACATTTTACAGCCAACAAACATTGTTGGCATATTTACTCTATATTACAGATTCATGTTATTTTGATATCAGTGTTACTATCATGACATCACCCAAATATTCCTGGGAACTGTGGATTGGTGATGGGCTTGGTAATTGTGAGAGACCTTTTGCACCCTTCACAGAACAGTTCCCAAAATAACATGAGAGAGAATGATGGCTGAAGGCCTTCAAATCTGTGATATGCCTAAACGAACCCATCCAGGATGCTATTGCATACAGGATTAACTTTAACTGTAAATTGTACTAAATGCTGTGTATACTGGGTTCATTTAGGTGACAGTATGGTCCTAGTGTGGGAGTTTTTAGAGATAAACGCAACGCCACATATGATACCCCTGTGTTATGAATGCAGTGTTAGTTATTATCCAAAAGAGAACAGTTTTAAACCAGGAAAAATAAGACATTTCAACTTTAGCATAGACATCAAAAACTGTGCAGTCCAACCTAAGGACAGGTCAACATGTCATTTCATTTTAAACAAAATTCACTTTTTTTCCCCATAGCTGAGATATAAACAACTTGTTAGAAATCTTGCTGTGGGAGAAACTGCAATTGACAGATTCATCCAGCGATTGTATTCTGAGGTTTTAACTCTTAAAAATGTGGGACTGAATCCCTCTCTTTTCAATCATTTTAGTACCAAATTAAGACTGTCAGGTCTCTTTCCCCCCTAACAGACTCCCCAATTCTAACCTGTGGTGAGCAGGTAAGTGTTCTCCATGCTGGACATACCTGTACCATTCTACCTATTGAATCTGACTGGTACAATTGTAAGAGCTATTTGCTTCAGTTTGTTTTTGGAGTATTGGTTAAAATTCATGAATTGCATCTACAGGATGGAAAGAGCTACTGGGTTTAAAAAATGCACATCTGGAAAAAAGTAATCCTAACTAGATCCTATTCATGGAAATTATTGGACAGCCATTTTTGCCCTGGCTGTGCACGGGACAAGATCGGGTTGGAACAGGCAAAAACGGGTGTTATTTCACAGTAAATTGCTGCTGTGCTGCCGCCTGACCATCACCTGTCCCCCAGGCGCACTCTGCCAGCTGATTTTGGTGATATGGAAGGCTTACATATCACCAAAATCGGCTGGCAGAGCATTCCCAGACGATGGGTGATGGCTGGGTGGAAGTGCAGCAGTAATTTACTCTGCGATAAAACCCATTTTTCCCCATTCCACCCCAATCCTGTCCCATGCAAGGCCAGGGCAAAATGGCTGTGTGATAATCTCTCATGCCTACACAGGTGCAACAAGTTTCATTGAGTTGAATGCATCAGAGGGTGCTGCCACATTGCAGGATTGATGTAGTTTGACATGGTTTTAACTATCATGCCTCCATCATGTGGCATCTTGGGATGTATAGTTTGTTGTGGCACCAGAGCTTTCTGAAAGAAAAAGCTAAATATCTCAGAAAACTACAAATCCTGGGATTCCATAGCATTGAGTCATGGCAGTTAAAGCAGTGTCAAACTGCATTAATTCTGGACTGATATCATGCTCTATGACAATATTGCAGTTTCTGATTATGGGAGGCATTAAAAAATAGGGTTTTCTTGGACTGATTTATCCATTAATGACTTTTAGGCCACAATCCTATCATCTAATCAGCAGTCCCAAGTTACATGATAAGATTGTTGCCTAAAAATCATTAATGTATAAATGCAGTCCAAAAAACTATTCTTTAATACCCAAAATAATCTGAAAAGGCATGATATCAGTCTTTAAATAGAAAGAGACAAACAAACAATAAAAACCATCTGTTATTGCTTTCACTTTATTTTGCTGCAGCAATAGGAAATAATTCCGTATTTTCATATGTTACCATATTCTGATACTTATCTTGACATATTTGCTATATCTTTTTCACTTTCGAAGTGATGACAGTGTCTAGAAATGGTTTTTAATTTGTATAAAATGTATATGAAAAGCTCTACTTCTTAAGAGCTCTCCTAGTAATGTCATAGTTTTGTATTATAACTGAGCGCAGGAGAAGAAGAAGAAGAAAAGGGGCCCTAAATGTGGACATATTTGGGAAAGGAAAAGGGAGAGAGATTTCACAACTCTGTTGTGGACCTAGTCTTCTAGTGCTCTTCTATACAACAATTGTGGCTCAAGATGGGGGTTTGAAAAGAAGGAAACATTTCAAAGAGAATGTAAAAAGTAATTAGAAGTTAAATTGAGATTAGAAATTTAAGGGGAACTTCAAAAACACATTCAAACAGAAATTTAAAAATATAATCCATGTAAATTTACAATACAGCTAAACCATGTTACTTGATTTCACTGAGTTGAATGGATCTTACTCTAGAATACATATTGTTTGTTTGTTCGTTTTTCTGGGCCCAGTGCTTTATAAATTATTTGAATGATGGAGTACAATTTGCTTATAAAATCTGGAGATTACACAAATTGCTTATAAAATCTGGAGATTACACCAGATTAGAAGGAGTAGCTAATGCCCCAGAGCATGGGATTAGGATTTCAAAATGATTTTAACAGACTGGAGAGCAGGACCAAAACTAACAAAATAACTTTCAACAGGAATAAATGTAGGGTACTTTAGACAAGAAAAATGTAATGTAAAGGATAGGTGATACTTACCCTAATAATAATGCATGCAAAAAGGATCTAGGGCTCTTAGTAGACCACATGCTAAACATGAGACGTGGCAGCCAAAGTATGCAACACACATAAAGCAATGTACCTCTAAATTCCGATGCAATGTGGATGGATTTCAAAGTGGAAGGGAACGATACACATTCTAAGTGCTTGGACCTTAGTGTATTTGCTATGCATAATAAATACCTTAAGATTGCCTGAACTGTCTTCTGGTGAAACAGAATGCATCAAGCCCTGTCATGGGTGGCATTACCTGACAACCTTCTGCTACAAGAAGGATGCTGGGGGCAATATTCTGCAATGAACTGAAGAAGATGAGGTTGTGCTCCCATGTACATCATGGCTCTCAGTCGGTCAGTTGTGCACCATTTTCCAACCGTGAAAGGACAGTAACAGCACTGACTTCCTTTGCAGTATTGATGTGGTAAGAAACAGACAAATTCTCTCACTGAATGAGAGAGGTAAAGTATATTGCAGTCGAGCGATAAAGTCTGTCCCTAAAGAATATTTTAGCTCCTTAAGTTTAAAGCAGTATTTCAAACAAGGCTTCTCTGTACAGCCACAATAAAGTCAATGTCGTTTCCCCCTTAATAATGGCCATTTCTCTTTGCAGTGGGACTAGATGGATATTGCAGCAGGGTGGCCTTAGAATATGGTCATTAAAACCAGCAGAAATCTCATTAGGATGGCAAGGCATGACATGACCATCTGGTGAACATTTTGGAAGTTTATTCAGAGTTTTACCGAAGGAATGTCTTCCTCTCATTTCTCTGCAAATTAATTAAATAAATCATTCATACCTTCTAGCATGGAGTCAGGAAGGCAGACAAAGCTCAGTGGTAGAGCAAGATTTACATTCAAAAGGCTCCATTTCAATTTCAGTTTCCCAACAGCATTACCTTCTAAGAATGAATCTGGATGGTTGAAAACATGTCATGAAACTGAGCCATCTAAAAACACGCATAATTGTTCTTCATAGTCATGAACAATTCCCCACTGTGTCAGAGCACACACAGTGGCTTGTACTCCTTGACTCTTGTCACTTTCAAACAAGCAAGCTGGCATTCTGGGCTGTGTGGTGCGAGGAGATCTAACTTCTAAAGGTGTGGTAATGGTCTTCCTTTTCTACTTCCCTAAGATCTTGCTTTTTTTTTTAAGAAAAAAAAGATTTACATTTGGACCCATCTCTGAACTACGCAATTCTTCTCATGATTTCCTGACCTTTGGCTGTGGATGCACATGGATTTTCTCAGAGGAGAAGGGAGTCTGTGTCAAGATAACCAATATTGAAAGGAGAGGAAATTTTAGCCATTGCTTTATCATGCTTGAAATTTTTACCATCAGAGTTACCAAACATGCTTCCTTTGCATTTAATTTTTGACAACTTTGGTGTTCTCTGATTAAATTTTTGACATGCATGGAAGGCTAGGATTGCCACATAGGAGGCGTAGAAAATATGTGACTCTCCATATGCTCTTAGTATAAACCCCCATTATCTTTACCTATTACCTGTATATCATCTGGAGGTGAATGGAATTAGTTCAATAGCAACTGCCTCCAGTTGTTCCTTATTTCTGTTATGTGGCCTATTTGGCTACATGACTAGGTTTTGGTTGCATTCCATCACCTTCCACTTATCTTCCAATGCCACATTTTACTCACACTTGTTTAAAGGTGTATTCCTGTATTCCTGTATTCACTGCTCATACGCTACTGAATTTAAGAGTATTTCCCACTTACATTTTCCTTTAAACACACACAAACATACCAGACACAAATAACTGTGCACACCTTAAACCCCAGAACTGTGAAATAGTGTTTCAACATAACTGTAGTAGAAATTATTATGACCAGTCACACCATATCAAATATTACTCTGCCCGCTTCTTATATCCTCCCAGATCATATCCAGCCCTCATGTTAATGTAGATTTCTATTCCATTGACTGATGTGCATTCATATTTTTATTATTAAATGCGTAACAAATTTAAAAAGTACTCTTTTCATTTTAGGTGCCTCACTGTTTCAGTGGAAGGCAATGCAAACCGCCCCGAATATTCCTTGACGAAGAAGGCCCTATAAATTTTATGGGGTCACCATAAACTGACAGGTAACTTGAAGGCACGCACACACATAAGAAAGAAATAGCCCCATGTAAAGCACATTAGAGTAGCCATGTTGGGAATTAACAAGCACATCCATAACAGAGGCTAGTTCTATTTTCTCTACATAAGGTCACAGCTGGCATACAAAGCAAAGTGCTACTACTTTTCTTCTTTAAAAATAATCCTGAATACTGCCAGTACCTGTGCTTTCATAATCACTGACTCAAATACCACTAGACTTTGCTTAATCCAAATCCAGAATATTCTCCTACCCAAACTATTTAGTGGGGCTGCATGCCATTCACGTAATGCTGACCCTGCAGCCCAGACCTTTAAAAAACTTCCCCTAACAATTTCACGTAGATGCATTTTGCAGGGATTGCCCCTGCTCATTTTCTTTCAGGGAGCAGAACTCCGGTGACATGTTTCCAGTGAGAAAAGCATAGCACTCTAACAATTAAAGCCCACATTTACAAAAAATAATTAATGTTTCCCACAGCAGATTGCTTTTTTGTATGAATGACTCTGTTGTAAATTCTCAGTATTTGAATGGTATGAGAGAGAACATTTCCATGCTAATTATGAAATTAGGTAATCTGGATATACATTTTTAGCACGACTCTGTTCTTCTGCTTTTTCCTCTTCTTTAGAATTTCTTTCTCACAAATATTTTCTGTAGACAAGAGAGAGAATTTCCCTTTCTACAATTTAAAAGCCAGGCAGTGGGGCTCCATCCTGACCAAGATACATGACAGCATAAGCAGTGACACACAAAATGCTCAGATATTCTTATGCATATCCTGTGGAGATAGATTCAAGAGGTGAACATGGCACCTACTGTGCCTTTATATTTTTTTTTCCAGAGCTGAAACTTCCTTGAAAATGAAGAATGACATATCAAGAAGATCCCTGTACTTTTTAAAGGCACAGATTCAATGGAACTGTGCACAGCTCAATAAAATATTCATTATCCTTTTGCTTAAATCAACAAAACACTGCAGGATTCCATCAGTTTGGTCCACAATAGTCAGAACAAGAAGAAATTGTTATATTTGCAGAGCAAAGGCTTATATTTGGAAACATATGGGACAAGGGTCTCATGCTATGTGAAATGGTCTCAAATGGGATTTAAAACATTTAAAGTGGGCAGAGATTTTACTCTGTTGCAGCAGAAAAAAGAAGTATCAAAGTACCTAAAGGACAAATAAATATTTTTATGGCATGAAGTCTTAAAGACTACATCCAATGTGATCTGATCCCAGTTTGTTGAACTGAGCTAATCTAAAGAATCCTATGCCATGACAACAGTATTCTTATTTAGAGTGCCACGTAATTCTTTGTTGTTGTTTTTTAAGGGTGGCTTCCTGGTCGCTTGAATGGATATTTTAATCATGCAGCTAAATGATCAAGAAAAGGTACAAAACCATGTGTAACATATGACAGCTTTATAACCTTTAACTGGTATATTTTAACAACATGATTCCATTTCAGACTTGTAGAGATCAGGCTGCTCAGGAATGTGCATTACTTCCACCACTTAGTTCCTGATCCAGGAGGTCATATATGCCGTTGTAAAATCTAGTGCCATTTTCTTGATGTCTATGATCCTGATGTCTGCTTCTGGTCGAATCACTGATAGATTTGTAAATACAGTAGAGTCTCGATTATCCAACCTTCAGTTATGCAACATTCCGGATTATCCAACGTCACGGCTGCTGTGATTTCTTTAACAATTTCTGTGATTTCTTTAAATTTTCTGTGATTTCTTTAAATTTTCAGAGGATTGAATTGTTTGTACTGTACATCACAATGTTTATCAGTGATTTCTTTACATTTACTTTTACTATTATTGCAATAAAACTTCAATATATTTGCAATTCATAGTGATTTCCAGGCTTTTCTTGGACCTTCCGGATTAAGTACAGCTACTCTCGGTATAGAGAGAAGGCCATACTGTATCTGCCTGCAGTGTAGCTGTAAAAGATAGAAAGCTTGATGGAGAAAAAAGATGGCAACCCTTATTTACTATACATGGCTGACTATACAGGGATTCAGACTTGGATTTTTAAGGACAAAGCAATCAAAACCTGCTGTCCTTATGGATGAATCTGTCAGTTTCTTTTTTGCATTCAGCTTTTTTGAAATCTCATTTCGTATGTTTGTGAAGAAATTTGCAACCTTTTGAAATTTCTTACCAAAAAATTAAACAAATGAGTTTGTCACCTGTCCGTAGCCTAAGGTCACTGCTAGACCTGATCTCCTTTCCCACCACCATTCCCTTCTTCTTTTGTGTCATGTCTTTTTTGATTGTAAGCATGAGGGCAGGGAACTGTCCAATTAAAATAATAATAATTGTAAGCTGCTCTGAGAGCCTTTAGGGCTGAAGGAAGGGGTATAAATACTATAAATAAATAAATAAATAAGTTTTATTGATGTCTTAGAGTCAATGGTGTAGTGGAGCCAAGGCTCACAGGTTTAAAGCCCCAGGACTCTATGACTGGAAAAGACTGTGACATCATCTGGCACCACAACTACCTCTTCAATTTCCCTCTTTCCCTAGAGTTTCACTGCAATCCCCTGAGTAACTGGAGGAGAAATTGATTTTCCCAGAAATGAACCATCCCTGTGTTTTTTAACAAAAGATCTGTTCCTGGGAGAAATTAAAACTGCTAGAAATTGTTCTGCACCAACCCAGCCACCTTGCCCTATCAGGGGAGGGCCTGCCTGTCAATGTTTCAGTACACCACTGCTTAGATCAGAACCAAGGACAGCATTTTCAAGTGCATGCCCAACACTTTCTGTTACACCACACTAGGTGTGATCAGCAGCTGCCAAGGGAGGATTGGAAAGGATATTCAGATACCTGGCGGGTGGGCGAGGGAAGAGGCGAGGGAAGAGAAATTCCTCCTCAAGCCCCTTTCTTATTCTTTTCCCCAGTCCTTAAATGGAGTTGAAGGCAACTCTGACCACTCCCAGACAAGACTCACCTTTTTTTCAGTCCCTCCAATCTGGCAGGTTGGAAGCAACCCAATAGAGAGGATCCTTATGAGCTGTTTTCCAATAGTTGGAATCTACATCATTGTGAACCAGCCATCAGAACAAAAGTGGTGAAGCTACAGCCTTCCAAGATCCTTTGTCACCTGTTACTGCCACACAGCATCAGAAAGGAGTGGCAGAAATCTGGGAAAGACACCTGCTTATCCCTTCCCCACCTTCCTGATGCCATGTGGGGGTGGGCAGTGTTATCATATATGCTTTTAATATAAAATTTTGGACTGTGTGTGGAGTTCCTTCATGACCTCAAACTGACCTGCCAGGCTAGCAGCCATGATCCCAAAAGCAGAGGGTCATGTAGGCAGATGAGTCAGACTCACAAGACCCCTGAAAAACAATACTTTGGAAAGGTTTGGGAGTTGCTAAATGGGAAAGCCATCACCTCCAAAAGTAAAATCTTTGTTTTAGGTCTCACATTGATGAGCCAGTGATTAACTTAACTCCTCTACCATCTCCTCTTGATTGTTGTCAGACCCCTTTGCTTAGACATGACAATGCAAAGCCTTAGTTTGCAATGCAATACCTTTGTCTAGGCTTCAGCCAAGCCATTAAGCACCTTTGCCAGAGGGGATATTTTCCCCATAAAAACCCCCAGTTGTAGGCTCTCAGTGTGCCAGTCTGGAGGTCTGCATACTCCATGTCAGTCTGATCTCTGAACTGGACACCGACAAGAGCTGCTCAAACTCAGACTTGTCCCAGAAATCACTGTCTCATTCGGATCCCCGAGGAGAATCTCTGCTTTGGTAAGCATCACCATTAGTCAAGCCTCAAACTATCCCCACTGCTAACCACTGATTTTCCTGAGCCTTGTATGTGTGTGTGTGAGAGAGAGCATTGTGTGATTGTCTTTATCTTTAATAAATTGGACATTATTAATTAGACAAGCCTGTCTCTGCTCAATTTCTTGGAACCCCGATCTTCTTGGTATACACAGCGGGAGGCGACCTCGCAGGGTTGTTGTAGCAGACCCATCTCGCAATTTGAGCTAATAGTAAAATTCCCCAACTAGGCTCTTGGCTACAATTTGGTGGAGAAAGCTTGGGCAAAGTAATCCTCCCCCGAAATCTGGACTCCCCAACTTGATCACTTGGGCTGTACAGATTTTGGAACGTAGAGAGAACGGGAATTCAAAAGGAATTGCTGCAGACACAGAGATAAATAGGAAGCTGTGTGATTGTGTTTCTTGTGTGAAAGGCCATAAGGGCAAAGGGACTGTCGTGGGTGGCTATCCCCCTTTCTGTCTTTGGTCGTACGCTCTTCAGCCGGCTAGGTGCGAGCAACCCGGAGAGGAACGTACAGCTACCCTTGGGCGTGAAGTCGGAGTAGGTCTTTCCCGACGCCCTTTTTGTTATTTTCTGGCAGGTGGGAGTGCAGGAATAGGTTCTGCCCAGGTTCCATAAACCGCCCCCGTGTCCACACACAAAATTCCCCACAGTTAAAAATCCCCCTTGGACGGGCGGGCTAGGGTAAGGAGAGGGTCCTTGACCTGAAGCCAAGGCGCAAGGGTGGGAGCAGCTCCAACAGGGGTGCTCTTGGTCACACAGGTAATCCCCCTTGGACGAGTGAGGTAGGCGAAAGTAGGGAGACGTCCCTGACTCGAGGCTGTAAATCCTTGCACAAGGGAGGAAATAGGATAGGCTCTCCGTAAGGATTTGGAGCCGACCAGGATAGGCTCTCCATAAGGATTTGGAGCCGACCAGGATAGGCTCTCCGTAAGGATTTGGAGCCGACCAGGATAGGCTCTCCGCAAGGATTTGGAGCCGACCAGGATAAGCTCTCCGCAAGGATTTGGAGCAAAACAGGATAGGCTCTCCGTAAGGATTTGGAGCCGACCAGGATAGGAATTCAGGGGAATCACAAAGATTCCCAGGGGTTAGCAAAGGTTTTGTGGACGCCCCAGAAAGGCGCACGGAACCATAGCTCTGTGCATAGGCAGAGGATAGGTTTACGGGTAGGAGTCCGTGGGAGATCATAAAGGAAGGTTTCCTATACCCGCTGGGAGAGAATAAGATCCCCTCCTAGACCAGGACTTGAAATGGAAGAAGCACAGTTAGCCGCAGAAAGGTGCATTAAGGCCGAGGAGCCAAAAGACCGCCTAAAGAAATGGATCCTTGGAAAGGGACCTAATCCATGGAAGGCGGGCGGTCTGTGGACCAAAGATCCCTTCGAGACACTGTTGCTAGTGTATAACTCGAAGACCCAGAAGAAAGGACTCAGGAAGGTGTCTAAAACTGAAAAGGATAGATGGGCATCGTGGGGAATTTGGATGATAGCCCATGAAGCCACGGCAGCCTACAAAAAATTAGAGGAGGAAAGACAGCCCCTTAAAAGGCAGGTAGAGGAATTGGCCGAGCAAATTAAAGAAAAGGCGGCTGAAATAGCCATGCATATTAGGGCTAGAGAAGAAGCAGCACGCCAAATAGAAAGCGACAAGCTAGAGAAGGAGGTCATGAGAAGCTATATACAAGACCTAGAAATAAGGGTTAAGCAAGCAAAGCAGGCAGCGGATTATGTTTTGGCTCACAAGGCTGAAGGAGATCCAAAAGCTAACCACATTAAATGCGAGCAACGCATCCGTGAGCTCGAAACTGCTTTGGATCTCCGCCACTCATTAATATCCACCGTGAGCCCTCAGTATATAGAGACGATTGACTGGGGCAAAGAAGAACTACACTATGCTCCATCGGAAGCTAGAACACCCCCACCTTTTAATCCTCAATGGGAGCAAAATAACCAGGAAGACGTAATAAATGCATGTCCTCCTAAACAGGAGCAGCCCCTACCAGTACAACCGGTAAAAACGAAATGGCTGGTGGAGACCAAGGCTACTGGCAACGATGGGACAGTGACTAAAACCGTGATGGAAACTGTCCCCTGGTCCCAGACAGAGGTCCGAGCCATAGCAGATTACCTGGGAAAGCTTGATGCCCAGACTGGGGTGCAATGGTTAACCAGAGCCTATATAGCTTACCCCAAGGCCAAGGGACAGGATTTAACGCAGGTAGCAAGGATGTGCATAGACCCCTCATACATAGGGGCCTTTGAAACTGCAGCCATAACTATAGACCTGGCTGAAGTAGAGATTAGCGAATGGATGGCTAAGGTGGCAGACATCCTATGGCCAGGAACCATGCTGCGAACCAAATTTCTATCCGAAAAACAGTCCCCGGATGAAGCCCCTGATGCCTATGTGGCTCGGAAAAAGATTTTAGGTATTTTAGCAGGCATGGTGGACCTCGACGCGGGAGGGCAACCCCTATTGGATGACTATGATTTTATACGGGAAGTATATGAGGGTCTACATGCATCTACCAAGATGTATATGGGGTTGGAGTCATTAAAACTACACACTCTGACCTGGGCCCAATTCATGGAGCAGATCAGTGCAGCCTCGAGGGCATATCGGACCGCGAGGGTGGAGCAGGAGACCCATTCGGAATCCTATAAGCCCCCAAAAGCGGGAGGCAAGAGAGTAGGAAGAGATGGAGAACCGTTACATGCAGTAACCTACCAGAACCACGGCCCACACACCCGATATCCCCCCAGGGACGCAAAGCCAGGAGGGAACGCGGGGAACGGGAGGCCAGAATATTACCGGAAGGAGTATAGGGGGCCCCCCGCGCACAAGGACCAAAGCCGAAAAGAATTAGCAGGGACTATTTCCCAAGCCTCCAGGAATGGGGTATGGAGAAAGCTCCTCAGCATGGGAGTACCCCGGCAGGAGATAGACCACCTGCCCAATGACGAATTAGTGGCCCTCCTGCTAGGAAAATTGGGAGAGGGACGCCAGAAGCCCCCTCCCGAAGGGGCGTCCGATTAGGACAGCCCGGGATCCCTCCCAACACCAGGGGCCGAGGCTGGACCTAGGATCCCACGGGCACAAACCCAGCCTGATAGGCGCCGCCATCGAGGGGCACCCATATCCCGCCATACCAAAGCCCCGATCACCACCTTAAGTACTGGAAATCCAGATCCCATGGTACCGGCCAAAGCGAATTCCCCGTCACTCCCCTCTTGCCCACAGGTGGTGGCCCGGCTCACCCCCAATTTCTGGGGGCGACCGCTAGTAGAGGCCAAAGTAGGACACGACCCCCCCATCAGTGCCCAGCTCTTAGTAGACTCTGGGGCTGCGGTTAACACCATGCACCCTGAGTTGGTACGAATAGGGAATAAGGGCCCAGGACACATGGAGCTAGTGGGGTACGGAAAAGGGAAACAACAGGCAGCCATCTGGAACAACATTCCCCTGCGGATCGGGCCTATCCTGGACTGCATTAAGGCCTGTGAGAATCAGGGAGAGGACGACGGCATTCTGGGAGTTGGGTTCCTCAAACGCCACCGATTGACCATAGATTTAGCCAACGGCTTCCTATGGCAATTGGAGGATGGTCCCCTCCATATCTCGGCCATCCATCGATGTGCTGCCCTGAAAGCCCCCATGCCCCTATTCCCCGTTGCCACCGACCTGTGGGTACAGGAGTACCCCGAGGTTTGGATCACGGATAAAATGGAGTGCGGCACCGTCAGAGGAGCGTGCGTGCTCATTGAAGGGAAGGACCCCCCCTCCACAGAAACAATACAGATATCCCAGGGAAGCCGAGGAAGGGATAGCCAAAACAATCGAGGGATTGCTCAAATGGGATGTCATCAAGCCCATGCAATCCGTATGTAACTCGCCGCTTTGGCCCGTGCTGAAAGCGGATGGAGTGACGTGGAGGATGACCGTGGATTTCAGGGCCCTAAACGCCGCCACTCCCCCTGTGGCACCAGTGGTAGCCAAGTACAATGAAATCCTGACAGCTATCGCGGCAGGGGCAAAATACTACAGCGTCATCGATTTGGCCAACGCCTTTCATTCTATTCCCCTCCACGAAAGCTGTCAGTACAAATTCGCATTTGAATTCCGGGGAATGCAGATGGCGTTTACGCGCTGCCCCCAGGGATTCCACTCGAGCCCCAGTATATGTCACACCCACGTGGTTAAGATGTGGACCAAGCTGCGACCTACGTCGCGGCCCCATGTCCTATCCTACGTGGATGATATCCTGATCCACTCTAGCTCTGAGGAAAAAACCACGGATATAACCAGGGAGGTCTTAGAATTGATCAGAGACACCGGCTTCAAGGCCAACCGCGATAAGGCTCAGCTGGTAAAAACCCAGGTCAAATATCTGGGACTGAGCCTGCAGACAGATTGTAGGACTCCCGACGACCAGAGGGTAGAGACTATCGGAAAACTCCCCGCCCTGACGGACGTGGCCTCCCTAAGAGCACTGCTAGGCACATTTAACTTCTCCCGGGAATTTATAGAAGCCTTCGCCCCCAAAGCTAAACCTCTGTACGCCCTGTTAAAAAAGGGAGCGAGATGGGAGTGGGGACCGACGCAGGAAAAGGCCTTCGCCACCCTAAAACAGGACCTGGCTAAAGCCCCAGCACTAGTGCACCCCGATGTCACCCAGCCGTTCTATATTCAGTTGGCAGTCTCGGACAGCCATGTAGGAGCCATTCTGCTGCAGCTCCGAAACAGAACTCAGAGGGCGGTAGCATACGCATCCCGAATCTCTCCCCCACTGAGATTAAATTCGGCCCTTGTGAGAAAACTTGCCTGGCCCTAGTGTGGGCCCTAACTAAATGGGAATTTATTGTGGGGGGAGCAAGAGTCATTGTGCAAACCCCCCACACTCCCTTGAAATACATTCTGTCCGGAAAAATCCAGGACGGGCAGGTCCACAATGCCCGGATCGCCAAATGGACACTGGAGCTAGTTAAGAGAGGCGTAGGCTACCAGAGGCAAGCCAGTGAGCCACCTGCCCCATATGGGTTGATTGTAACCGGCTCGGCGCACGAATGTCCTTTACCTCCCATTACTAATCATTCCTGGCCTGTTACCCCGGGAGAGCCTTTAACAACTGCTCTCGAGAAAGGCTTCCACTGTTGGTTCTGTGATGGATCCTCCTATTGCGTAGACGGCACCCGCTTCACGGGATACGGAGCCATCCGAGCCAACGATGCTCAGACCCTAGAGGGAACGGCGCGCCCCCACTCTAGTCAAGCCGCAGAAGTGAATGCGGTACTAGCAGTATTGAGATTCGAGCCCCTCGACACCCCAGTAGCCATATATACTGACTCCCAATGGTCAGTGAACGCGGTGACCGATTGGCTCCCCATATGGGCAAACCGCGAGTGGAAAACTAACGACGACAAGCCAGTCGCTCATGCCGATGTATGGGCACAGGTGGCTAACCAGATCCTAGCCCGCACCGCGGCCACCCAGGTCTTGTTTGTAAGAGGACACCAAAAGGGAACCCAAGAGGAAGCAAAGTGGAACAATCAGGCTGACTCCCTAGCTAAGGAGGCCGCCCAAATGCCCGAACCCCCAACGCCCCTGAGTCCGATCAATGTGAACCCTAAAGATCCATTGATGCCCCCCACTATGGATTTAGCCCAACTTCAGAAAGATGACAAGGAAGTGAAGGAACTAAGTGTCATAGGCAGAGATCCCACCGGGAAGTACAAGATAGAACAAAAGGAAGGTGTGTGGTGGGCAGTAGATAGTGAGGGAAATTACAGCTGGATTGTCCCCGTAGAACTCCGGGGAGACCTGATCCAGTTTGTGCATGAGATAGGGCACCGGGGTAAGCAAGGAACGTATGAAAGGGTGAGAGAGGCCGGATGGTGGCCCAAAATGCGGGAAGAGGTAGACCGGTGGGTGGACAATTGCTTGGCCTGCGCTATGACTAACGCTGACCCGACAGGCCCCAAAGCCCCCATGGGACATCAGCGCATTAAGGGACCATGGGTGCGCCTACAAATTGATTTCATAGGACCCTTGCCCACCACCGCCAGGCACAATAAGTATTGTCTCACCATTATCGATCCCTTTAGCAAGTGGGTCGAAGCCTTTCCCACTAAGGACAACACGGCGCTTACCACAGCCCGCATCCTCTTTACCCAAGTGTTCTCCCGCTTCGGGATGGTGCGCGAGCTGGACCATGACTCTGGCCCCCACTTCACCGGAGAAATCATGAGGGAGCTTTGTCGGGCCCTAGGAATTAAACAAAGGTTTCACATCCCATACCACCCGCAGAGCTCGGGGGGGATTGAACGTACCAACAGGACCCTGAAGGAGGCGCTGCGCAAGGTAGTGAAAGCCTCCGGGAAGGACTGGGATGCAAAACTCCCCATAATTCTCATGGCCTTCAGAGGCACAGTGGCATCCCATGGCTTCACGCCGCACCAAGTCATGACAGGGCACAAGATGATCATGCCTGAGACGTTCTGGATTAGCACCGCTCTGCCTTCCGAATTAGAGCCTGTGTTGCTAAATCAAGAATGGATCAGGACCCTCCTGCAGAGCCTGAGCCAGATCCATAAGCAAGTAGCCAGGAACCTTGGGAAAAATATGCAGGCAATGGATAATAAATTAGGATGGGTGCGCAATCCCCAGCAGTGGGACCCGGGGCAGCAAGTTCTGTACAGGAACTTTTACCAGCACAAGCATGCCCTGTCCGCTAAATGGTGTGGCCCCGTTAAAATCACAGAAAGAGTGTCACCTGCTGTGTACCAGGTTTGCATCCCAAGCAAACGCGGGGACAAACTCAAATATTTCCATTCCTCTCAACTGAAAGAGTGGAAGGGGGAACCCATACCCATCAAATCCATCCGAGAGTGGCCAGAGCCCCCTCTGATCGATTTAACAGAGACTTTCTTGTGTGATGAGGGAGGTTAGGCCCCCAAGATTGGTCTCTCACACCATCTCTGTTTCCCTACAGGGATTTGAGATGGCGCCCTGCGCATGGGTTCTATGGACCTTGATATGGCTGGGCATGAGCAGCGCCCAACCTACATACCATACCCAATTCGAGACTACGTGGGAATTCAACATAGAGGCAGACTGTCAATGGGCACCCCCTTACGCAGGGATCTTTGAAGTCTTGGACGCTATGGGCGAAGCACGCACCTGGTATGACAAGAAACTACCCCTTAAGATTAAAACTAGGATATACGTCACGGAAGCTAGGACAGTAAAATCCGAGGTCATCATGTTCGGGCCGCAAGGGCATATGTGGGTGGAAGCCGACGCAGGAAGTCTCCCGCTCGCCCCCGGATTTTGGAACCGGCATCGGTTCGATCCCCCCCTTAGCAAGGTGCCTGCCTCCTTCCTCACCACCCTCACCTTGGACAACCAGTGTCGCCCTACATGGGCATGGAAATCTAGGCTCTTCCTGTGTCGCAATCTCACTCGAACCCCAACCAGATGCGAGAGTGACTGTCACAGTATGAAATGCCCCTATATCCCCATTTATGCCCCTGCCATCCTTAGGGAGCCCCCGATGTATGTGGGGAACCTAGTAATTAGGAGGGATGTGTGTGTCTATGCATACACCGAGACTCAACCTGTGATCACAACCTTAGTTTTGAACCTCACGGCAGTGAATGTAGCACGAGCCATTCCCTCCTGTCGCCCTTATTTAAAAGCAGCCTGGGCACAATGGGAGCAGATGGAAAAGAAATGGCAACCCACATCACACCCGCTGTTCAGAGAAAAACGAGATACGGTAGGAACTATTCTAGGAGGTCTCGGAGTAGGAGAAGGAGTATTAAATGCCATTGGCACCGAAGTAATAGCCAACAAGCTTGGGCTAGTAGGGTCCAAGACCAAGGATGCCGGGGTATCCATAGCCTCCGGCCTGACAAATGTGGCGCAGGGAATCGATATAATAGGGCATATTCTGCCACAATGGGTAGGAGTGGAAAGGGAAATTATCCTGGAATTAGGAAAATCTCTGCAAGGTGGCATATATAACCTGTCCATAGCCATACAGTGCACCCAAATCCAGAGCAGCCTCATGGCCTTCGCCTCCCAATTAATACAGGCCTCTCTCATGAGGCTGATCCATCCAGAAGTACTAGGCTTGCTCAAGATCAGGTACCCTGATTCCCTTCAGTACCCAGCAGACCTAATGACTGTAACTGGGGCCCAGTGGAGGGATATGACACTAAAGATTGGAATATATCATGAGAGGGTCTGGGACCCAAAAATCATGCACCCGGTCTCCCATTTGGGTCTGCCCCTATCAAAAAGCAACGCCACCATGATCCCCGACACAATACTACACTGGTCCAATGGTACACACATGTATGACCTTGCAGGCTGTGTCAAAACCAGGCAATGGATGCATTGTTATGGCGGCTTAGAAGGTTCCCCCATACACAGCATCCAAGAACATGTCATAATTCCCATACGAACCACAATAATGGTACAGATGACCCATGATTGTTTCTGTCTGCGCTCTCCTTGTAACTACCTAACCATTCTGCCCCAGGAGTATGATATAGATATAGACCGATTTAAAGGGAACCCCTGTTTTTGCCGGATTCATGTGAGAGACTGCCTAGGACAGGAGTTTTACCTGCATGAAGTAGTCAAAGAGTATGTTAGCGAATCCATATACCAGGTTGATAGGAAGCTGTTGAGGGGATTCCACATAGAGGATGAACTGGCAGTTTCTAAATGGCTCCGCTTGCTTTCAAACCTCAGCGAAGCCGCCCAACAAATTGAGCAGACTGAGGCCCGCATTAAGATAGCAGTAGACCTCCGAGCCAAACAAATTTTGCGGATCACACAGGAAATACAGCAAGCCACCGCCACATCATGGTGGGGGGACTGGGACTGGTCTGCAACTGGACAGGCCCTACTCAAATTGGTTACCAACCCCGTGGCTATTATAGCGATTGTGCAGGTCATCACCGCCGTGGCCACTGTGGGTTTGATCCACTGGGTGCGGAGACAGATGGCTGAGATTAGAACCCTCCGGGGAGAACTAGATCTTCCCACACGGGCTGCTGAGTCACACCAGCAGTCTATTTACTAGAGGGGCGCCGCACCACGCCCCCTTCCCTTACCGCTTCACTTTTCTTTTAACACATTAGCAAGGCGGGGGGGTTCCCCCCCACCTTTTGGAGTGAGGTAGAAAGTTGTCATCCTTGGGGGTGCCACAGGGCTGTTTTGCCGGCTTGCTAAAACAGGTCAGCTGGCAAGGAGAGACCACCCTAGTGACATCTGGCATCAGTACCAAGGAAGACTGCTTTCTGCCTCAGCACAGCTCTGGTAACCAGAGCGCTATGGAGTTAACCCCTCAGCAAAAGAGGGCCTCATTTTCACGAACTGCCCTTCATATGAGAGTGAGTCGACTTGCAGCCGCTGGATCTGCATACTACCCAGCACACAACCAATAGCCGGCACCGGAGGCATGTCAGCACAATCCCCCAAATTTGCATACGACCGGCCCAGCTGCCTGGACCAGGTCGACTCACTAGAGATAACAAGGGAGAAACAGAGACATGCTCCTTTTTTTAAAAAATTCTAAATCTTTCCTTTGACCAGTATGTGGAGTGGGGGAATTCTCCCCCATCCCTTTTCTTGTGTGTGCAGGCTGAGCTAGTTCATCATCCTTGGAGGTGGACCACTATGACAAAGTAATGCTAGGGCGGGTCAGCACGCCCGGTGGGACATCTCATGAGATGGCTCACCTGGGAGGGCCAGCAGGAAACGCCCTTGGCATTGCACACTGTCGCACCACCAAGGATGCCGAACTTAATCAGCATGTCGGTTGCCCTCTTACGAGGGCTCCAACAGAGCAATGCATCCCAAGGCACACAACTGAACCCACTAATTCGCACTACCTCCCAAGTTAGGAGGACCCAAAGTCCCGATTTACTCATCCTGACCCTCGAACCCCAAGTCATCTGGAATCAAAATTTTCTCCCCTCAAAAATGGTTTAATGGGCGGCTGTATGTCCCTTTGTCCAGCTTTAGCGGCCACTTTGCATATTTTCCCAGCATACCCCAGCCCAGGGCGGTGATAGCCAAATCAACTCAGCGCCCAAAGTAGAACAGCCGCTGCGCTCACACGCTGGCCCCACATGACCTGAACCAGCCAATCACCTTATCTTGGCTGGAAGAGCAGGGCCTCGCCATCGAGACTCCCAGGGAGGAGCCCGCAGCAAGTGACTGGGCGTAGTGACTGTGCGGCAGGCACACTCTCTCAGCCCCAAACGATTTGTTGTTGTAGTTGTTAGAACCAGGGCCTTAAGCCCTACAGGTAGAATTTTAGCGTGCATGTATTTGTTGTAGATAGAGATGTGTATGTCTCTTGCATGTATCTTTATGGTGATGGTGCTATAAACATAATGTATGCATATGCATGTTTGTTTGTTCGTTTTGGTGATGGGCCGTCTAGACACTTTAAACTCAGGCAATCTCTCCGCCATGCATCCACCTGCCTCTCTGAGAGACGCAAGGGGGGGGGTGAAACTTTAACCTACATGTCAACACCCCCACCCCATACTATAGACCTTCTCCTCTAAAAATTCTCCACGGGAGGTAAGCCCCAACGCGCTGCTGGTCCGTGTCCGTCCCTGTGGGTGCCAGGCGAGACGTCAGGTCCTCCAAGCTGTCCTCCACGTTGCCAGATGCTCCCCATTCCAGGGTTGAGACTCCTACGCCCCCGTCCTCCAGAGATGTCCTCCATGCCATACTGCCATTGATGTCCTCAAAGATTGCTTTAAGACGCAGTCGGTGTCTTCTACTCCTCCTGTTCCAGATTGTCCTCAATGGTCCTACATTGGGATTCTGCCTCTCCAGATGCCAACAGTGACCATACTGCCCGCATCCAAGGAGTCTACAGCCGCTTGGACACTGCTTGCAAGGGAATTGTTCTCTGCAAGCCATCTACACCCACTACTGTCCCCTCCAGTACATCTGTATGCCCGTTTTCCCAGACATACCCCCAAAGACTCTAATAGGGACATTCATAACCATTCCAGATGAACTCTGCATCCGTATTACTGTGCAGACTTGGACTCATGTTACATTTACTCTCTCTCAGCCATTGGTCTCCAAATCCCTGAACATTGGACTCACATACACATTGAACTCTCTATTCATATTGCATATTGAATGCAATCCACATCAAACCCATATTGATGGACTACTGCTTTTCCATTGCATATTGTATGCATTTATTGGTGTTTATGTTTACCTTGTGAATGAGTGATGTGTATGAATGGGTTCCTGAACAAAAGGTCATCTTCCCCCACCATTGAAACACTAGTGGTCATGCTTCCCTTAGTAGGAAACCTCACTAAATTGACACTCCAAAATTTCCCATGGCAAAGGTTTATTTCGAGAGCGTCCATCCCCTTTTGCAACGGGTCTGAAAGCTCTCGAGGGGGGGGGGAAATGTTATCATATATGCTTTTAATATAAAATTTTGGACTGTGTGTGGAGTTCCTTCATGACCTCAAACTGACCTGCCAGGCTAGCAGCCATGATCCCAAAAGCAGTGGGTCATGTAGGCAGATGAGTCAGACTCACAAGACCCCTGAAAAACAATACTTTGGAAAGGTTTGGGAGTTGCTAAATGGGAAAGCCATCACCTCCAAAAGTAAAATCTTTGTTTTAGGTCTCACATTGATGAGCCAGTGATTAACTTAACTCCTCTACCATCTCCTCTTGATTGTTGTCAGACCCCTTTGCTTAGACATGACAATGCAAAGCCTTAGTTTGCAATGCAATACCTTTGTCTAGGCTTCAGCCAAGCCATTAAGCACCTTTGCCAGAGGGGATATTTTCCCCATAAAAACCCCCAGTTGTAGGCTCTCAGTGTGCCAGTCTGGAGGTCTGCATACTCCATGTCAGTCTGATCTCTGAACTGGACACCGACAAGAGCTGCTCAAACTCAGACTTGTCCCAGAAATCACTGTCTCATTCGGATCCCCGAGGAGAATCTCTGCTTTGGTAAGCATCACCATTAGTCAAGCCTCAAACTATCCCCACTGCTAACCACTGATTTTCCTGAGCCTTGTATGTGTGTGTGTGAGAGAGAGCATTGTGTGATTGTCTTTATCTTTAATAAATTGGACATTATTAATTAGACAAGCCTGTCTCTGCTCAATTTCTTGGAACCCCGATCTTCTTGGTATACACAGCGGGAGGCGACCTCGCAGGGTTGTTGTAGCAGACCCATCTCGCAATTTGAGCTAATAGTAAAATTCCCCAACTAGGCTCTTGGCTACAGGCAGGAGAAGTCCCTGCTCCAACACCCTACCCTGCCAATGAAGACTTTCTCCCCCTTGAGTGATCGTATCAAAAACTGCATTGTTTTCAAAGACATCTGACAGCGGTGAGACAATTGATTAAATTATTTGTACTGCCTTTTGGAATGAATAATTTAACAGCCTATCCCCTGTGACAGGAACAAGCAGCAAGGAAATTTTGCTCTGCCATTGAAAGTCAGCCAGCTACTGCTGAAAAAAAGAGTAATGGCCCTTGGTAACTTTTAATATAATTCAGGATGGCAGCTGCTTGCTTCTTTGGCTTTTTCTCCTCCTTCTCCTTTTGGATTCTGTAGTGCAGCAGCATCCAGTGGGCCTAGTCTCAGACCATTTACAGTGCTTATAGCAGAGCCGGTGCATCCATTAGAGAGAGTAAAGTAAGTGCCTCAGAAAGTAGACTCAGGGAGAGAGCAATGGCTCCTGCTGAGTCCTCCCTTCCCCAATATTGCTTTTTCTTGAGGGATATAGCTTTTTGTGCCATTTTACCTGCTGCCTTCAGGTGTTGTGGTAGACGGTGGCATCCCATTGCCAGTGCTGAAGTCAGATTTCTTCCATTGTCACTTTCTGTACAGGGAATGGAATATGTGTCATCTTGTCATCTGTCTCCTTTGGTGACAGCCCAGGCTACAGCTCTTTTCTACTTACAAGATGAGGTGTCAGAATCAGCACTTATACAGACTCTGAAGTTCTGTGCCCTTACTCGAACTCACACACTCCATCTCACCTTACTTAAGACACTGAACATAAAGAAACTTTAAAACACCAAGTTGTGTTCATGCCGAGCAGTCTGATTAATTTACTGACAGCTGTCTTGTGCTTGAATATAGCCTATGATGTGCAGGTTCCTTATTTAATAGTTATAGTACTTAATGGAATATGGAAAGTTTGAGAAGATCACATTGAGGAGAAATTCTTCTTAATTTAGGGGGTTCAGGTTCAGTGCTTGCCATACTCCATGGAAAATTTAAATCCACACATCATTAACACTGAATTCTGGTAAGTAAGTTAAGACACCATTAATAATTTATAACGAGGAGCTCAGCATATTCTCTCTCAGCCCTGGTCTCTTTCTCCTTCTTTGCTTTCTTTCATTACATTTGGGATTTAAATCTTGAAGAATGCTGCAGATGAATGTTATAAAAGGAGGCAAACAAACAAACAAAACCTCTCTGGGGAGAGAGATATGCTGAGAAAATGCTCATTCTTTAGTCAAATTTTTATGACTGAACAGCAGCATTTTATCTTCTGAGAGCTTTCTCTGGTGGCATGAGCATCCCCAGAATGAAAAATCACCTCCATGGAAACCCAGATTGTTTACCCTTTCAATTTCAAAGGAATGTTTCTGCTCTAGAATCATGATGGATTCTGTTGTGAATATCCATCCCAAGGGACTGATCAGAGTCTTGGCAGGGCTGAATTGAGAGGACATCGTGGTGGAGACGAGCAATTCAACTGATCTTCCCCTTCGACAAGAACTTGTTGTGCTGGGAAACTTTTTGTGATACTTCATGTCAATCAATGTTCAGCATTCGCCCAACTGAATATTCTCTTTCTTCTGCAAAACAGATTTTTGTCTTAATTTATGTGTGAATATATGAACTGCCCAGAAAGTAGTAAAGAAATAAATATTTCCCATCATGGTCACACAGAATGTGAACTACAGTAGGTCATGTAATACTGGATTTCAGGGCATCCGTCCAGAGCTCAGGAGCCTTGCAGCTGAAGATCTAGAGAGTTTCAAATGATGGAAACTATGCTAAAATGGCCTAATATTAGCACTTGGGTTTACATAGGCCTGATGGGGTTGGATCTTCAGCATTCGGTTTAGCATTAGGGCAGTAGAGCCAAACTCTCTTTTATTCATGATGTGATAATGGAGCTATGGTTTGAGCAAATTCAGCATTTGAAACTCCATGTACACAGAGCATTCTGTTTTTGCCTGATGTTACCAATACAAAAAATAGAACTTCTCCCAGCCATCATTTGGCCCTACGTGCTCCAACAGGATGACTGCATGGATCCACTGGAAAATGAAACAACCTACTGTCATACTTATCTCATATGCAAATAGAGCATGAATGTTTAAGTGCATTTTTTTTATTAAAAAAAAATCAGGCTTCAAGTTTTCAGCTATTTTACACCAAGAGCCAAAGTAATACATAAAAACACAGATGAGCTGTTACTTTTCCTGTTTTTGCTTTATATACTAATATGATTAATGAATCAATGCCTTATACAAATGTAGCCAGTACTCTATAGATGGATGTAACTGGAGTTGAAAATATAGTAGGCCTTTCGGATCCTTAGCGGTTCAGTTCCATGACCCTTCAAAGATGTGAAAAAATGCAGATGATCACACCCCATATTATTAAATGTCAGCAACATGAATGCATACACTTTAGCATGTCTGCATTCATATTACTTATTTTTATTAATATGGGGTGTGGCAATCTGAGGATGATAAAATTAATGGATCCGAAGCCCACAGATCCAAAGGACAATCTGTGCTTAATCTTTTTTACACTTATTTTATCAATATTCTACAGCCAACCCACTTAGGCTTCAAAAGTGCATTTTAAAATCAGAGCCATGGTAACATAAGATTGCTAGAACCAGAATATATTTAGAGATGTGTTAGATTGCTGGCATTTCTGGAATCTTTAATTTGGCATTTAATTTCTTTTTTAAAGTGCTGTGTATCCACATCATTCACAAGAATGGGTTTTTGCTAGGAGTGCCAAATAGTTCTTTCAGTCTTAACAGCCATGTAGAGGGAGTCTCAGTGGTGCTATCTTGCATGACACCTGCTGAAATTGTATCTTTTGTGTAGTTATTAATGTCCTTAAGACCCCTGGTCTCTCTTGCACCTGGACACTCTGCCTTTTGCTGAGAAAGGCTGGGAGCTGTCCTCCTACATAATAAGCTTCTACTCTTTGTCTATTTGTTTCTGTCAGCCTACCTATCTGCTAAAAGAATATTTGTTAACCTTTTTCAGGTCATGGGGCTCCTTTGAGAATCCAATGAACTCCACAGACCCTCCTCCATAGAAAATGCACATAAACACACTCAAAAATTTGCATGCAATTTATTTAATTGCACTGAAAATCTGCCGCTACCACCAACTGATTTGGATTCTCCCTTTATAGCAATGCAATGGGACACTGGAATTATCACATGGGGAAATCCCATGCAAAAACAGGGGTTTAAATTGGAAAAAACTCCATGAAAGTGGGTTGATTTTCACAAGATCATTGTTAAACTAATGTTAACCAGAATGGAAAGTGAAGGGAAATTAGACAAAAGCTGCTCCTTTTTACTTTCAGAAAATCCCAAGACAGGAGCATCTGTTCCCAAGCTCCATTCATTAGAAAGTCTCTTAGAGTTCCATCCTGGTCTTTCTCAATTTTTTCATAACCTCTTTTGAGAAAGATCTTGAAGATTCCCGCTTCTGCCCAACTGGTCATTTTATTGGGCAATTGCTGTCTCCTCACCTCTATGATGCTGAGCCTCAAGTAACTGAGCAGCTTCACCTCATTTAACCCTTTGTTCCCCCAGGAAAGGGCACAGATAATGCCAGGCCTTAATGTCAACCTTTTTCTCTCCTCAGAAATAAAGAACAGGGATGTAAATCTTTACTTATTTCATCCCTGCATGCAAAAATGAATTCCAGTTATTTTCTCCCTTCTTTAAAAGGAGACAAAAATTTCTGCACAATTTTTGAACACTATTTGTAGATTGGGATTTTCATGAAGAAAAATCATTTGCACTAAGAGATACAGGGCTTTTCTGTGCAGAAAACATAGAATCATAAAGTTGGAAAGAACTGCAATGGTCATCTAATCCAATGTCCTGCCATGCAAAAATACACACATGCCATGCACAAATACATACATGCAAAAAAAAAAAAAAATGTTCAGCCAGTTTCTGTTGAAACATGTGCAAAGGAGGAGAGTCCTCTGACATCTGAGGCAGTCTATTTCATTCTCAATTTGCTCTTATGGTCAAGAAGTTGTTCATTTTTTTAAAAAAAATATTAATTTTAATAGAAATAGTGTCATACATAACCTAAATAAAAACAAAGGACTGTGACAAAGAGAGAGAAAAACAGAAAATACATATTGCATACTACTACATATGTAAAATTACACATACATACACAACTAAAACTAAGCTAACCTAAAACTAATACTGACCACCAAGTCTCTATCCAAGAACACCAAACAATAGGTTATTAAAGTGCTAAAACTAATGCACACAAACATGCTAACACAACACACTAAAACACCAAGGAATTCTGATTCCCTGGTCACAAACTGTAATAAAAAATGTAAAAATTGATAGAGAAAATACACTATTCCACCATTATAAATTCAACTAAAAAACCTAATAGAATTACTGGTTCTACTAACCATAGCCACAAATTATTACACTGATAGGCCTGATGCAGACAGGCCTGAAGAGGCGTATGGGCGGCGCCATTAGGGTTCATGAGCGTGCAGCATCTGCACACTCACGAACCCTAACGTGTAATGGCAGTGGCGCCATTACAGAATGCCATTTAGATGGTGTTCGTAATGGCGGCACCGCAACTGCGCACCTGCTAGATGCAGCTGCGTGGATGCGGCGAACTAAAGGTGCCAAATGGCGCCTTTTTTCCTAATTGCGCTGCAACTGCAGTGCAAAAAAGGAGTGAATCTGCGCAGCAAAAAAAGGTGGTTACAGACCACCCTTTTTGAGTGCACCCCTCTGATATCTTACTGGTGAAAAAGTCCATAATTGGGCTTCAATCCACCATCGTCAATACTGCAGTTTGTTTCCAAGTTTGAGCAAACACTGTTCTTGCTGCCATTGTCATATATCAAGAAGTAGTCTATATTTACTATCCAGTTCTTTATGCATAATGGCAAACAGGAACATTTCTGGCTTCATTGCAAAATCTACTCTCTCTCTCTCTTTTTCTTTTCTTTCTTTTTTTTTCTTTTTCTTTTTTTTCTTTTTTTTTGTTAAACCAAGAAATTGTACACTAATAGTTTTTCACTTTCCTGCATATCCACCGCATATGAAAAAAGGAGCTCTCCTTATTATCCTAGCAGCATTGATTTTAGTCCTTTTCCCAACATTTTTGACAAACCACTTGGAGTTAGGTGCCATGTAAGCATCCTCTTCTACACATTTTCTTTTAAGTTAATACCCAGAGTAAGTTTTAGGTCTTTGGTCCACAATTTTTCCCATACATCTATTTGAATATTATACCCAAAATTTTCAGCCCAGCTTATGAAATCCTTTTCAGATTCATCTCCTGTCTCTAGTTACAGAAGATATCTATACACTTTTTAAACTGCATATTCAGCATTCTTATAAAGTCTTAAATAAAATTCATTTGTTCCAACCTCTGTGTCTAGATCTCTTTTATCTTGATTAAATCTCTCCTTAAGTTGCAAATGATGTAACCAACCAGATCTTTGCCTTCTTTAAGGAGCATCTCTTTTGATATAAGCCTATCTATCTTGTTCCAAGTACAAAAGATTTTTATAGAACAACCATCTCTAATTTTTAACCCATTCTCCCCTAAGCAAGGTTTCTTACAGTGAAGTGGCTAACACTACCTTAGGAAAAAAGCATTGTTCCTCTTTGTGGTCTCCATGCCTCACACAAATGGGTTATCCTTCACCTGTGCAGAGCATCACTCAGAACTTTCTGAAATGTTAGGTTAGCATCATGGCAGTAGCACCTCCCACCTTCAGCAATCCTATATAAGGACTGCTTCAGCAATATCATGAGGAACCATTCATCACCTTTGCTTTCACTTCAGGTATTGACCACTTAGATGCTGGTTTTGCCAGTTCAGATTTTTCATGTCATCTAGCATTTGGCACTTGAAGCCACACTCACTCTCTGACTTCTCCCTGAAGTGCATCTCTTACAGCATCAAGCTTTCAGGCCAGGATGGACACTCAAATTGCTTGTTATTTGGGCAAGATGCACATGTTTTCTGCTTGCAGGTGCTGTATCACCTTCATGCCCCAAGCTAGGAAGAACAAAGAGTTGTGGCTGAAAGTGTTTCTCTATAAAAGTGCTTCTGCCCAGTATGAAGCAAAACAGTCACTGGCTCACACCATCTCTGCCACATCAAAGATTGCCCATGTAAGCTTGGATACTCATTTAGCCTATACATGCCCTCCAACACGAGGAAATCCTTAGAGCTGGAATTGACAAGAAAGATGCCTAGGAAGAAGAAGCATTTGAGGTACTAGAAATATTGTCAGTCCTCATCTTCACACTGAACTGAACCATCTTTCCACCTGGTCTGAAACTACTTGATCTGAAGTGGCTTCTCACACCTTGAAAGCTCATAACTTCAGGATGATTTCCATAAAGGCTCACCCACTCATGTTATGAAAGACTTGGTTTTGGTCATCTACTCCAACAGCAATATACAGGAGAGCCCTCCAGTGAGACAACGAGGTCCAACCTCTTCTGGAGTACAACAAGAGGCTTCTAAAAAGGCCACAACTACTATTAATTGTGCCATCATGACCCAACTCCCGCAGCAGTCCACTCTAATCACTGGTATTTCAGATAGTAGATCAGATTCCATCCCTGCATCGAAATCTCCACTTGCTCTTGGTGTCCTGGACCGATCTTTACCCATAGATGGCATAAAGACATTAATCCATCTAATGATGAGGGTAGCAAAATTGCTTGAGATATCCACGTCCCAATCACAATCACAGATTGACAACCCGGTGTTCCACCAGCTTCAATAACTAGCCACTTTTCTGCACCTGTGCCTCTGCTACCTTAATTCGCCCAAGTTATCCACAAATCATGGGAAACTCCATCTTCCATTGAAAACTGAAAACCTTTACAGAAAACCTTTGCACAAGATTGCACAGGAAAGATGTTTCCTGTCCAACAAAATGTTGTTGTTGGGGATTTTTTGCACTGAAAAATCATGAGTATTTCAAACAAATTTTTGTGACCAAAGTCCTAAACTAACTATTAGAATGGTCTGCCCTCAAAGGCTGATGGCAACCGTTTGATTCCAGAAATCCCTGGAGGGTTTGATGGTTGGTATTGCTAGTGATTCTGTCAACACCTTGGTTAACACCTGGAATTATACTCTTACCAGGGCTATGGACAAAATTGCTCCCAAGTGTCCTTTCTAACCTGCTTCGAATAGCCCAGCAGAGCTGTTCAGTGTGGTAAGGGACCTGATTCAGACACCTGCCCCCCACAACTCATTATTAGATCCTTCTGTAGCTAACTGTGACACTTTAAATGATCATTTCACAGATAAAATCTCTCAAATAAGAGCCAATTTGGACACTGGTATTATAGCAGATTACCTAGATCCATTTCAAACTGGCTTTAGGGCAGGATATGGAGTTGAGTCTGCTATGGTCACCTTAGTGGATGATCTCCACCTAAGCATCAACAGGGGAAGTGTGTCCCTGTTGATACTTTTGGACCTCTCAGCAGGTTTTGATACCATCAACCATGGTATCCTTCTGGAATGCCTGGGGCAGCTGGAGATTGGAGGCACTGTACTGCAGTGGTTTTGTTCCTATCTCTCATGTAGATTCCAGATGGTGATGCTTGGGGACAGTTGCTCCTCCAAAAGGAAGCTTAAATATGGTGTCTCTCAAGGTGCCATATTGTCCCCAATGCTATTTAACATTTACATGAAACCGCTGGGAGAGATCATCCGGAGGCATGGGGCGAGGTACTATCAGAAAGCTGATGACACCCAGATATATCTCTCCATGTTTTGAACTACAGCATTAACTAAGGATGCCATTTCCACTCTGAATGAATGTCTTAGGGTTGTAATGGAATGGATGAGGGAAAACCTACTGAAACTGAATCCAGATAAGATGGAGGTACTTGTTGTTGGCACCCCTAACTCAGGTATGGAGGTTTGTCAATCGGTCCTAGACGGGGCCACACTTTCCCTAAAGGACTGTGCTGTGCTTGCAGCTTGTTGTTGGAGCCCGTAAGCCAGGTAAGGAGGTTTGTCAAATGGTCCTGGATGGAATCACACCTCCTCTAAAGGACTGTGTTCACAGCTTGGGGGTGCTCCTGGATCTGTCGCTTCATATGTCAGCTCAAATAGATGTGACAGCCAGGAGTGCTTGCTATCAGCTTTGGTTGATACGCCACCTGTGTCCCTTCCTGGAGGCTGGGGACCTTAAAAAAACTGTGGTACATGTGCTGGTAACCTCATGACTTGATTTCTGCAATGCACTCTACATAGGGCTACCTTTGTGCCTAGTTCAGAAACTTCAACTAGTCCAAAACATGGTAGCCAGGTTGGCCACTGGGAATTCCAGGTGCGACCATATTACACTAGTTTTAAAGTACCTTCATTGTTTTTTTGTGAAGCTTGCGGGCTATGTGGCCATGTTCTAGAAGAGTTCCTTTCTGACGTTTCGCCAGCATCTGTGGCTGGCATTTTCAGAGAATGATAACTTGAAAAAGGATTGGATATATAAATCCTGTGTGGCCCTGGGAAGGAAGGAGTAATTTGCAAATGTATTGTTCTGTTGCTAATGGCAGTCCTCAGGGTGGGAGGATATGCAAACAAGGATTAATGTCTGCTAACTGGTGCTCGTTGTCTGCTGGGAATCCTCTGGCCTTAGGCTGTTTCTCATTTGCATAGGTTGAGTCTTGACCTTGCTGTCCTTCTGGACTGGTAGCCAAGCCTTGTTTACCCTCAGGGTTTCCTCTTTCCTGTTGAAATTGTCCATGTGTTTATGGATTTCATAATCATTATGGATTTCCTGTTGGTGTCTTACACAAGCTTCCCTAAAAATATGGTTGAATGTTTTTAGAATGTCCACATTCATCTCAAGTTTGAAAAAATGGAATGGCATATGCAGTGCCATTATACAGGCAGATGCACATATGGTGCACATGTCCATTGGGATGGTTATTGAGTTCAATAGCTGGGTGTGAATTCAATTGAATGACACTACCATTTAACATAAGGGTTGCATTGTAAAATAACTCCACACAATGAGATTTATGCCATGCAGTCTCAAGGCAGGTATCTGGGCATTATCTTTGCTAAAGAGTCTATGCCCTTTCCAAAAAGTTTAAGCAGTGCAAATGTTTTACCACAAAAATGTTGATTTTGTGTTCCCTCATTGGCAACAATAAATGGCCAACATATGGAGTGGTGCTTTCGCTCTAAATGGAATACTTCTGTCTTTTCTAATGTCACATTCTCATCAGATCTGTTTGCCATTGTGTAATGAAGTCACTCAAGTAAGTGAACCCTAATTCAGAGTACTTATGGAGGGATGAAAAAGAAAAAAAAGAGGGATGAAACCACAGCAAGGATAGGTTGGCTGTGAGCAGTAGCAAATAGCCATGAAAAATAAGGAATTTTCCAGGAAGGAGCAATGAATCAGGACTTTTGGTTCAGTCCAGCCAATAATCAATTCAGTCTTCCTCACTAAAATAAATATCACAGATAACTTTCCTGATGTCTCCCGAGAATAATGGTTTTTCACACATTTGAAGCAATATGATTAAGAAGGCCACTGTACTGTAGTGGTCAGTGTTGAATTAGGACTCTGGCAGACCAGGGTTCATATCTCCGCTTAGCCATGGAAACTCACCAGGTGGCCTTCAACAAACCACACTCACTTTGCCTCAGAGAATGGCAATGGCAAACCTCTGAATAAATCATGCAAAAAGAAAAAAAAGATAGGTTCACCATAAGGTAGAGTCACCTTGAAGGCACTTACAAACAACAAATATGATTAAAATATTGTTTGTCTACAGATACACATAATTCCCCCCCCCCACCCCATTTTTTTTCCTCCTTGGCTGGTTGGTGATAAGTGAAGAACTCAAAAATGACACATTAAAGAAATGGAACTAACTAACCAGCTACTACTGTCAGATTAAGAAAACAAACCCTAATTTGTTGCATACCTAGGTCTGGAAAATGAGCAAGGGTCTATTAAGAATCTGACAATATACAGAAAAATAAATGCATTACTGAATAAGTGCAATACTGAACAATAAGTGCAATACTGAATGCCAAGCCCTTTTCCCATAAACAAGTTCCCAAAGACCTTTTTGTTTTGACAAGCCTTTGGGAACTGATGGTTTATGAAGAAAGGACTTAAGAATGTGCTGTATTTCTGATTATGTTTGTTCCAATATGTTTTAAAATTGTGTTAATTGTACAATAGTTTAATTAATAACTTTTGCATATTTTTACTGATATGAGCTTTTAATCTGTTTTAATTTTTGTAAGCCTCCTAGAGTCCCAAAACTGGAGAAAAGGCAAAATATGAATAACTGTAATAATAGTAATAGTAACAGCAGCAGTAGCAACAACAGCAATAGCAAGAACATGACAGGCATGTTACTCAGAAAACTGGTTGTGTAGCTGTGTGGGAGAAAACATCGTTGAAGGTAAACACAAAACTGACTTCCATGTAGCAATTTCCCTCTAAAATGTCCTGGCTTGTTCTGTGTTCAATGTGAGACCTGCACATTTCTGAGTGTGAGGCTGTGATCCAGAAGTGAAATAATAGCACAAGCTGCTCATGACGTCTGTCCTTTGGAGTCCCTGCTTTAAAATAGAAATATATCATTTTTTATCCTATACATCACTGGAACATCAGGATGGTAGACATTTTCTGCCTTCAGGTGAAATGTTTTCCTGTTTCCTTCATAGGCCTGATTCTTAAATTGGAAGAAAGAAGCTTCTTAACTACCAGAAAGGCTCATCTTCTTTTCCCAATGGCATTTGCAAATTATAGTTTCATGCCGCCTGCTGCCTGTGCTATATTAGAGAGGATACAGTCAGACTTGGCTAATCAAGCTTAGTGTATCCTTATGTTTGTCTTCCTGAAACATGGTAAACAATTTCTGAGCATGTACATGCTCAGTGACTTTCAAACAAGGAGCTTTTTCTCTCCTGACTAGAATGAAAATGAAGTCTCCAAATTCATGAACTGTGTCTCCTTATACAGATTAGTTTATCTTGCACTCTGCTGATGGATAAAATAGTTGTTGTTGTTTTTTCAGTAAGTAATTTGAACTCAGTCTTTTTGGACATTTTCTTCCCCTGAAAGAACAAGAAGGTGTGCAAGGGAATGGACAATCCAGAAGTGTGGGACATCACTTCCCGAAAAACAGGTGCAATACAATAGAAGAAATATTTGTGCCAATAGAATTGGCAATGATCTCATTGTAGCTCTTTTTAATACCTTCCAGTCATGTAGGGCATTTGCCTTAGACCTATTTGATATGACACACTGAAAGAGCACATCTGTTCCTTCAAAAAAAACCCATGTAGGAGCTAGTACACAATCATATATTATGATTTTTGGAATATATATATTCCAAATATATATATATATATATATATATATATATATTCAAGGCACGGATGCTTGAATCCATGGATAAAGAATCTGTGGATACTGAGAGCTGACTGTACAATATAGCTAAAAGGATTCAAAAGATGGTTGTTAAAACAGAATTAAATTATTAATGGTATTAAAACAAGGTAAAGGATACATTTAAAAATAATAAAAACTAGTTAAATAGTAACAGTTAAATAAACTATATAATGGTTAAATAAACTATTTTATTAAATAAATAAATAAATAATATTAAATAAATAATAAAAACAATGAAAAAAGTACAATTAAAACAATACAACACTCTCTTAAAAGCCTTTTCTTTGAAGGCTTCCAGTTTCAAAAGCTTTTTGAAATACAGCAGTGTTTACCTGTTCTGGGCCAGCATGGAGGTGTGGTTGGAGTCCAATAGCATTTCAAGGGCACTATAACTCCCATCCTGCTGTACTAGGTAGCCAAGGATAAAGGGAAGAAATAACTGGCCACAGCAGTGAGGAATCAATACATTTTATATCAGAAAACAGAAGCTTCCAATGTACATAGCATACTTAATCGCTCCTACTCACTGTGCGGGATAGTGGAGCATATGAAGCATGGGACTAGTGCAAGGAAATTGTTCTGAAAATGTGGTACAGTTAGGATTATTTCACATCTGCATTCTCAGTAAGAGTCCACACACCTTACAACACATTTATCCAATATTGCAGGACCCAAGTTAAATGAGAAGGAGCAGGTAGACAACCAAAAGGAAGTATCAGTCAACAGGAACTTTCTGGTGACACAGCATGGCAACAATATGAGAAAACTGGTGAAGCATGACAGATGGCTCAGTATTTGTCGCACCACCCATCGCTATTACCTGATAATAAGAAATGTTCTAGGCTATATGTTAGGATGTATTGTCAATAACATCTCTGATCTCATAAGGGTGGCCAAGAAGATACAGAACTGAGTCCTTCAACCTAGCAATGAGCCAAAATGCCCTTCTCAAATTCAGTGCCATAGTGGAAGCAAATCTTGGGAAGACTGGACAGTCTCCCGTGCATTCCTAGTGCTGGCAAAGCAGCAGCACCTGCAGTTTTTGCTGGTTATCTGACAGAGATAAAAAGAGGAGCTCTGCTTCAGAAATTGCTCCTAATAGCTTCCATTTGTCTACCTGGAATGCTCTGTATACAAAATTGTTCCAAGACATTCGAAAGAAGGAGAAGTAGCAGCTGCTGCCCCTCCACCACCTTCTAGCCTAGGGTGAACCAGCCTTTCAGAAACTTGTCCTTTCAAAACAGTCCCTCTGTGATGCTCCCTTTCACTGACTGACTGGTAGTTTTCAAAGCAGTTGCCATGTTGGTCTCTTGCAAAATAAAAAATGACGAAATGGGGAGAGGAAGGAAGGAAGGAAGGAAGGAAGGAAGGAAAGAGCACCTTTAAGACATTTTTTTTTTTAGCATGAGCTTTCGTGGATATAAACCCACTTCTTTGGATGCAGTACTGAATGGTATAAATGGACTGTTCAAGCAGCTACAGAAGGCTGACACACCTTTTCTCCTTGCTCAAGGTCTTGCTTCCCATTTGCTTGCAATCTCTCTTAACCAGATGAGCAGTCAATGCTGTTAGCTTTAGCACTGGAGAGCATGCCTGCCCTGTTCCTTTTCAGCTATTCCTTTTCTCTCACCAGCCCCTTTCTTTCTCTGTCAGTCTGTTTTCAGAGACTCCTGCTACCCACTGTAGTACTTTTCACCCTCTCCCCCACATTCTCTTCCTTGGCAGGTCTGTTCACGTGGTTTCAGTATGCTGTTTTACCATCTTTCCCTGCTCTGACCATCAGACCATTTCCTTTTTTGACTCTAAATCTGCTGCTTAAGACTTCTACCTAGTTCTGCCAGTTTGATTGTCCCCTTACCAGGTCCATAATTGTTAGTTATACAGTAGCGTCTCGATTATCCAACCTTCAGTTATCCAACATTCTGGATTATCCAACGTCACAGCTGCTGTGATTTCTTTCAATTTTCTGTGATTTCTTTAAATTTTCAGAGGACTGAACTGTTTATACTGTACATCACAGTGTTGATCAGTGATTTTTTTACATTTACTTTTACTGTTATTGCAATAAAACATTTGCAATTTATAGTGATTTCAAGGCTTTTCTTGGACCTCCCGGATTATCCAATATTTTCGGTTATCCAACTATCAGCCGGTCCAGTTTATGTCGGATAATCGAGACTCTACTGTAATTACAATAGGTTTAGAGACAGTAGTTAGGCTATGTGCCTTTAAATAACGCTCCCCTCTTAATTCTGTAAATGTTCCCCAGTTCTGAAATGTTCTCCCTAAAAATGTTTGCCTGGTACCTTCTCAGTTGTTATTTCAGTGCTAGCTAAAGAGTTTTCTATTTTTCCAAGCCTTTCAGCAGCTTTTTTGTCATGCTGGTTGTTTTAGACTGGCTTTTAAGAACTTCTTATGCTTACGATCATGTCTGAATGACTTATGTTTAAATACAATAACATCCAGAATCCACAAAACAGTGATACCATTATTTGACCAACAAAACTGCACAAAATACATCTTGCGACCTTACAAAGTCCCACTGAATTCTTCATCAGGCAAAGATATTAAAAATCATACAGGAGAAAGCAATAAATAAAATAAATACATACATACATACATAAAAATGAAGATGTTAGAGTCACAGACCTACATTTTGTCAAGTTGTTGTTTTCAATTTATATGGAGAGATATCTATGTAGGAAGAGGCCAGCCCTCTCTTTTGGCCATGTGGGCTCTGGGAGAAAAAAAAGTGGAGGAAGAAAATGAAACTTCGTGCCATCTTAATTGAATATAAAAAGAACACTTTAACAAAATGTAGGCCTGTATCTAAACTAATGGAAGCTAAATTATAGGAGAGAAATGGTATTTAAGTATAAATGGGTAACTTATCAAGATCTTTTGATCGTTCTAACCTCAGGTTCTCTGACTCTGTTCTCAACTGGTTTAAATCTTACTTTTCAGACAGATCTTTTGCAGTGGTCACAGATGGCCAGACCTCTTCCTCTGTCCCCTTATCTGTTGGAATTCCTCAGGGCTCTGTCTTGGGTCCCCTTCTGTTCTCTCTTTACACACTGTCCCTAGGCAAACTCATCAGTTCTTTTGGTTTCCCCTATCATCTGTACGCCGAAAACATTCAGCTGTATTTTTCCACCCCTGACCTTTCGCCAGGGCTTGAACAGAAAGTCTCCTCTTGTTTGGCTGCCATCTCTCAGTGGATGCGGCATCGGTGCTTGAAACTCAACATGTCTAAGACAGAGCTTCTTGTCTTCCCACCTAAGCCCACCCTTCAATATTCCTTTTCTGTTTCTGTTGATGGCACTTCTATTCAACCGGTTCAGCAAGCCCGCAGTCTTGGTTTCATTTTTGATTCCTTTCTGTCATTTATTCCCAATATTCAGGTCATTGCCAAGACCCTTTACAATATTGCTAAAATCCATCCATTCTTCTCAGCCTCCACTGCCAAGACTCTGGTCCATGCCCTGGTGGTCTCACAACTTGATTATTGTAAACTTCTTCTCACACGGCTTCCTCTCTCTCACCTCCAACCTTTAATCTCAGCTGCACGTATCATCACATCCGCTCGCCGCTTTGACCATGTTTCTCGTCTCTTATCCTCCCCTTCATTGGCTCCCCCTCCCCTTCCACATCCAGTACAAGCTTCTGATGTTGACTTTCAAAGCCCTCCATGGACTGGCCCCTCCTTACTTGTCTGAACTTCTTGAAGGGGATTTGTGCTAATGTGAGGAAATATTGGATTCAGATACATTCTATTATAGAAAACATTTTGAACTTTAAATTTCAATTGGAGCCAGAACTTTTCTTATTGGAGTTGATGGACAAACAGATGAAGAAGAAATATGGAAGAAATGTTCAGTATATAGTAACAGTTGCTAGCATACACACCCAAGAGAAAGGAAGAATGGTTGATAAAACTGTATGATCTTGCTGAGATGAATAAATTGATTAATTTGATTAGTGATAGGTCTCTTAATAACTTTTTTAAAGAGTGAAAATTGATAATTAATTTTATGACAAAATATTTGGCGGAAACAGCAATTTGAAGAATAGAATGGAATAATATGTAGAAGTATATCTTGCATACATATTTAGAGGACATGGAATATCATATATACTTAGCTGTAAGTCAACCTCACGTAGAAGTCAAGGGTGGGTTTTGGGGCCAAAATTGTGGATTTTTATATAACCCATATATAAATCTAAGATAAAACTTAGGGGTGTGTAACAAAGGATATATTTTGTAGTAGTAGTTGTTGTTGTTGTTGTGTGCCTTCAAGTAATTTCTGATTTATGGTGACCCTAAGGTGGCAAGATTTGTTCAGAAGACTTTGCCGTTGCCCTCCTCTGAGTCTGAGAGTGTGACTTGTCTAAGATTTCTAGAGTCATTACATTGACTCATGGATAAATTGATCCAGGTATTTTGAATTGATTTTTTTGAGTAAAATTTCTAGACATATACATGTCTAGAACAAAGGGGAAAGGGGAATAGTTATGACTTCCAACTTACTACCTGACAATTACAGTTATCAAATTACTGTATATAACTATAACTGTTAGGTAATAAGTTGAAAGTCATATGTACAGTTGTCCCTCCTAACTCATGGATCTGAGATCTGCAACTGAATATCCGTGGAGGGGTCACCTCTGCTATTTTCAATGGTGCACGCACCCCATTCAAGCCTTTGAGGCTTGAATATGCGCGAACCTCCATTTTCATGAGGAGGGAACAACGGGTCTCCCGTGAAAATGGAGGGCCAATTGTATTCCGGTTTACCTTTGTTTATTGTTATTTTGTGTAGTATATTAGTTTGTATAATTAGCTGTGTAGTTTATATGTGTATTTTCCCATATATGTTGCTTTATATTATTAAAGTTATGTTTTCATAACAATTATTTTTTTAAAAAAAATAAGGGATGCTAAATGAATGAATAATTAACTGAATGATGTATTTAATAATGAACATGAATGAAGAATGAAAAAAATATGTACAACTTTGGAGTCTTATGCAATCAAGCACCAAAAAAGCTAGTTGTGTGTATTCTGCCTTAGACTGCAGGGGATGCTAATGATCTGAGATGCAAGGTATCAAGATACGGGTGGCTTCCACCAAAATAGCATCCACCTGAAACATTGGAGTTTATCACACGGGAGGAATTTCTCCCAATTTCGAATTAAGCCAATTCAAATTCACGTAAATTTGCTAGTTTAGCAAATTTACGTGAAATCTGATTGCATTTGGAATGCATTCAGAATGACTTCCCATTTCCCGAAAATGACCCCCATTTCCTGAAATTGTGTGAGATAACGTGAAACCTATGATTGTGTTCGGAATGACTTCCCTTTTGCCCGAAATTGCGTGAGATACACTCATACGCAATTACGTGAAACCCCAGGATTGCGTTCGGATTGCCATTGCATTGTACCCCCAAATTCCATCGTATGATAAACTCCATTCTCTTCCAATATTCCACACCGTGTATAATATTCAGCTACCACACACACACACACACACTGTGACTCAAGAAGGAATTTTCAGTTTCCCCAGCCATCAATGGGGAGCAAATAATATGAAGAGGGGAGCAGTGAAATGCATCACAAAACAGAACTGTTTGCCTATTCCTTGGAAGGAAAAGGGGATTTTCTTTTGGTTTACTTGCTTATGTTTTACCAGCAGTCCCCAGTAATTTAGCTCTCATTTTCACATCACTCTGCATTATACTGCCTTCCCTCTACTGATAGAAAATCTATATAGTACAACCTATAACTGCATATATACCATTTCAAACATTAACATAACTTAAAAGGATTCTATCATTTTCCTACTTTATATTTATAATGGCGCATTTTTACGAAGCACTGATGAAAAATATTTCTATCATATTTCATGCTCCATTAACAGTCTGCTGTAAGCTCTTGGAAGGCTCCCCACCCCCAGCAAAAATGTTAAATGTGGTATTTAACTGTAAGCAGCACAGTTTGTTTTTGTTTTTGTTTTTCTAACTGTAGATTTGTCATAGGATTTTACAGCCTCGGGAGAAAAAAGATTGAGAATCTTTTTTTTGCTCTGACTGTTCAGCGAGTGCCAGGTTTTCTGCACAGTGAGACGAGGCACCACAGTGTTGTTTGCCAAGAATCAACACAAATTAATGACTTAAATTACTGCTCATCTCACTTTATAAAAACTACACCTGGAAGCATCTAAAAAAAAAAAAAACCCTAAGGACTGTCACATAAACAGATGTAGAGAAGCTCTCAGCATCAAGTCCATTGCATCTTATCCTGCTTTTTCATTTTGTTTTTCTTTTTCTTCTTCCCAATGATGATTCCTTACATCATGAACTCTCCAGGGCTAACAATTAAGCAGGCATACAACAGAAGGTGTGAGGACTTTCAGAGGTAAAAGCTCTCTGTGCCGCATCTCAGTACACTCCATTTGTTCGAGGAAACCTAGGCTATAGCCAATATGGCAGATGTGCCCTTATCCACCAGGGTGCAGGCAAATGCAATCAAATCTATTTTAATCATCTATGAAATGCAAATGGGTTCCACTTATGCGCCCACAAGGCCCATTGTCTGTCCTGCTGGAGTGTACTACAATGCCAATTAAAAGGATTTCTAGCTAACTTGATAGGTATAATGATTATTTATGTGAAAGTTTGTTTGGTTTGCTCTTTGCATATCTTACAAGCAATACTGAATAGCTGAATAATTGTTTCACAGTTTTGTTTTGGGGCTTTCCCTCCTCTGCTTTCTTTTGTCCCCTTCACATTGGTCAATGGCTTCCAATACAGAATGGATGTTCAAAAGAAATGTGTGGTGTGATACAGGGCTCTGTTGAGAAAGAGGGGGGGGGGATGCCACAAAGCTTGCTTAATGCTTCTTGCATTAGCCATGGATGACTTGCTTCAACATTACAGTACAATGAGTTTACTATCAGATTTCTGTGAAGATCATTGTGAAGCAACTTAAGGATGTCCTGGTCAGAGAAAGGAGTGTTAACAGCCTTATATATTCAGAAAATGTCTTGTAGCACTTAAAAACTAACAAGGTTTTTTGTTTGTTTGTTTGCAGGAATGACATACCTGTAAGCTTTCTTGGAACCCAGCTGATGAAGTGGGAGTGAGCTCACAAAAGCTTTTGCCAGATAAAGCTTGTTAGCCATCAATGTGCCACAAGATGCTTTGCTGTTTTGGCTGCAATGATGTAACAAAGCTAACCTCCCTTGAAATCCAAGTTATCTAGTGATAATGTCTAGTAAAGTTGAAGGCAATAAGAAAAGAGGACGATTGCGCTACAAATGAACACGTTCAGTCAAGGATGCCATGGTCCTCAATTTGCCACAGCTGAACAAAGCTGTTATTGACAAGGGACCCTTTCACATCACACAGTTATACTGAGATGATTCCACTTCAGCTGCTATAGCTGTATCTTGTAGAATCCTGGGGTTTGTAGTTTGTAGAGAAGCTCTCTTGTTTGTTTGTTTGTTTGTTTGCAAACACCTTCCTCTTTATTTTGGCCTCTCTGTTTGGGCCCAACTTAACATCACATCATGGACTTCTTTGTGTGCATAGGATTCCAACTCAACTTTCTCACAAATCTGTTCAGCTTACTTCTGGATTCATTTAAATCCCAGGCACAGCCCTAATTCCTCTTTGTTGGAGAATGCCATAATGTCAGCATCACCACCCCATTAGCAAACATCTCAAACAACGTGCAGGCCTGTTGTAACTCCAGCACCTTCTTTTATCTTCTTTGCTACCATTTTAACAACTGGTAGCAATGAGTGAGCTTCAAAAGTCTGAGTAATGTATTTTGCACCTTTTGTTTGGACTGATACAAGGTATCATTGAGATGCATATATTGGATTTTGTTGAATTCAGGACATGATTCATATACTAATCCATGCCCTATCTTCATTTTTAAAAGAAAAAAAAAGAAAAAAGAAAATTCATCAGCATCACCAGGCTTTTGCTTGCTAAGAAGTAGCATCTCCAGGGAGGTCAACAGCTATTACAGGTAATGTGTGACTGTGATTTTGATTTATTCAGGTACCTTCCTGAAAGGCAGATTAGTTACTCCAAAAAGAGTTTTTATTTTGTGCTTTGCTTTCAGAAAAAAAATTAACACATGGTGCATAATTAACCTTAAAACATTAACTGCCCTGCAAATGTTTTTCATTAATCCATTACGGTTGTTTCTTTCAAGAGCTCAGCAGCCCGATCTCAAGTTTAGAAGGGAACAGTCAGACCTTTGAAACAATAGCAGGACACACAAAGTGAATGGGCTATATTTCATTCTCACCTTTTTGGTAATAAGCGATGCTTCACTTCCGCAGTATTGTTATAAGAGTGGTGAGAGTGAAGAAGGTCCACAAGCACTCATGTGCCAGTTTGCTGATGGGTCAATGCTTCATGGAGGATGGGGAGCTAATGCTTTTTATGGAAAATATTGCAAGGGGGAGATGTTACTTTGGCCCGAGGCCTCTCTTATCCAGCAATGCTTAGCAATAAAAAGTCCTTGCCACTACCAGGGATGGGACTTAGCTTCAGCATGATTTGAGACATTGGTTGGAATCCTGTGTCACACAGTATAATGTAGTGGCCCTACAGAATTACACTGTAGCTGGGCATGAAACAGCCCCATATAAACCACTGAACAACTGTTGCCCCTTCACAGATATTCTGTGACATAAAAAGCAGGGTGATGGTGTAGCAGAAGCACCCCATTGCCAGATGCAAAATGATTCAACCATCCATTAAGGTCTGCTGGGGTCATTAGAAGCCAATATTGGATGATGCAATAATTTCTTGTCTTGTTATGGGGAATATAGCCATGTTTCTTTGAAACCCCCCCCCCCCACACTTCCATTCTCTACCAGCCATGGTATGGATGGGGGGTTTCTCTCTTCTTTCTCTCCCTAGCTATCTCCTCTTTTTTGAACTATTTATCAGACAGCTTTGAGACTAAATGAAATGGTGCTACAAGATCTCACTATGTACTGATTCTACTGACTAATACAGCTATATCTTTGTATTTCTCAGACAGTTCAATGGCGAGTTCAAGGCACTCACAGCACATTGGGAAGGGAAATCAACCTTTTCAATGTTTGTTTGTTTGTTTATTTATTTATTTATTTATTTGGGTTATTGTCGCCTTTATCCTAAGTCTTCTATTTCCTTCATTTTGATTTCACAGATGCAGGACAATAGGACGTATTTCTGAACGATAGCAAACACATATTTCCTGCTATCGTTTGATATGGAAATATCTAGGGGCCTTATCGCATGGATCCCTCCCCCACTGAAATTCTCCGGCCTTCCATGGGATGGCATACTTACCTCCCACACCTTCAGTCCTGATCCAGAATTAAAGTTCTTGTTAGTACCCAAAATTCATTTCACTGCCTTTCACCACTTCTGCTCTCCCTCCCTCCCTCCTCTCTGCTTCACTCCCCAGGAAAGCCACATGACTGTTTCTGAAGGGAGAGCAGGAGGGAACCATTTGGAAGGAGATTGGGAGAGAACGAGTGTGTGTATGTGAAAGAGAAGCATTGCAAAGACAGAACAGGACTCTTGATGGGAGCTGGATCTCGATTTCCTCACACTTGCCCACTGACCAGAAAAAAAATCAGCAGGAAAGTGCTATTGCATTTTTGCACTGCAAATCATAGGTGACAGCATCACTAAAAGATGCCCATTAACATATTTTTCCCCCTGTGAGAGAAAAGATTCACTGCTACTATGGTTTCCCATGGTTCAAACACACAATGCCAATGACATCATGAGAGTGGTGGGAACTGAATGGGCGGTTGTCACATAATCCTGCTGGCTGCCAGTTTGTTGGCTGCATGCAATAGGGGCCTTAGTGAGATGTTAGTCAGTTATAGGGATACTTGAGAATCTTGTCTTTCTGATTTCTGATGAAAAATAACACACATAACGTCCGGATGAAAATGTAATAACTACCTGGATTTGTACTTTGCTGAATTTTATGTTTATGTTTATGTGTGTTTTTAGCTGATGCCAATTTCTGAGAAGCACTTAAGTTTTTAGAACTAATACATCACAGATAAAGAAATAGAAATAGAAATTAAAAATTGGAAGCTGGATGGGCCTCAGGGTTGGATGGATTTGCAAATGTCTTCTCTGAGAAGTTTAGGAAATACTGACTGACACCACAGTTACATTTCCATAATGTTGTTCTGGGGCCTCTCTTTTTAGGTAGGATTTCAGCAATAAAAATTATGCCTCACAAAATAATCTTTATTCTAGTTTCCTCCGATAAAACAATCTCACGAAGGCAATGACTTCTTATTCAATTTATATGCAATAGCAACAACAGGAAAAAAGACTTAAGGCCAAGATTTAATGGGATAAAAAACAAAAGAAATAAATAAACTGTCATTCCTAATTTAACTCTGAATTATATATCTAGTTATACTAATTGTGTTATGAGTGGATAAGAAAGCCATTTTATTTATTTATATGTTTATATAACATATAGGGGAATTAAATGGGAAAACATATAAGAAATGTGTGTTTTTTGATCAAAATGTGAGTTCTGACAGAAAGCTTGTTTACAATATAGTAAATAAATCTGGATATTAGGGAATTATTCATTTGCCTCCTAGAGATGATGGCAGCCATTTTTCAAATTGTGGTCATACACAAGAACACCATAAAAGAAAATGTACCCAGACCTATTTGTTGCAAATTATCTGTTATGTTTAAATGATATCTTGGCAATATAGTTCAGTAACAACATTTGCTTCAAGATATGTTACCCAGCAAAAGCTATTTTTTAAAAAATCTACACATTAATATAAGTATCTGTATCTTATTTTGCATTCGTTTAAATTACGAAATACCTCTTATGTTTAACATGGCAAGAGTTTAAATTATGAAATACCTCTTATGTTTTACATGGCAAGAGTTTTCCAATAATACAAGGAACATTCATATCTACAGATCATTTGTATCATAGAGGGATACAAAAACAGAAAACTAAAATGAAGCAACATAGAGGCTTCTTTGTCCTACCCAGTTTTATTAATTTTGGAATGCATTTAAAACAATGACAGTGTCTTTATTCAAACTGAAGCTGATTGTTACAGTAAAACATACCACGTGTCATTGCTGAAAACATTTTCCTTCAGTAATACACACTGTAGTACATGGAAGTTCAGCCTCTCCTCTCCCTTGTCTGCAAGACATCATGGCAGTTCTTAAGTGCTTCATGCAAAGTTGTCCAAAGTACTCTTAAATGCTGTTAAGAGTTTTAGTCCAAACCATCTAGTTGGTGCTGAAAGCTCTGGTCTCTGCTGGATTACCTGTTTGCCCAAATTAAACCCTTAGTAGATGGTCTTCTTAACATATTCCTCTCAAACTGTTCTTGTGGAATTAACTGCACATCATTCCTCTTGGCAAACAGCTTCTTACTTGCTTTCTGTGTTGCAAGAGGGTTGTTTATCATACAAAAATATCACAAATATTTCTGCGTAGGAGAAAATGCATCCTGATATCTAATGCTGATTATATTTTGGTAATGTGCCTGTGGTCATACACAAGAACATCATAAAAGAAAATGTAGCCAGACCTATTTGTTGCAAATTATCTGTTATGTTTAAATGGTGTCTTGGCTAGTATACTTCAGTAACAACATTTGCTTCTCTTTCATATATATACACCAGAAACAGAAAAAGACCAGGCTTTGCTTAAAGCTCCTGTATGTACCATAGAGCACCTGCTGCTCTATGACCAGCACAGAAGCATATTACATGAGCAAAAAGAAAAAAAGACAATGGAAACAATACATGTAAGAACTATATAAAAGGATGAATTGATGACAAATTCATTTAAAGAAGAACCATATAAGAACAAATCTCAAAATTTAAAAAGTGAAGTGAGATCTTCACTCAGACCTCTTGAGAGAAAGATATCACCAGGAACTGATGGCATATCATTATAGCTGTTTCATGTAACATAGACAGTATCTACTCTAGTTCTAATTAACTATTTCAACACATCTGGAAAACAAAACAATGGCTCACAGACTGGAAATGCTCAGTATATATTCCAATCCCCAAGAAAGGAGACATCAGGAACTGCAGTAATCACACAACCATTGCATTAATTTCTCATGCAAGTAAGGCAATGATTAAAATTCTACAAGAAAGACTCCAGAGTGAGAATTATGAGATGTTCAAGTGGGGCCAAGAAAGGAAGAGGCATTAGGGATCATGTAGCAAACATATGCTGAATAATGGAACATACTAAGGAGTTTTTTTAAAAAAAAAAAAATCAGCCTGTACTTTATACAGTATGAAAAGCATTTGATTGTATAGATCAAAAGAAACTATGGATTACTCTTAAAGAAATGAGTGTGCCACAACATTTGATCGTACCGATGCATAATCTGCATAAGAGACTACAGTTAAGACAGAATATGGAGAAATGGGATGCTTTCCAATGGGAAAGGAGGTCAGGCAAGGCTGTATTCTATCACCATGTCTACACAAATGAAATAAATAAAAATATCAAGAAAACAAAAATTATGGCCACAGACGATCTGCATAATTTTAAAGTAGACAATGAAGAGACTGAAATAGTTCAAAATTTTCCATACTTGGGCTCAGTCAGTAAACGGAGTGGAGACTGCAGTCAAGAAAGAAGAAGGAGACTAGAACTTGGAGGGGCAGCTATGAAGGAATGAGACAAGATCCTGAAGTGTAAAGATATATAATTAAACATTAAAGTTAAGATTGCCTATGTCATCATACAGTATTTCTCATTTCTGTGTGTGGCTGTGAGATCTGGACAGTGAAGAAAGGTGATAAGGTGGGGGAATAAACTCATTTGAGATGTGGTGCTGGAGAAAAGTTCTGAGAATACCGTAGACTGTTAAAAAGAGCAATGGATGGGTCCTAGAGCAGAGCAGGCCTGAACTTTCCCTGGAGGCAAAGATGACTAAACTGAATATTTTGGCCATATTATGAGAAAAAAATAACTCACTAGAAAAGGCTATAATGTTTGGCAAAGTGGAAGGTAATAGGAAAAGAAGAAGACAGCATCGCAGAATGATAGACTCAATCAGAGAAGCCACAGACATGAATCTGCAGAAGCTTAGCAGGGCAGTTGAAGAAAGGGTGACTTGGAGGTCACTTATTCACAGGACCACCATGACTCGAAGTCAACTCAATGGAAGTTAACAGCAAGCATCCTGTTGAGAATTATAGATCAACCAGTGTGAGCAGAAGTTTTAAAAATTTAAAAAGAGTTAAAATTGTGGAATAATTATAAAGATTAATAAGTCCAAACATTTATCTATTAAATGAACAAATTAGATCCTTAGTAGATGATCTAATTGTTTAGATGGTGTGATTGTCTTAATGGTATTTTATTATGGTATTGTTTTGGGAGGGAGGGAACAACGGGTATTTTATGATGTATTTTATATTGTATTTTATCACTATTGTAAGCCGCCTCGATCCAGAGGGAGAGGTGGGATAAAAATAAATTTTATTATCATTATTATTATCATTATTATTATTAACAAGAATTTAGAACTCAGAAATCAGAAAAACTCTTTTAGTACAAAAAAACCCCCTATTATCTCAAAATAATGACCTAAATTTTATTGATAGTTCTGATCAGAGTGGACCCATTGATTCAGTGGGATTTACCTATGTGTTGACTTATCATTCAGTAGTTAATTTAATGGGTCTATGGTAGTTGGAATTAACAAACAGGATGCTGGCCAATATAGATTCGTTAAAGAAAGGCCAAAGAAAGACATGAAGTTGATTAAGCTTACTTAATTTTATTGTCTTTGATAGACTTGGGTTTTCAAGCCCACAAGAAAACTCAACTGAATAATCATTTAATGCCTGAAACAGATGGGCCAAATGATGCAGTTCCCGCCCATGTTCGGGGCGTAGTGTTTAGATGCTGCATGGCCCGAGCATAGCCAGAAACTGGGCCAAAAAGGAGAGATAAAATACTCCTTTTGCTGTCCTGCTTCTAAACTGCAGCAGTGGCCTGGATTAGGGGCAGACACATGCAGTTGTTGTGTTTCCCACCTGCTGAAAATCACACTGGTGCAGCCCCACCACAAATTGTGCCATCACATCCCTGCAGCAGTTTTATCAGCCCATCTGTTTCGGGCCTAAATACACAAAATAAACACTAGTTTCAAAAAGAAATACTCACCATGCTACCAGGCAGTGGGAGTCTCATGATCATAGGCTGTGGTTATTGAGTTAAATTTGTTCACCTTCTAGAATCTGACTGGGTCCCTGGCACAGGGACCAGCTCTCCCCCCCTTCACACCCACACTTTCTTGGACCCTTGCAAGACATTAGTATTTTTATTGGATGCAAATTGTGGATGGTCAGAAATCACTTTCAGTTTGTGTGTGCCTTCAAGTCATCAGTTCACATTTCTTCTTTGCAGTGGTAGGCAAGAATTTTCTATCCACATTTCTATGCAAGTATTCATGCGGTAGCTGTACATTAACAGATGACATCAAGGCACATGCACACACGTTTGCACAGCAACTACCAAAATAAGCTTGTAGTGCTGGCTTGTAATATCATCGACATAAAACCAAAACATAGATGTTAGCTTTATTTTACTGCTTGATTTCTTTTATATAGTTAGCTGTACTCTTTGATATTTTGTAATATTACACTGCAATTTTGCTTAGCTAATAGAAAATCTACAAAACCCATTGTGATTGGGATTGTGAGCCTGGCTGTTTAGTGACATGTTCTGTCTTGGGGGAGAGGGTGCTGGTCAATTGACTCAGGGACCAGAAAAAAGATCCAAGGCTTCTCTCGACCTTTTTATTTCCCACCTTTCTTCCAATACAGAACCCAAAGCAGCTTTAAGAACAAAACCTTTTTGGAGAAGAACTGTGGCAGCATAAGGCATCAAGAGTGCAACAGTTGTAGTAAATCAGTCAAGTGGGAATGTTCAAGACCATTGAAACAAAGGCCTTTATCACACCAGCCTGCTGTTGCTCCATGATTGTACTAGTTGACTCCACACTGCCAAATGATGCCTTCAGGGGGAAAGATGTGGAGACAAGCAATTGTGGCTGGCAATCACCTGATGAAGCTGGCAGCTTTCTGAATGTGAATCACTGCAAAGGGAAGAGGGAGAGAGGAACAGAATCACACCTACTGCCATCACAAGACTGCCTAAGAAGTGGAACTGAATTGAAAGAAATCTATCACACAAAGGCAGTAATGGAATAGCAGTAGAACTGAGAGGTCATGGATGGGTTTTGCCCATCAGTGAAAAGTACACTATAGTGTTGAATGGAATTCAAGGTGGCAGCAGGATGGGCACAATGTCATGTGATAAGTACAAGCCAAAGATACTTTTATCCTGTTTAAATTCTCATTTTTTAGCCTCTTGTGATAAGGGACTTTCCCAGCCTCTCAGGCAAATATCTCCTTTTCACCATGTGTGAAATAAGATATTTTTTCTGGACTTGTTGTGCTCAAAATTATATGCTGTCATTAAGCACTGAATATGCATAAGTGTTCCCAGGATTGTGCCATCTGCCCCAGGATGCCTCCTTTTAACTATGTATTAAGAAGCTGTGCCCTCCCTCCAGTCCATCTGTCTTGGTCCTGGCCCTAGAGGGAGAGAAGAACCACTGGACCTCATCCCCTTCCCACCACCTTCCCCTTTTCCTTTTGTGTTGTCTCTTTTAGACTGTAAGCCTGATGGTAGGGATCCATCTAATTTAAGATTGTATGTACAGCACTGTGTAAATTTACAGTGCTATATCATTATTATTATTATTATTATTATTATTATTGCATGTGTAATAATTTTGCAAAGCCTCTGAGACCAGGATATAGAAAGTGTTAACTCAGGGGAGAAGAGTAAGACTCATGGGCCCGAAAAGACGGGCACTAAGGGGCACCCTCATCACGTGCTAGGGTTGCCTCAGGGCAGAGCGTATACACATTCCACAACCCTAGCACGTGACGAGGGTTTTGTAGCTGCGCAGTGCCATATACACGGTGTACGCAGCGACAACATCGCAGCTGAGCAGCTTCTATTTGGTGCTGTGCCCTTATGGCACCTTTTACATCTTTTTGCATCGCAACTGCAATGCAAAAAGGAGCCACTTCTTCAGACTCCTTTTTTCGTCTGCACCTTTGCCACTCCGTGTGGTTGCTGCGGTGAAGGTGTGGACACAAAAGAGGTGGGGCCAGACCACCCTTTATGGGTGGTCTATAAAGCCCCATGGTTTGTGTTAGGCAATGGGAGATGTGAAAGTAGAGGAACCAAATTGGCTCTGACATCCACAAGATTTTGTTATCCAACAAAAGGGGACAAAGGGAAAAGAGGATATGCTTCGGGGGAGGGGGAAATGATAGAGAGGACAGTATTGCAAGTAGGTTCTAACTGCTCGAGGGAATGAATCCGAAGTAAAGACTGTAGGAAACCAGGGACAGTCTAATTAGATGTTTTAGATTTTCAGTTCTTTTGGAAAGGGTTTGGAAGACAAGGATAGTGACAGGTGGAGTTGGAGGGTACAGTGAGCCCTTGGTATTTGCTAGGGTTTGGTTCTAGGACCCACCGTGGATACCAAAATCAGTTGATTCTCAAGAGCCATTAAAAATGGTGCCCCTTATGTAAAATGACAAAATCAAACTTTGCTTTTTGGAGTGTGTATGTGTGGTGTGTTTTCAATTTGTAAGTGGTTGAATCTATAGATGATGAATCCATGGATTCAAAGGGCTGACTGTATTGTATTTTTATAGATATGGGGGGGAGGAGTGTATCCAAAAGTTTTAATGATTAAAAAAAATTGACAGAAAGTTTGTTTTGATTTGTAGTTAACTTATCTCTATGTAGTCAATATCTAGATTTACACATTTTTCCCAGCGTAACTTGACCCTCCGAATACCTGATATTGTAGAAATCTGCAGATTGTGCCTTATGAGGGGGTATCGTAAAGTAATAATTATTACTTGGAAGTTATTATGGCATATTGATGAAATTTTGTCAGTGTCATCATTGGTCCCTAAGTGCATGTTGCTGAGAAAATCAACTCATTGCGTCCTTTATTTTTGTGACCGGTTCTGCCACAAGTGACTAAAGTGTAAAATCCTTGTCAGGCACAATCTGCAGACTTCTACAATAATGGTATTTGAAGGGTCAAGAAACGCTGGGGAAAATGTGTAAATCTGGATGGTGACTACATAGAGATAAGTTGACAACTACAAATCAAAGCAAACTTTCTGTCAATTTTTTTTTAAATAGATGATCACTAAAACTTTTGGATACCCCCACGAATGCCTGTGGTTTTTGTTTGTTTGTTTGTTTGTTTGCAACCAGGGGAAAGGTATTTGGAAAACCTGTGTGCTTTAAACCAGCAGAGTTTTCCTGATATAACTTTAGTTACCTTTTACTATGCAATTTCCTTCCTTCCTTCCTCTTTCTTTCTTTCTTTTTTTTTTTTTTGATTGTTATTAAAGACTTCGCTTTTTAAGAGCCTGATTTACTCCTTAAGGGAGAGTGAAAGGGAAGTCCCACCTCTTCATGACCAGGAATAACAGAAACTCTCACTATTTTTCTGTGTGCCTGATAACCATAAGGGAGAGGGGGAGGATGCTGAGCCCTTACACCCTCAGGAAAATGAGGTGGATTAAATCTTCAACGAAGGGCTTGCTGACAGCACTACTGTACAGCTGCACTGGGAAGAAGAGGCAAGTCTGGATGGATCCCAGTCTCCTTTTTGCCACAGCATGTAACCAGGCCAGTTTTCACTGTTCACGTCAGTATGCAATCATGTCCTCACATTAGTGTCTATGTGACTTGAATAAATAAATTAATTCTCCAGATTCAGAACAGGGATGTGAAAGTCTCTCAACTTTGATTTGCTAGATTTCTCCAAATTCTACCTTCCTATTTTTGTCTTTGCTTCATATTGGCTTCTTCCTAATTTATACAAGTTTTTATCCATTTACCTACTGTAAATACTGTAAGTCTAGTATCATCTTGTTTACACAACACAGACCAACAGCCCCAAGCTAGGATTGGGCAGACCAGATGCCAATCTAGTGGATCCAGCCTGATCCTGGTCCAAATGGTCCTTACCCTGATCCCAAAAGACCAGCTGATTGCAGTGGAGTTACACAGAAACTCTGCTGCAACAGCTAGCAGACTGGATGGCCACCACACCCACTTACCTGTCACTTCTGATGCCAATCACTGTGAAGGTCCCCTCCATGGCCTGTGAAATCAGACAGTCTGTTTCTGCCCTTACAAGCCATGGCAGGCACCTTCACAATGATTGGTGGCAGTGGCTCAGTGGCACAGCTGAACACCCACCAGTTGCTGCATGAGTTTCTGATAAGTACTGAGGAGTTTCAGAGTTTCTGATAAGTACTGGGGATGGGGGCAGGCTGGATCCACAAGTGGGATACCATGAATTTGATAATGTCATCCACTACTGAAAATGAAGTTGTCAACTAGTACCCCAAGCTGGATCAGGTTATTTTGCTCAGGAGAGAGAGTATCTGGTGCTGCAGTGGTTAAATGCTGGTACTGCAGCCACAAGGTTGTGAGTTCAATTGCAGACAGGGCTCCAGGGTCCACTCAGCCTTCCGTCCTTTTGTAGATTGGTAAACTTACCCAGCTTTTGGGGGGCAATTAGCTTACACATTATAAATCATTTAGAGAGTGCTGAGTTCACTATGAAGCTGTAGGCAAATGTAAATGCTATTGCTATATCTCCCCCCACATCTCTGTCATGTAATAGTAATGAGAAATTAAAGAGCTAACAATCTGCTGACTTTTCATGACCGTCTGCCCCCACCAAAATATCTACTGCCTGGCCACCTCTTTCTGATAAATGACAACAATAGGGCCAACCCTTCCCGGAGGGCACCAATCTTCTTTCATCACCATCAGAGTTCTTGCACACAGACACACCATAATGAGTGATATTTTGCAGATATAGGATAATTATTAGTCATCTATGCCACTGGTGTGCAGGTTTTTCTTACGTTTTGCTATGTAAGAAATAATCAACCTCCACCCTTGCTGAAATCACCTTCAAAGCCAGAAGTAGGAGCAGGTAATTTAGTTTCCATGGCAATGCAGTTCTGGACCATTCTCAGGCAGAAGCTGCCAACTATGACAAATGGTAGGCACCGTTTCTTCTTATGTGAACAGCTATTCCACTGGAATTGAAATGAGATTGCCAAATTCACTTTCCTCAGGATCCAAGCGAGGGTCAAAAGCTAGGGTTACATTAACTGTAGCTTTCCTTTTTAAAAACAAATGGAGATTTAAACTATCCCATTATGAAATACAACACATGGAATTAGAGATTTAAACAAACTCCATATGGGAGGCATCAAATGTTTGGATTGATTTATCTCAGGCATTTCTAAAATCTATTGTAGTTATACATTATGATCCATTTCCTTTTTCTTTCCCTTAGGAAGAAAAATACAGTTTTAAACAGTGCAGGCTTTCATACCATTTCTTTTTATACATCTACAGTTATCATGAGTAATCTTTGGAATAAGAATTCATTTCTGCCTCTGGGACAGGATCACACTGCATGGTCTAGAGGGAGTGTTAACATGGTTTTTGGAAGTTTTTGACAGTTCACAGCAAGTATTAATAATACAGTTATCATTTTCCATATCCCATTTAATTCTCATGTAACTGTAAATATAGCAGTCTATACATTTCAGCAAGTGGCCTTTAATCCACTAAAACGCATACTCATATAAATCTGAAAAAAAGAAGTTGGTAGCATGAGCTTTTGTAGACTTCAGCCTGCTTCTTCAGATGCATGCCTCTGGGTATTAAGAACAAACAAAATACTAGGCTCCAGTTAGCTCTGACTAAGCCTCTGAGAAGACTGGACCCTGGATTTTTCACGTATCTTGAAAGTCTGCATACTGTTGCATAGGTTCAATAATAGTATGTTTAATAACTATGAACAGTTATATAACATTTTTTTGCAGATCACATATCCTACTATCCTACCCTACTATCTCTGTCCATTATCATAAATACATAAAGACTCACAACATAGTCCTGTGCATATTTACTCTGAAACAAGTACAGTGAGACTTACTGTCAAGTAACCATGGATAAGACTGTAGCTTTAATTCTTAGTTTCATTTTATTGTTACAGCTGGCCCTCCTTATCCACGGATTCTTTATCCATGAATTGAACCATCCAATGAAATATATATATTTCAAAAAACAAGCTTTGATTTCGTCATTTTATATAAGAGGCACCATTTTACTACATCATTTTATTTAATGACACTTAAGCATCCACAGATTTTGGTATCACGAGGGAATCTAGAACCAAATCCCAGTGGATACCAAGGACCTACTGTATGTCCATCTGTAAAGTGCCAAGTACATTAGTTCTCCATTAGCTACTGAGCCTTAGAATCAAAATGGCTAGCAGAATGCTTTTCACTATACATTTTCTCAGACAAACCTGGGATGATCACTGGAGGTTGTTCTGCAGCTAAGAGAATACTGTCAAGTAAGATCATACTGGGTGAACTTTTTAGTGGGGGCACCTCCCTAACTAGAATATTCTACAAGGGCTGACCTAGACTGGCAAAAAGGGTTGTGTTCATGCCTGCATGAAAGTGTAGCTTTTAGATGACCCACACTGAAAGTTTGGCATGAACGCACTTCTTTTGCATTTTAGTGAGGGGAAAGCAGCTTTAAAAAGGAGCCGCTTTTCCCAGCATCTTTTTTAAAAGGGTGTAACAGCACAGCTGCGTCTAAATGCTGCAGTGCAACTGTGCAGTTTTTTAAAGCTCCCAAACCTAGCTCCAGCCCTAATCCGAACCCTAGACATGTGCAGTAGGGACTCTGGAATGCTGTAACTGTTATGCAACTGTGCATAAAATGTCAATACATTCATAAAATAAAGAAGTTTATTCATAAACTTAAATTGTAATGGATTTAATATCTTTTTAAGAGGGAGATGCAGTTTATTTTATTGATGTAATAGTATTTTAATGTGTAAGCCGCCTTTATTGATCTCAAAGGGGTGGGGTATTAATAATAATAATAATAATAATAATAATAATAATATAAAGGGGTTCATTCATGGTGCACTGATGCAACTGCGCACTTTAAAAAAGGAAGCGAAACCACAATGGTAATTTGACAGATCTTCATAACTGCACAGTTCATGTGTGATGTACTGGTGCAACTGCGCAGTTCGCAGCTGGCAATACAATTGCCTGTATGATGTAGCAGTGCAACTGCGCAGTTCACAGCCGGCAACAACAACAACAAAAATATTAAAGGTTCAGTGCGGCCAAAAGCCCCATTCATCGCCACCCGTGCAGCTGCTCCACCTGTGTTTCTAGCATCCTGACAGCTTCCAATGTAGTTGCTGAGCAACAGAAAAGACTTCAGATAAGTCATCCCCACACCTCCTCAGTGTAGCTGCCCTATGCCTTTTTATTACACACCTGGGACTTGCAGTGCAGCTGCTAAGTATTAAGGAAAAGGCAACTTCATGTTGCCCTTTCCTGCCAATCTAGAAAGCCCCCAAGTGATTCAGTTTTGTCAAGCTTAAAATGCCTGTTCAAAATGCACTTTTTGACACAGGCCAGCATAAATGTATTTACTTCTCTACGTTGATTTTGCATTGTACAACATATACATCTTAGTGCAAACTGCTCAGAAATTTTATTATGCCAAGTGGTATATAAGTCTTACAATTAAATTAAAAAATATTTCAAAAATGTTTAAGACTTATGGTAACCCTAAGGGGCCTGTCATGGGGTTTGCTGGGCAATGATTTGTTCTGAGACGGTTTGCATTTGTCTTTCTCTGAGGCTGTGAGAGTGTAACTTGCCCAATATGTTAACTTCCCCACCACCATTCCCTTCTCCTTTTGTGTCGTGTCTTTTTAGATTGCAAGCTTGAGGGCAGGGAACTGTCTAATTAAAAATAATAATTGTAAGCCGCTCGGATAGCCTTTAGGGCTGAAGAGCAGGGTATAAATAATAATAATAATAATAATAATAATAATAATAATATCACCCAGTGGGTTTCCATGGCCGAGCAGGAATTCAAACCCTATTCTGAACTGATTGTTCAGTGCTCAAACCATGACACTGTGCTAGCTCTTCCTATTTTGGCACACACACACACGAGCGATGGTGTTATGGGTGTGCATGCACATGCATGCAGAGAGAGAGAGAGAGAGAGCTACTATAAATAATAAATAATAAACAAAATCCCTCCAAAGAATCCCTGGACTGTATCCTGGAAACTTCATGGGAATGCATCAAAATATTTTTATTTCACTACATCTTTAATCTGTAAGGCATTTGGAGCCAGAATTGTATTGTTTTGTTCACAAATGTTGCCTTCTATGTTAAGAGTGATGATTTATTGTTTTATATATCCATGTTGTGTTGGCAGCTTTAAGGACACTGTTAGAAATTGGAATATAAATTTGGAAGACAATAAAATGAGACATCCTTGCATAAAGAGGTCTTTCTTACAGTCCATCGGGACTGAGTGGTCTACCAGAAGTTGGATAGCAGTCAGTTGGAGCCTGTCTGTCAAAAAGTCTTTTATATGCCCACTTTCATTTCAAAAGCAGCCACAATCCTAATGGCTGTGATCCTAATGGAAAAGACTTTTAACTGTATATGTTGTTTCAACAGCTGATCAACAAGTGACTGTGCTCTAGTGTCACAAGTGTACAGATGGAGAAGAAGGAGGCATCAGTCTCAATAACCATCTGTATGCAAATGAATAACAGTTATTCACCAACTGATGTCGATTAGAAGTCTCAGTATCACCAATCACTGTTTGATGGAAACTTTCAGTCGTGGTTGCAATGAATCATAAGAGATAACGTATGTTTCTTCCCTATGGTTTTTAACTACTGTGGATAATTGAACAATGTTAACAAAGTGGAAGAAGAGAATTCATAGAATCCACAACAACGAGGAAATAGAGATGGAGGAGTTAATTTAAAAACTTAAAAATGCAAAAATGCTTAACCAACAAAATGAATACCAGTAAAGTTGTAGAATGGAACTCAGTATAATGGCAGTCAGACAAAGCACAGGAATACTGGCCAAAAACAGATTTTAAAAACTTCCCTTGAACCTAGGTGGACTTATATATATTAAGAACAACTGTCAGTTTTATTTCTGACAAGGCTGCACAAGTAATTATTTCCCCACAGACATAAGGTTTCCAGTCATGTGTTTGGCTAGTGAAAATACCCATTTTTAACTGGGTTAAAAATATGTGTGTGTTCCCTCACCTCAATGTTCTTTATCCCCACCACCAATGCATTTTCTGTTTTACTGATCCTTCTCCAAGGAGTTTATCACACGGGAGGAATTTCTCTCAATTTTGAAAGAAATGGAAGCGAGGCCAGTTCGGAATTGAGTACATTTGCTAGTTCAGCAAATTTACGTGATTGCGTATTGGCACTGCATTTCATTCAGAACTGCCCAAAATTGCCTCCCAGTGCCCGAAATTGTGTGTGATAGTTTCTCACGCAATCACGCGAAACCCCAGGGTTGCGTTCAGAAGGACTTCCCTTTGCCCGAAAATGTGTGTGATCAGCTTTCATGCAAGAATGCGAAACCCCATGATTGCATTCAGATTGCCATTGGATTATACTGTACTTCCAATTACCTTTGTGTGATAAGCTTCTATGTCTCTAGAAATTCTTTTGCCCTTCTTACTACAGTATTACTTCTCCCCGCCCCCTCATTTCATTTCCCCACTAATTTTTCTTTCTGTCCCAGTCATTGTTCAGGCTTTCTCTGCCTAACTCCAGAACATCCTTACCAGGCACCAGGAGTCTCCTCCTTCTCCCCATCTTCCATGTTAGTTTAGCACAGAAAACAGCACTTTCTTTTCAGCAGAAAATGCTGTATACTGCATAGAAAATGCTGTACAAAATTCATATGTGCAGAAAATGTTAGCCAAGATTTTAGATCAGCTGCTAGGGCTGGGAGCAGATGGAGGGGGAAAGTCGGCCTATCCCTGAGGTTTCCTGACGTGTGGAGAGAACACATTGTTGTTAACTGCCCTAAAGTCAGGGCAGGTATGACTGGAAAGTTTGTATCTGTGGGAAAATAATTACTTGTCAGAAATAAAACTGACAATTGTTCTTAATATATATATATATAAGTTTAGCTAGGTTCTTTTTTAATGATTCAGGCCTTCTCATGATGGCTGGATGGCCATCTGCCAGGGGTGCTTTGATTGTGAGTTCCTGCATGGTCCTTGTGGTGTCTTCCAACTCTATTATTCTACGATTCTTCTATGATTCTATGATGTGGCCAAAGTATGACAGCCTCATTTTAGTCATCCTGGCATCCAAGAAGAGTTCGGGCTTGATCTGTTCTAGAACCCATTTGTTTGTCATCTTGGCTGTCCACAGTATCTTCAGCACTCTTCTCCAGCACCACATCTCAAATTAGTTGATTTTCTTTCTATTGGCTTTCTTCACTGTCCAGCTCTCATATCCATACATGGTGATGGGGAATATGACATTTTCGATGATCCTCACTTTGGCATTCAAATTTATATCTTAGGATCTTGTCCAGTTCTTTCATAGCTGCTCTTCCCAATCCTAGACTTCTAATTTCTTGATAGCAGTCTCCATTCTGATCAAGATTTTTATCCAAGGTATGGGAATTCTTTCAATTCTATTCTGTTTCAATTTACTCATTATTTAGGATGATTTTTTTTTTTTTTGGATCTTCCATAGTCATTATTTTTGTTTTCTTGATGTCATTTCTCAGAGGAACTTGGACCTTTCCTGCTTGACCTCTTTCAGTAACTGTTCCAAGTATTTCTTGGTTTTTGCTAGTAGTATTGTGTCATCTGCAGTAGTATTGTGTCATCAAGCTCCTGTTTCTATACTAACAGTTATTAATGAGAGTGAAAATGTACAGTTTATTCCCCAGCATTTACTGAGGGAGCTGGGAGACATATCCTTTAATTAAACAATGAAAATATGTGGTGGAGTATCTAGTATGTATTGTGACCTGAGGGTTACCCTTCGGCTGCAATCACATGCACTTTTACTTGGAAATATGTCTAGTGAATGAGGCTCATTGCTGTTGGATCACTATGCTTCCCACCAGTACACAGCATTCTATTAAACTGAGAATTATATTTAGGAAAGAATATGATAATGCAGCCAGATACAAAAAAGAGCAAAACATTTTTTCCACAATAGTAACCATTTGTCACATTGAAAGATGTATGTGTATGTGTATGTGAAATTCTTTCATTCCCATCCCCCAGACAAAGATCAATGCTTTCCTTTACCTTTGAATATAGTGTGATCTTACTAAACCGTTGTATACATGCATTTTGGCAGTACAGTTTATGATTTGTTAGTATGAAATTCTTTTCTCAGCTGCATTAAAAAGATATATAGCTCGTACTTATTCTAGCTACAGAATGTTAAAAATTTATTTCTACTTCCTTTTCCAAATTTCAGTTTTACATACAGTAGAAGCTGTGCATAGCCTACACCTGCTGTTTGAAGATGCCTGTGAAATATGGCTCCCTGGTGTGACTCAAGGAGTTGCATTTACAACTGCCTGCAGTCTACAGAATTTTGCTGTTCATACCTCCATCGTTTACTTGGTGTAAACTCAGACACTGAAAACCTCTTAAGTCAATAACTTAATTAAAGTTTGGGCATGCCTTTAAGATTATGCAAGAGCTGTAGAATATAATAGAGGTGCATATAATGTATGGCATGCAATCTATTCTTAAGCTGGTTGTGATGAAAAAGGAAAGTAGTGGCTGAACGTTAGAGGTAAAGCAAATACTGGCATTCCATGCTGTGATGATTGCTAGATTCAGTGAGGAAAATTTCTGTTCTTGCAAATAAAGTGTTTTCAAAATGTAACCCGGAGACATTTGACTGTGTAAGCTTTTATAGTCAAATGTAACAATAGTGTTTTATTGAAGCAGTCAGGTCAGTAAGATAGAGGCTGCTTAACTCCCACTGACTTCAGAGGTGATTGAAGAAATCTCAGAATTTTTAGAACTAATACTCAACCAAACATTTGACTTGCAAGAGGATAAAAGTTATATCCAAAAAGTAGAATAGAGGGAAAAGGCCCTATTTGAACAGGGAGAGACATTATTTTAATAATAATAATAATAATGGTGATATTTATTTCTTACCCGCCCCTCTGAATGGGCAATTGGGGTGGGGTACAACATGTTAAAAACATATACAGTTAAAATCCTCCAACATTCCCACCTCCCACTCCTTAAAACAGTATTAAACTAGACATAATTAAAACAATCAAGGTTAAAAATGTATAATCCTTCAAGTCCCATTTAGGCGGCCGGAGGGGATGGGGGGGGGTGTCATCAGATGGTGGGAAATTAGTTACTGTCTGAGAAGGCCTGCCGGAAGAGATGCATCTTGGTCGCTTTTTTAAAGCCTTCCAAGGTTGTAATAAGACGCATCTCATCCGGCAGGTCGTTCCACAGCCTGGGAGCAATAGCAGAAAAGGCCTTCTGGGAGATCTGGGACAATCTAGTTTTTATAGGCTGAAGCAGATACCTCCCAGAGGACTGAAGTGTATGCTTTTAGTGGCATATGAAAACATAGGTCCACCTTATGCATGTGTATGTATTTGGGTGGTGAGGGGGGGATCATTGCAGAGACTGGCGTTTCCTTTATCTGCAAAAATCCAAAGCCCCTGGATTCATGGTTGTGCTTTGATAGCACCCCACCATGACCATTCCATTGCTGGTAGGGGAATTGCAGAAGTGTCTCACTAAATTCCCATAGCCAGATGAAGACTGATAATGTCATCTGCTGAGACATTTGGAGAACCCTCAATCTGCATCTGGCAGTGGGAACATAGTCAGACGCTTCTTCAATTCCTGCCCCTCTCTACAACAGATTGGCTCTGGAGAGGGGCTATTGAAGTGCAGTGAGTCTTGAGACAGGTGATTAGGAAATCATACCGGAGTTCCTCTTGCAGAACTCACAAACTCATGGGGAAAGCTACCATTCCTAATTTGAATCTAAAATATGTTGGTATTCTTTGTTCCTTCTTTTGCCTTTTTCCCTTGCCCACCACTGGAATGTGGATTCCAAGGATTCATCTGAATTTTAAATTCAAATTCTTGAATTGGAAGAGGTCCTTCACCCTTTAAGGAAATAAAATGGCATGGTAGTAGACAAAAGGGAAAACAAAAGAATGGCCCACAGATTGGAAACATTAAGAAGAAAACAAATACAGTTATCATACCAAAATATCATCTGAACAATATCAATAGAATTTACAGACAATGCAAGAAATAGATTTGTGCCACAAAGAATAATCAACCAGGAACCAGAAGAGCCATGGTCATATGCCAATAGTAAATGGAGAGATATAGAAGATAAAAACAAAAAAAGGAAGAAAGAGCGGCCTCTTCCACAAGATCCGGAAAGTCAAAAGTTCAAACAAATGATGAGGATGCAATGTGATCAGCTGAGGAACATATTACAAGATCAGGAAGAAATAAAAAGTTGATGGAAGCAATACACAAAATTGCTATATAAAAGGTGTAAAGATAGGAAGCACGAACATCAACAATCTAAGGTATGCAGATGATACCATACCACTTGTGGAAAATATCACAGACTTGGAAAAATGATTAAAGAAGATTGAAGAAAAAGTGCAAAGCTGGGCTTACTATTGAATATGAATAAAATAAAAAAGAATGATCATAGAGGATCTACATAAATTCAACACAGATAATGAAGAAATTGAAATAGTTAAAGGTTTCCTGTACCTTCTTCATTCTCAGGAGCCCTGGTGGCACAGTGGCTAAATGACTGTACTGCAGCCACTCACTCAAAACCATAAGTTTTGTTCGAGTTCAATACGAGCAAAAAAAGGGCTCAGGTTTGATTCAGGCTTGCATCCTTCTGAGGTCACTAAAATGTGTACCCAGATTATTGGGGGCAATTAGCTTACAGTTGTAAACTGCTTAGACACTGCTTAGGCAGTATAAAGCGGTATATAAATGAAGCAGTTTGTGGTTTTTTGGGGTTTTTTTGTACCTTGGATCAAACATAGATCAGAATGGAGACTGCAGTCAAGAAATAAAAAGAAAACTAGGAATGTCTATGTAGGAATCACTTCATACATAGTGATTGTTCTTTGTGTGTACAAGGCACATGATTGAGATCCAGATCAACAAGAAGTTCATAATACAGTGGCAAATAATATGAATGAACTACTGAATAGGATCCCAAGACATGGCCAACCTATGTATTTTCTGCATAGCACAGGTCTTTGTCATTGTGTGATCCCCTTTCCACATCTCACAATCACACAAATACTTTAAGCACTGTTATCAAATGCTTAAAAAGAAGGGTTTAAAAAAAGAGGTTGACAAGAACATTCAAAAGGCTAGAAAAACTAGGATGAATGGAAACACACACAGGTTCTTCCACTCTGATCTTATTTATTATTTAATAAAACACTGAGATTAACAGAAATAAATTGGAATAAAAGGAAGAAGAACAGAAAATAGCAGACCTAAAGACATAGCAAAGAGTAATAGATATACAGAGATACAAATAATAGCTATATCAGATGGGATTGGGATATTGTAGTTTTAATTACAAATAATTATTTGAGAGAGGGGAAGAGGGAGGGAGGGGAAGGAAAGCGGAAAAGGGAAAAGAAAGGAAATAATATTTTTAAAAACATTTTAAAAGTCCAGAAAACAGTAGAGGGGGGAAAAGCTGAAAGGAAAATAGAGCTTAAAAGAGAGGAGGCAAGGAGAACAAGGAGAGGAAGAGTAGGGGAAGAGTAACAAGAAGAACAAAAACAGAAGGAAATAAATAGAAACAAGCAAGAATAAAGAAACTAAAGTTGGAACAAGATTGAAAACAGAGATTCAAAGACAAACAACAGCCCAATCTGGAAGAGGATCAACAGATTCAACAATAAAATTAACAGTCTTAAATGTGATAATATTACAAAAATTAAGAGACTTCAAGAGGAATTTCAAAACAGAAGTAAGGGAAGAACTAAAAGATATCAGAGATGAAATTAAAATTGGGCATGCAAAAGGAAGTTAATATTCTATCAAACAAAAAGGGCAACATCACTAAAAGAATGACTGACACAAGGAAGCAAATGGAAGAAATAAAAAAGAAAATGAAAGACTTAGAAAAGAAGACAGAACAAATAGCTAAAGAAAAAAATCAAGATAATCAAACTTTATTGCTACAAGAAATCATACATAGATAGAAAAGTATTAAAATAAGAGTAATACCAGAAACCCCTAATAAAAAATTATCAGATAGATTAATACCAATCTTAGCAAACTTTCTGGATATGCCTGCAGATAATTTGGAGACTCAAATTAACAAGATGTTTAGGATAAACTCATTGATAATGAAAGAAAGGAAACTGTTTGTTTCATTAGCTGAAGAAGCAAATAAGGAATCATACAAAAAAGCTACAGAGAAAAACTGATGTTTGAAGGACAAGAACTCTACATATTTAAAGATATGACCCCACAGATTTTACAAAAAAGGCAAGAGTATAATTTTTTAATGTAATGATTAAAAGACAATAACATTAACTACTAGAGGGAGAAAATTGAGGGATTATCCTTTTCATACAATCAGAATAAATGCAAGATTGAGTCTGTAGACAAAGCGACAGAATTCTATGAGAGGTTTAACACAAGGGAAAAAACAGAGCAAGATGAAGAAAAGAGATCAGAAGAGGAAACTGTGAGACCAAAATCAATGCAACTAAGGAAAGACATTGACAAATGTATAGAGGAACTGCTTTCACAGGAGGAGGAAGGAAAGCTCTCAGATGGAGAAAGAAATACAGATATTGACCAATCAGAAGAAGAGAATAATTTATCTGGAGAAGAAATTTACATGTTTGTAAGGGGAAAGCAGAAAGGAAAAAAATAATTGTCTTTTAAAATAGTCTTGTAGAATGTTAAAAGAAAAGAAAAGCGGAGTTGTCAACAGAAAGTATCCAATAAAAGAACTATTAAAAAATCAAGAAGGTAGATAGTTAGTAGTGGAAGTTCAATTTCCAAAGGAGACAATTGTAGTGGTTAACATATACACTCCATTGGAAAAGAAAGAAGGATTTTTTCAAAAACTGAATAAAGATCTATTGGAATCGAATAGACAATTTTATATTGGTGGGAGACTTCAATGGAACGGTAGAACCACAAAATGAGTGTCCAAGGAGAAAATTTTAAAAAGCTACCCAAAGCTTGCTTTGATTTAATGGAAGAACACTTGTTGGTAGATATAGGGACACAAAAGTATGGGAAAGAGAAAGGTTTTATGTTTTTCTCAGATTCTCACCAGTCCATGTTGAGAATAGACACTTCTTATAAGCTAGCAACAAAAAATGAAAAAAAAAAAAACAGAAATTTTACCAAGATCACACTTGGACTACAACCCAATTGAACTATATTTTTACAACCCCCAAAAATACAATACTTGAAGAATGAATGATAACATCATAAATGACAAAACCTTTGTGAATAATTTTTTTTTAAATCTACAATTTTTCTTCCAAGCAAACAAGACACCAGAAATTCGCATAAAAACAATATGGGAAAAAGCAAAGCCTATGTTAGGGGTTTAATTGTTCAAATAGCTACAAAAATAAAGTAAAATAGCAAAAGTCAGGAAATCCAAGAAGAATTGAAACAAAAAGAAGTAGAACTGAGTAAGAGGCTAAATGCTAAAAAAACAACAACCCTATTTTAAAAATGCAAATAATGGGAAAAAGTGAGTATATTAAAAAGAAATAAACAAACATACTTTGAACAAGCAAACAAAACAGGATATTGGCTGGAACATAAATTTTAAAACAAAAACAATAAAATTGATAACAGAATTAAATTATAAAGGAAGAAAGATTACAAATGAAAAGGATATTAAAAAAAATTCAAAGCATTTATACAAATCAATTTAAGGAGTCAGTAAATACAGAAAATGAAGTCCAAGATGGTAGAATACAGATTTAATCATGACAATATGGCTATCTGAAATAACATGGAACCTAACACATACAGGACCAATCTTGAACTTGTTCCTTCATTTAGGAGTAAGGAATGGAACATCATTGGTAGATGAACTAGAAATGCTTCCTTTGTAGTGGTCAGATAATTGCCTGGTCAAGCTAGACTTCAGTCTGCAATCTCCACAGGGGTGGTGGGCCATTTTCCGTCATCTACCCCTGGAGATTAATGTATTCCTTCTAATATTACTAATAGAATTTCCTACAGTCTTAGCCAGCAGTGCTGTCATTTCTTGAACCACTAACAAAAGAAATTCCCACTGAACCTAATGGGGCCTTACATGTATCTAGGACTGCAGCCTCAGAAAGTCTAAATTAAGAAGGGATAAAATGCATCCCTCTATATGATGGATTACATCTCTTAGCTTTCCTTGTCATTGGCTAGGCTGGCTGGTTATAATGGCATGTGCAGTCAAACAACATTCGAAGCAACACCTTTAGCCACTCCTAGCTTAAGCAAAAAGGAAATCAACTTTGAGCTAACCTGTGAACATAATCATTAACCCCATCCCCAATCATAATCCATAATGATGAACTATAATTTGAATGGAGGGGGTTGGTATTAATATTTTCTCTGTAAAAATGGACATTATTCATTTTCATTGCTTCCACAGAAGTTCTGATGCTCCCATTTTCTTTTCCAAAAGAGAAGGAAGCCATATAATTTATGACTGTGAACGAACTCATTTTATGGTGTTTCTCCTTGTTGACAGAATGATTGGAATAAAACCACATTCTGTTGACAAAAGTGTGATGAAGGGCCTTTTGTGAATGTTATAGAGTGAGAAGTTTGACAAAATGCATTTTGCCGATGGGATGAAATAAAGGTTTAGACTAAATGAGTCTCGTCCATCTGCCATGTGTACTAAGAATGATGTGTGGCATTTCAGAAAACCATTTTGAGTGAATAGTCCTATTGAAATTATTGAGACATATAAAGTTAAGGAATACCAAAAGAAAAATATCAGTAGCATAAAATGTTATATTGGAGTTTGAAAGGGGAAAAAAATCCTAAAAAACAGAGCCCTCCCTTCGGAGCTCAGAGCAGAGGAGAAAATAATACTCTTTTAAAACCAAGATGCAGGATAGTTGGATAATAATGCTGGTTTGGCTCTCGAGGCAGAAAATTCCACAAGCAACTCTTCTCTTATTGGAAATAAAAATGCACTACTAACAAAGTAAATAACTGATCATTTTCTGCCCTTTCATGGTACTTCCAATTTGCTCCCTGAGGTAGCTGCCTCCCCTCTGCCTGATAGCAAAAACAATCTTGAAAAATCCACAAAATGCATTGTACTGCATTAATTATAAAATTAAAATTAATTATAATTTTGGCTTTATTTAATCTGCATGTTAATTAGTGACTTAGGCCGAGACCTTACACTGTGCTGCTCCATCTGCATGGTTCTATTCAGGCTACTGCTGCTCTACAGTAAAACCCTGTTTGAAAAGACAGAGATATCTTCCATTGGCTATTTAGTGGTCAGGGAAGACTCACAGTGCCCAAGCACAGTGACTGCACTTCAAACAGCAGCTTGCAGCAAACAGCAGTTGTCTCTGATCTCCAGAGGGTGCCCCTAGTTGCTGCCTAGACACCCTGCATCCTCCCCTGGCCATTAAATGGATGAGGAAGAACATACCTGCTCTTTTCTACAAGCTTGCAGGTAAGGGAAGTATTCTGGAAGGAGCCAGATTGACAGATAGATAGTTCTATGGTCACCAGTTGTAAACACCACCACCACCACACACACATACTTGTATGTAATCCTATGTTAGGCATCAACAGGATTCTGGCCATAGTGTTATAGGATGTTGATGTTAACTGCCCTCGAGTCAATTTTGACCCATGGTGATCCTGTAGATGAGACATCTCCAAGAACCCCCGTCCTCCACTGCTCTGCTTAGTTCCTGTAAACTCATACCCATGACCTCCTTAAAAGAGTCCATCAATCTAGCATGCAACCTTCCTCTATTTCTACTTTCCCCCACCTTTCCCAGCATTATTGTTTTTTTCTAATGAGTCCTCCCTTCTTGTGATATGTGCAAAGTATGGCAGCCTCAGTTTTGTCATCTTGGCTTCCAGGGAGATTTCTGGATTGATTTGGTCTGAGACCTGTTTGTTTATATTATAGGACAGTGTATAAATTCAAGGCTGTCCACTTTAAAAACAAAAGTTTTTCAAAATTCCAAAAAAATCTCATTGGTGAATGTTTCTCTGAGAATATGAGGAATAAAATGCCAATCTCTGTTCCAAAAGAGCTTGCCATGTATAAGAAAAAGACTATAAAAACAAGAAATACATAGTACCTGTCTAAATAAATGTTTCTGAGTGAGCAGCCATTTTATGCTGCCTATCTAATCTTCCAGGGAATTTGGAATACAGAAATACAGCGTTTTGGTATCTCTTTAATTGTCATGACTTCATCACACAGAATCCTGAAGCTACTTTGAATTCTTTGCTAAAGAGCTCTAGTCATCTACCCTGAAGTATAGAGTGGAAATCTGAGTAAGTACCTCACCAAACTACCAGCGCCAAGATTCTGTGCAAATTACTGTCATGGTGTACTTTGGATATAGTTGTTATTTTTCTCAATTGCCTGATCAGCAATGCCAATGCCCAGATGCTTAATCACAGAAAATAAATAGATCCTTTTAGCAGAAGGGTCAAATCCTGCAGACCCTTTTCCAGAGACTGTCAGTCCTATGGACCCAAAAGCTAACCACAAGATCAAAGCTGACCAGACTGAAAAAGCATTGGTAGCAGTAGGCTTTCCTGAGGCCTTCAGGGTAAGACAATATCTACTCGTAAGGCACAATCTGCAGACTTCTACAATACCAAGTATGTGGAGGTCAAATACACTGGGAAAAATGTATAAATTTAGATAGTGACTACACAGAGATATGTTAACAACTACAAATCAAAACAAACTTTCTGTCAAATTTTTTAAAGGTGATCATTAAAACTTTTGGATACTGCCTTGTATGTGAAAGATGATGGGCAGAGATAAGAATCCTGATCATCTTTAAATATTGCTATATATGTCAGATATAAACATCCCAGTGATGTGTTCTTTGACACTGGAAGAAGAAGGTTCTATACAGGAGACTTTTTGCACTTTAAGAAAAAAAAAATAGGAAAAAGCAGTAAGATCAAACATTATTCTGTCACTTGAAAATTCAGGGTTATACATGTAAAAATGAATGGCATAAAAAGTAGGGAAATGTTAAAAGGCAATCAGCGTGAAGTGTTATACATAAAATAACAAATTGCATGCAAAAACTATGCTAATGGAGCATTCAGGTTCAGATACTAATTGCCCAAATGCAAGAAACTGATTGTTATGGTTCTCCTAGGCAATCATTGCTTGGGTCCTTGAAGATATTTGGAATTCTGTCTTCAGGATTGTACAGCATACTAAATAATGTTGCATTCCATTGGAGACAGAAGGGAGATAAAGATGAAGGAAAGAAACTTTATGTTCCATTTATATTTTGTAATGACAATGCTAAATGTAAAGGTAAAGGTAGTCCATTGATATGAATGTCTAGCTGTAATCAACTGGAGCAGGCAATGCTCATTTTTGTTACTAAGCTGAAGAGCCAGTGTTGTCTGAAGAGAACTCCAGTGGTCACGTAGCCAGCATGACTGCACCAAATGTTGTTACCTTCCCACCAAAGTGGTACCTATTTATCTACTTTCATTTTTACATGCTTTCAAACTGCTAGGGTGGCAGAAACTGGGACTAGTGATGGGAGCTCAACCCATTGTGCAGCACTCTGGTCTTGAACTGCCAACCTTCCGACCTTATAATAATTAGAATTAGCATCTTAACCAATAAGCTACCACACATCTAATGACAATGCTACATACATACATAAATACACCAGAGAAACTGGGTTATGAGAAGTAAATGGTTTTTAAAAAGACAAATGAAAACACGTGCAACCACCACCCAATCATCCTCTGGTCTGTATTAATTTGTTCTGTCTGTTGCAAAGTAAATGGAGTTGTACATGGCAATGGAAAAGATTTTCAGAGCAACTTTATCAGAGTGCTACAAATAATACCTAGGTTAAAAATACAATAAAAGTGCCCTGGAAACAAAAGTGAGGCTTCCCCTTTCCACCTAACAAATGGTAGCTTATCCCTCCCAGTGAGGTTAGAAAAATGACCAACAGCACAGATGCTGTTGTACAGTATAAGCCCGAGTTCCACACAGGTTTCATTCAGAAAACATTGTCCTCACTTCCCTAGTAAGCCCCAACCAGCTGTTTTCAAAGCCTGGTTAGGAGACACCATTGAAATCCTATTGAAATCCATGTAAAATACTTTACTAGCATACCTCTGCACAGTGGCAGAGAGAAATGAGATAGCCAGACTGTTGGGGAGATGCCAAAGCTGTGCCCACACAGCATTGCACAATTACCATGGATAGTTGCTCCAGACAGAATTCTTGTATCAAGAAATGTTGGGACACCATTTATGCATATGTAAAGTCTCAACAAGATTCCTGCCAATACCTATCCCTCCCTTGCAAAAATCTGCTCCAGAATTTCCTTCCTTCCCTGGAGCAGCTCCTCTTCATAATTCAGACTGTTTCTTTACCTAAATCATCCTTTTCCTCTTTGAAGTATAAAGGCGGGAGAGAGAGGGACGCTGCCTCTCAGCCTGCCTCCCTCCAGTGGATATGAGGAATGGAGGACAATGTTAACAGAAAGTAAAAGCAAAGGGAGGTAAGACAAAACCAGAAATGTACAATGCAACTGTACAATGACTAGTGTGCAAGGATAAAGAGAACTACTAATGATCAATGCAGAAAAATAGAAGAAACAACAAAAAGGAAGAACAAGAGACCTCTTCCACAAAATCCAGGAACTCAAAGGGAAGTTCAAACCAAGGTGAAGAAGCCCTATGACAAGAAAAAGAACTTACTACAAGATCAGGATGAAATAAAAAGATGCTGGATGCAATATGCAGAAGACTTATATAAATGATGGGGGGAAATGAATGACACATATGAAGACAGCCCTCACATTCTAAAAGGTGATGTGGAAGCTGCAATAAGAGAAACTGGGAAAAATAAGTAACCAAGGATAGATAATATTCCAACTGAACTGCTACAATCTGCACAGAAAGACTCAACTCTAGTGTTAACTAATATATGTCAAAAATATGGAAAACAAAATGGTGGCCTATAAACTGGAAATAATCAATATACATCCCCATCCACAAAAAGGAGACAGAAAATACTGCAGCAATTATATGATCATAGCATTAATTTCCCATGCAAGCAATCTCATGCTCAAAATTCTGCAGTCATAATGGAGAGAGAAATCCCAAAGGTGCAAGCGGGGTTAAGAAAAGGAGGAAGCATTAGGGACCACATTGATAACATACAATAGTTAATAGAGCATACCATTAAATCTAGAAAAAATCAGCATGCACTTTATAGACTACAGTAATACATTTGACTGCATAGATCATGAAAAGCTATGGATGGCTTTTAAAGAAACAAGAGTGTCATCATATCTGATTGTCCTGGTGAGAAATTTGTACTTAAGAAAAGAGACTGTTGTTAGAACATAATATGGATAAACAGAATGATTTCAAATTGGTTAAGGGGTCAGACAAGGTTGCATTCTATCACCCTATTTGTTCAACTTGTAAGCAGAAAATATCATATGAAGAGCAGGCTTGGTGGAGTGAACACTGGAGGAAGGAACATCAGCATTCTAAGATATGCAGACAACATCATACTACTAGTGGGAAAATCAGAGACTTCAAACAATTACTAAGGAAGCTCAAAGAAGAAAGTGCAAGTGCAGGCTTACTTACTGCTGAACATAAAGAAAACAAAAACCATGGAGGAACTAGATAAATTTAACATAGACAATGAGGAAACTGAAATAATTAAAGAATTCCCATTTCTTGGATCAAACACTGAACAGAACGGAGACTGCAATCAAGAAATCAGAAGAAGACTAGGAATGGGAAAGGGAACTATGAAAGAACTAGACAATATCCTTAAAAAGTATACAACTGAGCACTACAGTCATCCAAACCATTGTAGTCCCATCACCATGTACGGATGTGAGGACTGGACAGTGATGAAATAGATAGGAAGAAAATCAATTCATTCAAGATGTGGCTCTTGAGAAGAGTGCTGAGAATGCACAAACAGCCAAAAAGACAAACAAATGGTCCCAGAACAGATCAAGCATGAAATCTCCCCAGAAGCCAAGATGATCAAACTGAGACTGTTGGGCTTTGGCCACATCATGAGAAAGCACAATTCATTAGAAAATATTGCTAGGAAAGATAGACTGTAACAGAAATAGAGGAGGACTTCACATCAGATGGGTAGAGTCAATTAGGGAGATCATGGCCCTGAGTTTTCAGGATTCAAGCAGAGCAGTGGAGGACAAGGGGTCGTGCAGATGTCTCATTCATAAAGTTGCCATTAGTCAAGGTGGATTCAAGGGAGGTTAGAAGCAACAAACAATAGTGGGAAGTAAATAGGATACTTAAATTGCTTCTACCTTCTCCCAACCAGTCAATCAGTTTACAAAGCTCTCTATTGTTCTTTTAAAAATTTACCTACAATTAGAATGAAGTAAGAGAACATTGTTCATTGTGGGGTATTTTGAAGTGATTACACAGGAGGTATGATGGCATGATTTCATACAGCCAATCAGGTTAGATTAAGTGTCATGAAATCAAATCAGAGTTAGGGCAGAAAGCACTTCCCCCAATCTGGAAATACTTGCTGATGATAAAAATTGGCTTCACCTGATGTTTCAGTCAAACCAGAATGAAGGCAAGTATTTCTTTCCAGCCTTTGAATGAGTAAACACTTTCATAGGACACACCCACATCCCAACAGCCACCCAACAAAGCAAGTCTTGGGCGTATATGAGAAGTATTATGTGTTATTTCTGTCTTGCCTTATTTAAAAACTCACAAATAGCTAAGCAAAATATACAACTTTTTGTATTATTGCCTAAACATTACTTTCCAATTAAAGAATTTGCTTTATTCTCACAATGCTTAAGCAAATATATTGCCCCCATTTTATTAATTCCTTTGACTAATAAAGCTAACCTGCAATTGATTCATAAAACAATTTTGTCAGTCATCTTCTGAAAACAGTTTACTTTTTTTCTCAGTTCCAGTGGCCTTAAATCATCTGTTAATCAGTTTTTAAAGATGAACTTCCTGCTATATTCAAAATTCAAAAGAACAACTGCACTAAGAAGATAAACTCAATCATTTTCTGAAACCAGTAGGGAAAAACGATCTTTCAAGGTTATGGCTACGAAAGTAATTCAACAAGGCCTCATTCCCACTACATAATAAATCACCCAATTTGAACTGGATTAAATGCACTTGCACCGAATTTCTGGTGCAGTTTGGTGAGGGGAGGGGCACAGCGCTAAACCTATTAAAACCAGTTCTTCGGGATCTGCAGGATTCACTACTTCTTTTGAAATAAATTCATTCAGCGCAAGTGTGAACAAAAATCATGTTTTGAATCAAATGGATGAAGCCATTTAGTGCCAAACAGACACTCACACTATTTGAGCTGTGATGAATCCTACTCATTTCAATTTAATCCATTTCGCATTCACATTCAGCAATAGATCAATTCAACATGGAGTCACCTCACAGGGGTCACCACACCACAGGAACCAAATCCAGTAGACAGCTCGTTCACACTTGCGCTGAATCAGTTCATTTCAAAAGAAACTGTGAATTCCACGGATCCCAAAGAACTGATTTAAATGAGTTTAGTGCTGTGCCCCCCTCGGCAAACCGTGCCAGAAATTGCACAAGTGCAAACAAGGGTTATTTAAACCAGTTCAGATCAGTTTGAAACCACTTTATTATGCAGTGGGAACAAGGCTATTTTGTAGTGAGAATGAGGTCCAGGTGGGGTGGATAAATATTAACATGACATTGCTTTGGCATGTGGAAGCTTGAAAACTAATTGAAACCTGGGAGTGGAGATGGGGAGAAAATTCATAGCACTCACAAATAGTTCCATCTTTCTTGGAATAAGCTCTGACCTACTGTTGTCTCTGTCACCACAATAACATCTGAAACTACTGCAGAAAACAGGTTTTGTACTGACTTGTCAAAAAGACTGGAAGCCACTAAGAATATACAGTGGGCCCTTGGTATGCACTGGGATTTGGTCCAGGACCCCTGTGGAAACCAAAATTGTATTATTCTCTTGTGGTATCCTAATTAACTTGTGAAAGAAGGCTTATGAGATCCTGTCCACACAGTTGTCTGACATTTTCATATGGGCCTTTGAAATGGCCCATCCACCTATTGTTTGCTGCTTCATGATCTGTAGTGAATCCCAAGGCTGTGCTCTCGCCTGACCAGAAATGTTTGTTGCTTTCACTGCTTCATCACAAATGATGGGTATGGAAGAGAAGATTGTATACAAGTTAAATTGGGGGGAGGAAAGCCCTGAAAGAGGAGGGGAGAGTCTGCAGTTGGGGCAGGTGCAAGTGATGTCACCTTCCACTGACCATGTAGGAAATTTTTCATAAAATTACCAGCTTGATAGATGAAGGGAATGCCGTGGATATAGTATATCTTGATTTTACTAAGGCCTTTGACAAGGTTCCCCATGACATTCTTGCAAACAAGTTTGTAAAATGTGGGCTAGACAAGGTAACTGTTAGGTGGATTTGTAATTGGTTGACTGGCCAAACCCAAAGGGTGCTCAACAATGGCTTCTTTTCATCCTGGAGAGAAGTGACAAGTGGGGTCCCACAGGGTTCAGTCCTAGGCCCAGTGCTATTCAACATCTTTACTAATGACTTGGATGACAGAACTGGTGGCATAGTTATCAAATTTACGAAATTAGGAGGAGTATAATACCCCAGAGAACAGGATCAAAATTAAAAATGACCTGAATAGACTAGAAAGCTGGGCCAAAGCTAACAAAATGAAATTCAACACAGAGAAATGTAAGGTTCTGCACTTAAGGTGGAAAAATGAAATGCACAGATATAGGGTAGGGGACACCTGGCTCAATGAAACTACGTGTGAAAGGGATCTAGGAGTTCAAGGAGACCATAAGCTGAACATGAGTCAACAGTGCGATGCGGCAGCTAAAAAGGTCAATGCAATTTTAGGCTGCATCAATAAAAGCATAGTGTCTAGATCAAGGGAAGTAATAGTGCCACTCTATTATGCTTTGATTAGGCCCCACCTGGAATACTGTGTCCAGTTCTGGGTACCACAATTCAAAAAGGACATTGAGAAACTGGATCACGTCCAAAGGAGTGTGACTAAAATGGTGAAGGGTCTGGAAACCATGCCTGGAGAAGAGAAGATTAAGAGGAGATATGATAGCCCTGTTTAAATATCTGAAGGGATGTCATACTGAGGAGGGATTAAGCTTGTTTTCTGCTGCTCCAGAGACTAGAACATGGAACAATGGATGCAGACTGTAGGAAAAGATATTCCAGCTCAACATTAGGAGGAACTTCCTGACAGTAAGGGCTGTTCGACAGTGGAACACACTCCCTCAGAGTGTGGTGGAGTCTTCTTCCTTGGAGGTCTTTAAGCAGAGGCTGGATGGCCATCTTTTAGGGATATTTTGATTGAGAGTTCCTGCATGGCAGGGGATTGGAATGGATGGCCATTGTGGTCTCTTCCAACTCTATGATTCTTTTATTCTAATTCATACAAATTGATTGTTTTAGGAAAGCCCTGCCCAGACATTTACCAGACATAGACTTCTGGCAGCCCTACTTGGAGCATTTGCTGGTCTTGAAACCATTGTGCCTTGTGCCCCCCCCCTCAACTTTACTTTGCCTATATATTGTGTACACAAAAAAGATGTTAATTGTGACTATGTCTGATTTATGATTGTGTTATGAGCATTAAAATTATGGCCATCATATCTCTCTGTCTCAGTGCAAGTACAGCAACAATTCTTGGTTTTGATCAATAAAAGGGGATGGCTGGGGGTCCACAAGGGACCCAGAACTTCACAAATAATATTGGAGTCTACATGCTGGCCCATTCCTGACATGAAGTCTACTCTCACAAGATGTGATCATGCTAACAGGTTTAATACATCTCTAAAATGTGTTGCCATAGGTATAATGATGGCCTGTACCTAAAGCAGGGTTTGGTCAATTCATGGAGTACAGAAATAATCACTGAACATTAGCCATAATATTGTCCAGAGACAATATAGCTTCAAATTCCAGTTGCTGGGAAGCAACAGTGAATAAGTGCTTTTTATACTTGGTCAATGCATCTGTAACAAACACAATTGTCCTGATCCAATAAAGCTGGAGATATGATTAGGGGTCTTTACTGCAAAAATAAGAAACAAGCATTCATACAGATGTCTCATCCAATTGTAAGAGTTCCTCCCTTTATAGTACAAAAACTCTTCATGTTCCAGCAGGAAAATAGGAAACAAGTACCTACAAACAAGAGACAGTTCTCCTAGGAATCAATTGCTACATACTTGTAAAAACTATGACTCAGCAAAAGCAGCTTCTCCTGCAAACCAGAAAGTCTGCCTTCCCTGCATTGCATGTATTCTAGCAAGTATATAGTTGCTATAAATACTATGCTGGATGTTTTGTTTCAAAACAAGATGTTCCTTTTTCTCTTTAATTGGTGCATCCCTCCACTCCCATTACTTTTCTTAAAAAATAATTAAAAGCTGTTAAAAGTTATCCAAAGATATCATTTGGAATACATTTGATTCAGCTAAAAATCTGGCAATCGAATATGCTGCCAAGCAGGTTGCTCTAGAATCTTAGCACTGTGTACTTTCTTTGGAATATCTCTCCAGAAGTTCCTTCCAGAAATAATAACCTGTTTGGTTTCTTCTAAACTGTATCTTCAAAAACTATCTATTAGGCGAGCCTCTGTCTCCCACAGAGTTCTGGTAGAACCAGTCTGTTGATTTCCTTTTTACCAACACCTATAACAAGAGGAACCACTTCAAAACAAGCAAAAAATGGGCAGCTTTGTTGGTTCACTTCGTTTCTGAGTCACATAACAAAATTCTTGGCTGCTGTTGTTTTCTACCCAATTCCACCACACCCAGCAAGTCTGAATGATTACATATTTTAGTGTAGGTATAACATTTTAATAGGGCATGTAAAAGCCAACACACATAGGCCCAAGGCCTTTACACACTACATACCTATAGTTCAATATTGTCCTTTAGCTACGAAGGCAACACCTTATGGAATTTTAGGATTTGTAGTTTGGTGAGACAGCAAAGCACATTAAGTGAGAATCCAGTGTGCTTCTCCTTCTCTAAATTGCATGTTCCAAGACTCCCCAAGGACGCTGCCATGGCAATTAAAATGGCCTCACAGCACTATAATTGTGTGGTGTGAAAGGGCCCTTGACTTTACGTTACCACATATAATCCTGGAACTGACAGATAATTTGAGTTTCGATGTGTTAGGAAAGATTGCTATTGGGACATGGCAGTTGTACTTTTGACATGCTTGCTTAAGGAAGTACCTGGTACCCACTAATGCAAGGAGTTCAACTTTGCCTTGCAGTTCAACAAGCCAACTTAAAAGCCAATAGGCTGATGTTTGGTCATTTATTATTAATAAGTTACAACAGCAGCAGCAACAATAACAACAACAGAGGAGGAGGAGGAGGAGGAGGAGGAGGAGGATTTGCTCTACCCTACAATAGCCTTAAGGTGCATCTATGCTGTAGACATAGGGGCTATACATAAAGCTTTTAAGGGGCAGAGGGATGCCACCCCTTTCCTAACCAGATCGGGGCCACAGTAACCTCACACTGCAGTCCCAATCTGGCCTTTCAAAGGTGCAAAAAGGAGCAACAAAAAGGGACTCCTTTTTGCACCCTCAAAAGGGCGCCATAGCCACGTTGCCATGGCTATATGGCACTCCTTTGGTGCTGCGTGTATGGACACAGCGCCAGAGGTGCACCATGATGGTGCATGCCATGTGGAGTGCAGAATCCCAGACTTTACACTTTTCTGAGGCACCTTCATTCTTTGGCAGAGATGGCAAAAAAATCTTGTAAAACTACAAATCCCAGGATTGCATATGATGGAGTTACAGCACTTAAAGTGGTGTCAAACTGCATTATTCCTACAGTTTCGCTGCAACTTCAGACAGGCATCATAATGTCCTAGCTGCCTCCACTGTTCCAGGCCATTCACAGAAGGATCTCAGCCTTACATTTCTCACACATGCACCCTATGAGAATGTTAACCTCATAGATGGATGCTCCACAGGATAGGCTTGCCCTTTGAGCAGTCCTGAAAGACATGGCCTTATTCTTTTCTTACATGTAACAACACTGGAAGAAAGGAAAACTGATCTGTTCAACATTATTACATTAGACATGTTATTTGAAGTTTTTATGACACCGTTGTTCTATACAGGGTGGTCTTCATTTTTTCATCATTGCTAAGCAATAACCATCAATCAGACGAAAATGTATACCTTATGAAATTCATTTCATGTTTTGGATGTTTGATGGGTAGTCATGTTACAGCCTAGAGATTTCCTGGTATTTTGACACCACTTGCAAAACAGAACTGGATCCACTTATTGTTTCTCCTGTTCATTTCTCTTGCCCCGTCTTCTGCCTGCTGTATCAAGGAAGACTCAGAGAAAAGTTCAAAAAAACTTCTCACATATTAAAAGCTGCACATAAATGGTTTCTGAATGTCATGCAAATATGGGGATTGTGTGTGTGTGCTGCTCATGTATCTCTTCTCAAGATTAAATCTCTGGGTAGTTAAATAAATATAATCTTTATTACAGTCATAGACCAGCACAGGTAAAAAGGGGATACAGAATAACAGAAGGTAAAAAACACCTCTTAAAAACAGTATTAAAAATATCCTTTCAGATTGCAGTATAGCAAGACAAAATTGCTACTAGTCTACTGCACAGGTCATTGCCTGGCAAGCTGCACAGAATCTGGCAAAATTATATGTTGTATCAGGGTTCGTGTCTGAAAGCGACAGAGACATGTAAAATTGATTGGTGTGTCCTTGGTATTTTTGCAATAGAAGGGAAATAATGCTGAGGCTGATGTCGCTGTAGTATGAGCACTGGAGGAATACATGTTCTGTTGTTTCTATTTGGCCAGAGTCACAGGAGCCATAGTCTGTCTGAGAAGCGGGTCTTCTTATATCAGCCTTCAAGGACAGCTGAGGTGAGGGCATGACATCGTGCCAAAGTGAAGCCTCTCCGATGTTTAGGTACTTTGATGTTTGCTAAGTATGCCATAGGCATGCCAAATATCTATTGGTGTCACTAGCAATAAAATTTGGGGTGCTTGCTAGATCCGCTTGTCACTCTATATATTGTCACTCTATATATTCACTCTAAGGCTGAACTAAGAGCCAAAGTCCGCCCCATTGGGGGTGGAGGACCCATTAGAAAGGTCTGCCCTCAAAGGCTAATGAAACCAATTGGATTCCAGAAAGCCTTAGAAGGTTCATTGGTTGGTAATGCTGGTGATTCTGTTGAAGCTTTGGTTAATGCCTGCAACATCAATCTTACCAAGGCTATTGACGCGATCGCCCCCAAGCGTCCTTGCCAGCCTGCTTCAAACTGCTGACCATGGTATACAGAAGAACTTAGAAAGATGAAGTGGGTTGGACAATGACTAGAGCATGTCTGGCAAAAAACTCAACTCTTATCTGACAGGATTCGTCATAGGAATTTTCTTCATTCCTATAGAGAGGCCATACGTGCAGCGCAGAAAGACTTCTCCTCTGCACGTATTGCATCTGCAGAGTCTGTTTAAGATGGTGAGGGAACTAACACAGGTTCCACCTGTGCAGAACACTTTACTTAATCCAACAACAACCTGCTGTGGTGCATTTAACAACTATTTCGCAGACAAAATCTCTCAAATAAGAGCCGACTTAGACTTCGGAGTTATAATAGAATCAACTGATGAGGCATCCAGCAACTCCGCTGATGTGGTTATACTAGATCAATTTCAATTTGTAAGTACTTTTGAAGTGGACAAGCTCCTTGGAAAAGTGAGGAAAACAACTTGCCCTCTCAACCCTTGCCCTTCATGGCTGGTCATCCAGGGGGTGATACCTTGAGAGTGTTCTTAAGGGACATAATCAATGCATCATGTTTGAAGGAAGCGGTGGTTAGGTTGCTTCTGGAAAAAAACTCTGTTGACCCCCTGAATATGAAGAACTACAAGCCAGTCTCTTTGTTACCATTTTTGAGCAAGGTGATCAAGGGAGCGGTTGCTCTTCAACTCCAAGATCTCTTGGAGGAAACCAATTATAGTGGTCCCCCCGGGTTACGAAAGTAATCCGTTCCGGCATACCTTTTGTAACCCGGAAATCTTCGTAACCCGGGGGACCGCTTTATTTGTAGATTTAAAGGGCCGGCGCTTTTTTTTTTTCACAAGCCGGGTTTTTTTTTTTTTGCAAGCCGGGGCCGTTTTTCCGGCCCCGGCTCTTTTGTATCCCGGGGATTTCATTGGCCGGGGGATTCGTAACCCGGGGGGCCACTGTATCTTGATCCATTTCAAATTGTCTTTAGGACGGGATTTGGAGTTAAGACTGCCATGGTTGCCCTAGCTGGCGACCTTCGTCTAAACATCGACAAGGGTAGTGTGACCCTGTTGGTGCTACTGGACCTCTCAGTGGCATTTGACACTATAGATCATGACATCCTCTTGAGTCGCCTGAGAAGATTAGGAATAAGAGGCACTGCCCTCCAGTGGTTCTGTTCCTTCCTCTTGGGCAGATTCCAGAGGTTCATGCTCAGGGACAGTTGCTCAGCAAGCAAAGAGTTTAATTGTGGCATCCCACAAGACACCATCCTGTCTCCGATGCTTTTCAACGTATTCATGAAGCAGCAGGAAGAGATCATTCAGAGGCATGGGGCTGGGTGTTATCAATACACTGATGATACTCAGATATATTTCTCTATGACTTGGTCATCAGCTTTGACTTCAGATGGCATCTCTCCTCTCAATGACTGTCTTAAAGCAGTAATGGATTGGATGAGGGAAAACAAATTGAAACTGAATCCAGACAAAACGGAGGTACTTACAGTATCAGCTCCAAACCAAGGTATTGGGATACAACCTCCAGTCCTGAAAGGTGTCACACTCCCCTCAAAGGACTGTGTTCGGAGTCTGGGGATGCTGCTAGATCCATCGCTTGGCATGACAAATCAGGTGAATGCGACGATCAGGAGTGCCTGTTATCAGCTTCGTCTGATACGTCAGCTGCTCCCTTTCCTGGAAGTCAAGGACCTTGAGACTGAAGTACATGCTCTGGTAACCTCACACCTTGATTTCTGCAATGAACTCTACATGGGGCTACCTTCATGCTTGGTCCAGAAACTTCAACTATTTCAGAACATGGCAGCTAGGCTGGTCTCTGGTACATTCCAAAGAGACCATATAATACCAATCACTCCACTGGCTGCCCATTAGTTTCCGGGCCCACTACAAGGTGTTGTTTATCACCTTTAAAGCCCTAAATGGCTTGGGTCCAGCCTATCTTAGGAACCATCTCCTTTCAAATAATTCTCCCTCCACACTTAGATCTTCAGGGAAGAAGTTGTTACAGCCTGATAAAACAAGGCTGTCCACGACCTCCCAGAGGACCTTCTTAGCTGTTGTGCCCAGATTGTGGAAAGGCCTGCCAGACGAGATCCGTCATATTACCACCCTAAAAAGCTATAAAGAAGGATCTCTTCTAGCAGGCCTTTCCTGAATCGTTCCCTATTTGTTAATACTGATGACGTGGACAAGCTCCTTGGAAAAGTGATGAAAACAACTTGTCCACTCAACCCTTGCCATACATGACTGGTCATTAATTGCTGACTTCCGATCTACGACAGCCACAATTTTAAAAGTATGTTGTATACTTTATGTTGTTTATGTTTAATTTTGTTATAAGGGGGGATTGAAGGATTTGAATTGTATGGTGTTTTTTTAAAAAAATCTTTGTAAGCCGCCCCATTGCATCTTGTAGACAGGTGGGATATAAATCATCATCATCATCATCATCATCATCATCAATCTACCACCCCATTGCTTGATAGTTGATTTAGCCTTATCGTATCCCATGCTGAGCAGAAGATCTGGAGAGAAGCTCAGTGATGAAATTTTAGTCATCACTGTCTGCTTCCACATATGCTGGAAATCATCAATCAAGGTTAGTGGAGCAAGGCCAGTGGGGAAGAAGGATAGTCTGAGACAGTAACTGAGTATAGGCCCCCACACTCTAGCCTCCACTTTCATAAAGCCTGACTCCAGTCTCAGAGTTGCATTAGAAACACATTTAAATCTCTGGGATATTTGTAGCACCCCATTTCAAAGCCCACCAGTTTTTCCTCCATCAATTTGTTACTTTTTAAACATCTGGTGTAGTCTAGAAATTCTTATTGTGGCACCCATAGACATCATCCAGTTCAGACGACGTGGGCCAAAACCCCAGAGACAGGAATGGGCCCGATTCTGTAAGACCAGATGTGAATCCAGTGGATCTGACCCGATCCCAGGGTAAACCACCATTACCCCAGGGTAATTTGATCCCTGATTTGGCACAGAGTTTCCTGGAAACTCTGCAGCAAAATCCAGCTGTTCAGACCCTGCCCCCATACTCCTTACATTGCCATGACATTGTCCTAACCCAGAAGCCCCTTGTCACAACATCTGATGTAGAAATAAGGAACCTGGCCTTGTGGGTCCAGCCAGTCACCCCATTTCTACATCATACATGGCAATGGATGACTTCTGAGTAGGAGCAATGGTGCAGTAAGGTAAGAAGTGCATGCAGGTAGTGGGTAGTGCAAATACCCGCCCATCCCTCTGCTGATCTGGAGACCAACCCAGGTGAGAACCAGCGCCAGAATAGCACGGGCTCAGCCCCATGTTATTCTGGCCAATCTGCTCAGCCCCTCAGTAAGGGAAAATAGTTGAAGTTCCATTCCTGTTGGCTACATCATTTTTATATTGACTGCATGTTGAGAAAGAAGCATAGTAGGCTTGTGTTTTTCAAGAATAAATCAGAAGGTTAAAAAGTTTGCACGGCAACTGTCAGCAAGCTTGGTTACAGACTGGCTTGTCTTGGGACCTCAACAGACTAGCATAAAGAGTCAGCCTCGGGGTAGAGTGAGGGTGTGGCATCTGCACGCCAGCCACCTAGCCACTGCCCCCACACCATGTGCCTGACCAGATAATGGGCAGCATCACACTGCATCTTTGGTGCAACGTGTACATGCACTGCACCAATGAAGTGGCAAAAAGCCACCAGTGCTGGAGCTAGGGTGCCCTTTCTGTGGCTCAAAAAGGAGCCACAGAAACTCAAAAACTTTTTGCATATCCTTTTTGTGCCATGGAATTGCCAGATCTGGGCCACGGTGTGTAGTTGCTGCAGCCCCAATCCAGCAATGGAAGAGGCAGCTGCAGACAGCCCCTTAGATTACCTTCCAATGACTGGACAGCTTCCCCTGGCTTCACAGTTCACTCAATTCTCAGGATGGGTGCTTCAGCAGCCCTGCACACCACATACCTCTAAACTGCAATGAATCACTGGGGCAAACACAGGCATTTGGCAGGCATTGTAAGCCAAATACATTGGCCTCTACAGAGTGTCATTTGGTTGTTTAAAGAATTCTCTCCCATTCTCTAGATACTATTTCCATTTTCTTAGCATTCTTGTTCTGTTTTGCTTTGTTTTTGGTTAATATCAAATATGAAATATAGTCCCTTATCGCACACACTTTTTCTCCTGATCTGGGCATGGGCGGGGGATGCATGTGGCCAAGTGAAAAAGCATTTTATCGCATGCTGCACTGTCCTCAAGGCAGCCTCATGCCATTGCCCGGTGCTAAGCTGTCCCTGAATGAGGGGTCAGGCACATGAATTTTGAAAGGTGGAAGCTTTTCAGTGGAGCAAAATCATGCAGCCACCTTGAGGACAGTGTGGCATGCAATAAAATGCGTTTTCAACAAAAATTTGAGAAGCTCCATTCTAGTGGCCAAAACTAAGCCAGGGGCTGAGTGATCATTAACTACTTAAATAAAAAATCAGAGTAAAGCTGAATAAGCAAACAAAACCAGTCATTGTACCAAAATATGATCTGAACAATATCTTTACAGAATTCACTGACAATGTAAGAAATAGATTTGCACTATTAAGCATAATCAACCAAGAACTAGAGGAAGTACGATCAGAAGCCAAGGACATATTAAATATTGAAATTAAAGGTAATATTATGTTAACGCAAAGATCAAATACTTCATCAATAGTTAGCACATATTCAAATAATATTTTGAAAATCTAATACCAAAAGTATTAGAGGAAAATTTGAGAGATGAATGGGGACAGGCATGAATGTAGACTGAGATCTGCCAGATCTGGTTGATTTGCAGTAGATAAGCAAGATTTCTAAGTCATAGCTGGCACACCAGCTGGTAAAATGTACTCTGAGACACCAAGACCACCAGTAAAGGAATACCTCCATGTTAGATACCTGATCTTTCAACCACCATGTGTCCCGAACTAGAACAGGTTGCATATCTACCAGTAATTCCGCACATTAAAATCCACTACTCACTAGGATTCTTTCTTTTGGGGATCTAACTTTGTTTATTGGCCTTCATTGAGTCCATTCTTGACTCCAGATATCACCTCAGCACCTGCACACCCTCGCCTATCTATCATTGTTTATCCATGTCAATATTAAGACTGAAGATGTTTACTCATTCTGAATGCTGACTCCATTTGTCTCCATTTATTTGGCAGAACTCCATTCATACACTAGCAGTTCAACAGAGCAACTATATGTATTCTAACTTAAAAGCAGCCCCATGGTGTTCAGTGGTGCTTACCTGCAGTTGCAGATTACGTGTCCATAAACTAGAAAAACAAAACAAGCACTGAAAAATAGTAACAGTTCTTTGCTTGATCATTTAGCATGATTGGAAATACAAAGAATGCATTACAGAAGGAAAAGTATCATTTATTTTCAATATGTTTTACAGTGTTTTACTAACTGCATGCTTGCTAAGAAACAAACCCAATCTAGTTGAAATAAATCTCACCTAGGCACTCTGATGTTTAGTGCAGAAGACCAGGTTTTGAAGACTGCCCAAGTTTTAAGAACAGTCGAAAGTTAATTTTCAAATTAGAATATAGCTATTTCCCACCATTAAAAAAAATACATACTTTAAAAAAAAATGAAACTTGGACCATTCTGAAAATTTAACAATACAACAATGTGACTTATAGACAGAGCAGGTATATATGAAAAGTAGTGAAGTATTAGCTACCCAGACCACTTTGCGCTGCTATGTATTTTCCATTTCAAGTATAAAATAAATAATATAATAGCAGCTACTGGGCAGCAGCAGTAGTAGAAGCTGACATTGGCAGAGGATCTCTCCGAGACAATGACAACAGTACCATTGCTAATAGTTGTTAGTACTGGACAGATGGAGACATGGTAAACCCCCTTTTGGAGATCTTTTATCACAGAAACCCATGACAGTGCCAGAAGATGACACTCCCAGGTTGGAACACACTCAAAAAGCTATAGAGTAGAGCAGAGGACAACTATCAATAGCATTGTGTCTAATGAAGCAACTGGATTCAAGCCGAAAATTCAAAATTCAAACATCTTTATTACCATCATAGACCAGTGTGTAAGCTGAAAGGAAGTACAGCTGTAGACATGATAAGAGGTGAAAAGAAAGTCCAAAGCTGCACAACACATAGGATAGGAACATGGAAAGTGAGAAGCATGAATCAGTTAAACCTAGCTATAGTAAAACAAGAAATGGAATGTATAAACAGTGCAATACTTAGGGTGAGTGTGCTAAAATGGACAAGAATGGGATATATTGAGTCAAATAATTACAGAGCAAATGAAAAGTTAAAAAGCAATGGGACAGCATTTATGGTGAGGAGGGATGCAGCACAACCAGTCAAAGGATATATGCCCAAAACAGATGGGCCAAAAGATGCTGTGCTTCTGGCCACTTCAGAGGTGTGGCATGCAGATGATGCATGTCCCAATGCAGCTGGAAGCCATTCTGAGACTGCCTAATGTGGCCCAAGGCCACTGGCAAAAGGAGCAGGGAAAATCCACTAATTTGAGACAGCAGCAGCGGCTCACTTTCAGAGCAAGCTTTGCAGTTGCTATAGTCATCAGCTGATTGCAGGCCAATCATGGCTGGAGCGTCCAAAGTCCGCTCCAAGCCACTGGTCTGCTTCAGCCCATAATGCAAAATCTGACTGAATCATGTCATTATGACTTCAACGAAAACCTATGAACATAACCATAATCCAAGTTTGTGCTCCAATCACAGAAGCAAAAAAAGAAGAAACTGAATGATTCTATGCTGGTGTCCAGGAGGAAACTGATCACACATCAAAACAGGACTTCTTGTTAATCATAGGTGACTGGAATGCAAAAATAGGAAATACAGCAGAATATTAAGCCTAATTGACTGGGAACCAGAAGAATTCTGGAGATTGGCAGAGAAGAATGAAGAATTGAATCTCTCTGTGCCATTTTAACCCTTTTGCCTTCCACATTTCCCAGCATATCTATTTAAAATGAAGGCACCTCCATTTCCGGGAATGATGCAGCACAATCCTAATTGATTTGGTAGTGTACTCACAGTACCAAAGATGTGAATTGTTGCAGCTCTTTTAAAAATCACTAAGAGGTCCAGTGAGAAATGAACTGGTTTAAGTGGGCTTTTTGGGCCACTCCCCCCCCCCCCCGAAAACTGTATTGATTGTGGTTGAGGTGAGTGTTGACATCATGAAAATAAACTGGTTCCAAACTGGTTTATTTCCTTAGTATGAATGGTCCCTGTATAGATCATGAAAAGCTATGGATTGCTCTTAATAATGTATAGGAAAAGATAAAGACTACATTCTGGAAGGATAGACTGAATCAAGGAAGATTTGACCCTGTGCCTGCAAAACCGCTCTTGAGAATAAAATAACCTGGAAGTCTCTCATTCATAGCATCACCATACATCAAAGTCAAAGTCAACATGAAGGCAGCTAACAACACCAAATATAATATTAATTATAGCACATCAAATAGCCAATATAGAAAATAAGCTTTTCGATATATCACCCTCTCAGTCCAACTAAACATGTCGATACCTAGTATTTTTACCTAAATCATAGAGTAAAGCCAATTGCTCCCAGCTAGCTGGGTACTCATTTTAGCGACGTTGAAAGGATGCAAGGCTGAGTCGCCCCTGAGCCCCTGGCTGGTATTGAACTCACAATCTAATGGTTTGTGAGTATGTAGCAGCAATAAAAGCATTTAACCACTGTGCCACCAGCACTCTTTTTTGTATAAAACAAATAATACCCCAAGATTTGTTTTACCATATTCTGGATGCTGATATAGCTTCTTTCTCACCCTCACTCTCAGTATTTAATATCTTACAGCTGTGTGTGTTCATTACTGCTACTACAAGTGTGTCATGAAATGATTGTCTTCAGGATGCATCCATATTGAAATAAAGTTTCTTGAACATGCTTATTATTAAATATCAGTAAGCTGATTTGTAATTATTTTTAAATAAATGATTGAACTTTTTAGACTGTAATCCTGAGGGCAGGGATCCGTCTAATTTATGATTGTATGTACAGCACTGTGTAAATTTACAGCACTATATAAATAAAATTAATAATAATAATAATAACAACAACAACAACTTAATTCCTTGAGTGCATCTACAGTCTAGACATAATGCAGTTTGGCATCACTTTAAACTGTAATGGCTCCACCCTACAAAATCCTGGGATTTACGGTTTTGTGAGGCACCAACACTCTTTGGCAAAGAGGTTGAAAGATCATGTAAAATGACAAGTCCCAGGATTCCATAGGATACAGCTAAAGCACTTAAAGTGGTGTCAAACTGCATTATTTCTACAGTGTAGATGCACCCCTAGTCAATATTGCCACTCTCTGAACCATTCTCCTACAAATCTTTCTTCAATTTAGCAAAATGACTATGTTATCAGTAGAGTTATCCCATTTAGCATCACATACAATTTGAAAAGCATCGGTCTGAATCCTCAGTTACTTTCCTAGAATTTGTTTGCTAATGTGGTTTTTCATTTGCATTGACATAATACTGATAACAAAGGAAGTATTTCTTATTCCTTCTAATTGATAGGGTAGATATTTGATTGATCAGAGCTCAGAGGACATTGCAGTAAAAATTGAGCAATCTTTACACAACTTAGTGCTTCTCATGGAAAAGATGAAACCCAATTGTGTCTTCAGTGTAATTGACAATTCAGTGTAACCTATAATTGCCTGAATACCACAATTATGTTGACTGTAAATGCTGCTTTCAGCTCAGTACAAGACTTAGGATTAAATATATTGGCTGGATTCCTGTTAATTCCAACTAGTGTAGACCAATTCAGTGGACTGCTGCATAGTGAGTCACTTTCTACATAAATCCAGTTGATTCAATGCAGTTAGGTTTAGCAACAGGATTTAACCATATTATCTCCTTTCTCTTCTACAAATTATACAATTGACTTGGAGTAACTGTGAAAATGTTTTCACATCTCATGTTGACTCACACCCTTCACATTGGCAATAGATTTACTGCAGAGCAATCTATTGGGCAATGTCTCTCCTCCATAATTTCCACGACATACCATTACTGGCCACACTGACTGTACTAATGTAATCTGTAGTGTGTGTGTTTGTGTATGTGCATGTGTATGTGTGTATAGGGCCACAGACCTGATTTATTGGATATCTTACTTGAATTTCCTTTTGCTCCTGATTCATGGTCTTCCCATAAAGCCTTAATGCTGTACATATATTTTGATCGATATTAATATCACCAAAATAATAACTTCTTTAGCCTGTGCTCTGTAAATAAGAATTAAACTTTAATCACATTAATCAGTTCTACCTGAATTCTCTCTGTCCCAAAAAGTACACAAGTACTTGAGATTAGAGTTTCATGCTGTATTCTACATACACATTTTGAACCTGACCCACTCTGTAATTCTGGATCTCATTGCACCTGGGTTATATTTAGCTCATCAATTTTACTTTTTATACGTTTGAAAAAAAGTATCAAGAGGCCAGACAAGCAATGGTTTATCAAAGGACAAATGCTGTTACATGCAAAAGCTGAGATAAACATCTTTTTAATTAAGAGTGGAGCTAGTTTACTCTGATTTCACGCCACATGAAAGTCCTTGTAATGTAGTTAATGCAGTAAAACCATATTGTGCAACACTGTGCCTAATACATTTGGAAGTTTCATAGGCTGGGAGTAGTGTGCCCATAACTTTGAGCAAGAGTGCATCCTACATAAGGCTATAAATCTGTCAAAGCCTGTCCTGTTCATATTTAATTGTGCTCTCACCAAAGAAACACATTATAATTATTCCTATTTTACAGGTGGTAGGTTTCAGTCTTAAACATTATGACTTGCTCAAGGTTACCAAATGGGCTTACAGGTGAACTGGGATCTCAATTCAAAAGTCCAACCCTAAAATCATCAGTCTGTTGTAACTTCCTTGTAACTGTGTAATCAGCACAACAGACCAATTCCTGGTTTTAGAAGTCTTTTGGATAGTGATGCTAAGCATTTCTATATACCTGTAAAAAAGGGAAAGGCTCCTGGTTTAAGTATTATGTCAACAGCATTATGTTGAGGATAGATTCCTGTCTAAGATTTTGCCTTGGAATGATTCTGTGAGATTGTTCTACCATTTTAGTGAGTTAAATTGATCATTGGTCTAACTCTGTACAATACAGCATTAACCATGCATACGTTGCATAGGTAGCTACTTTCCGCCATAGTGTCTCCTCTCTCCCAACAGCTCTCCAATCCCACCACCTATGAATTTGTATGGCAAACTTGCACTTGGGACCTGAGCCAGGGAGAAAGGTTGCTGTGGGAAAACCACTGAGACTGGCACTGGCAAGGGAAACAGTTGTTCCAGTCCATTAGAGAGCCCTTTACAGAACAAGGAATTCCATTAATAAATGCTTTGCATTTGGTAATATGTTGCAGATAATATATTCTGATTTACTGCTTGTATGTCATAATGAATCTACTTGGGGTAAAATTTTATATGAATGCAAGATATTTATTTATTTATTTATTTAAATATTTATATCCTACCCTCTATATAAACATCTCAGGGTGGCTGACTAATTACTAAAATGATTTTAACAGAATAAAAAAATATATATTTAAGAAGTTAAAAAGTTTAAAACTGATTAAAGTAGTTTGAAATTATCGAAAGCCATGTACACATGCAGGTTTGTGTAAAACCAGTTCAGCCCCAGAAGATTTTCTGAACGGCCACACTTTCACTTGGCACTGCAACATTGGCAATGTTGGTACCAGTTGGGGTATTGTAGTATTTCCCTAGAATTATTGGTTCAATGTTAACGCCTCTGCCAGAAAGAACCATTATTTCAATTTCTCAACTCGTGTGTGTGGTGTGGCGCAGGGCCTCACGGCACCATGGGACAGAGCCGGGGTGTGCATCATGTAGAGGCTACATCCTGACTCTGCCCCCAGGCTGGCTTCACAGGGATGGGGGGGGACCCTAAGTCAAGATTTTGCAATGAAAAAAAGGGAGAAAAATACAGCTTTGTGGAGTCAAAGGCTTTCACGGCCGGCATCCATAGTTTTTTGTGGGGTTTTCGGACTATGTTGCCATGTTCTAGAAGAGTTTCTTCCTGATGTTTCACCAGCATCTGTGGCTGGCATCTTCAGAGAAGAGTTTCTTCCTGATGTTTTGCCAGCCACAGATGCTGGCGAAATGTCAGGAAGAAACTCTTCTAGAACATGGCCACATAGCCTGAAAACCCCACAAAAACTATAATACAGCTTGCTTAAATATTTCCACACATCCTAGACCATTAGAATAATAATAATTTTTAAAAAACCACAAGTGGGACAATCACTTTATTATTCACCAAAAAGTTGCCATTCAAAGTTACAGTCATGTTAGTCTGTCGAATCAGTATGTAGAGAGATCTTGCAGCACTTTTGAGATAACTAAAAGAAAGAACTTGGCAGCATGAACTTTTGTAGACTACAGTCTACTTCCTTAACAAACTTGTAAGACTATACATTTATCAAGTATCATTAAATGAAAGTAGCAAAGATGGACATTTTCCAGAAATGTAGACTATGTAACAATTTCAGAATTAAAATGTTGTTTTTCATGAATTGTGAGACTGGATGTATGGGATGACAGACTGTCGCCACTATTGCAAGAAGGCCTCTGTTACAAGTGTATACTAGCCACTAAAAATGACACTTGGGAACAGATATTTTGTTTTTTATTGTTTATAAAAATATTTAGTATTAATAAGTATTAAGATCATCTGGAAGGCCACACATTCCTCCTTCCTGCGTTTGGGGATTTGGACTTTGCAAAACTCCTAAGACATTTCTCTTTGCAAGATGAACAGGACACTATGGCTACAGAATTCAAGGCACATCCATACCCGTGTTCCATATCTGGGATTTTGGCAGTCAATGCTCATGGCAGAAGGTGACCTAACCAGTTTTCTGAGCACACTGAAGTCTGTCTGGATTGGAAAAATGTAGGCTGGGTGTGAACTTCTTGTTCCTTTTAAGGTGGCTTCCTTTCTGCAATTTCATGTTCACATTTTTTTTCCAGTATCACCCTCATACACCCACTAATCTTAACAAACATAGGCTGTAGAGCCACAATCCTTTGATCTGGCTCTTTTCATAAGCAAAGAACTATGAGTCCCAGTATTGTGCTTACTCTGCTGAGCAGAGAATGGTCATTTGGGATTGCGTTTTTAGGTCACCACCCAGTTCTGATTAAATAACAACAGCAACAATACTCCAGGGACCAACTTTGGATGCCATCTTCTTCTAAAAGATAAAACGAAATGAAGTTTAATAAAAAGTTATTTTAATTCTTCTTTTTTTATTGCTGCTCTTAAGTTTTGTAAAACACCCTAAGGACTCTCTTTTGAAGGTGAAGTATATAAAATAATCTTCTGGGTCAAGATAACTGCTCATGCAGTGTTGTGCTGGAAATGTAACCCATGTTTGGCTATTCATATTTATATTAACAGAAAAGAAATTTCTTTTGTTTAAATGAAGAGAAAAATAAAGAAAAACTCCTGTGAGTGGAACTTTGTGTTCCATGCTTATGATGTGGCTGTGGAGTGTGTGTCTTTCATTGCACTATCATCTTTCTGACAGACTGAGGCTGCATCTACACTGCAGAATTGATGCAGTTTGACACCACTTTAACAGTCATGGCTCAATGCTATGAAATCCTTGAATTTGTAGTTTGTTGTTGGCACTAGAACTCTGAGGAGTTTATCAGATGGGAGGAATTTCTCTTTATTTCGAATGGAGCCAATTGGAGCCAATTCAAATTCATGTGAATTCGCTAGTTTAGCAAATTTACGTGAGTTCAAATTGCATTCGGAATGCATTCAGAATGACTTCCCATTACCCGAAAATGACTCCCCATTGCCGAAATTGCATGAGATGCTTTAATACGCAATAACGTAAAACCCATTATTGCATTCGGAATGACTTCCCTTTTGCCCGAAATTGCATGAGATACTTTAATTTGCAATAACGTGAAACCCCATGATTGCGTTCGGATTGCCATTAGATTATACTTCCAATTTCCGTCATCTGATAAACTCCTCTGACAGAGAAGGTTAAATATCTCTCCAAACTACCCAACCCTACAGGAACATTTCCCACAATATCCCAAATGCTTTTGGCCAGTCCGGATGACTCTAAGGTAAGTTTAATTGTCCCCTGCTCACTGAAAACTTTAAGGAAATGGATTTTGGCAACACTTTACCTCTCCACCTCTTTCCAGGAGCTGGACAAAAGATGTCCTTCCCCTCAAACTAGTTCAATGGTTGTAGAGTATTATACCAGTATGTATGTAAATGTGTAAGCTTCTTCATAAGAGGGAAAGATATACCCACGACCACTCCTCAGAAATGTAGCACCTCAAAAACACTTGTGAAGGTGTTGAATGCTGAAGGTCAACTTTTTAAAAATTCTCAAAATATGTATTTTTAAAAAACAATTCTGGGATTTGTCCCCCAACCCCAGCATAGGAAGTAGAAGGACACTGCATGATTTTCTCCATATTTTGTGCTCTGCTTTTGTTTTGTTTTGGTAGGCTCCATTTCCCTGCCCTATGCCCCAAATGATATCAGGTGTGGGACACTGTAGAGGTTCCATGGCAGTAGAAACAGGGGAAGACATTATCAGAGTCCTGTTGGTGTGCTTTTCCTTGCTATTAACTTGGAGTGGAATTATCAGTCCTAGAATTCCTTGTGGGAAACTGATGGTAGTCAACAAAAACACAACAGGAAAAACAGCTCCAGATCCTCAAGAAAGCTCCCTTCTTCCCTCTTCTCTTGCAAAAATCTTGTGAGGTTGGCTAAGGAGTTTATCATATGACGGAATTTGGGGGTATAATGCAATGGCAATCCAAATGCAGTCATGGAGTTTCATGTTATTGCGAATGAGTGTATCTCACACAATTTCGGGCAATGGGAAGTCATTCCGAATGCAATCATGGGGTTTCACGTAATTGCGTATTAGAGTATCTCACGCAATTTCAGGCAATGGGGGGGTCATTTTCTGGAAATGGGAAGTCATTTTAAACGCATTCCAAATGCAATCAGATTTCACGTAAATTCGCTAAACAAGCAAGTTCATGTAATTGCAAATTGGCTCCATTCGCAATTGAGAGAAATTCCTCCCATGTGATAAACTCCTAAGACAGTTCAAGGGGACTGAGGTGAAAACAGGAAGTAATTGATCCTGTCCTTCCTCCAGTCCTGCTGGCAAACATATGAGTAAATGCATGGCCAAAACTTGGGAGTAACATAAATAACCATGGCAGTTACAACACATTAATGTGGGGGCTAGTGAGGGCATAATAATGTTACTTTTGTAAAACATGGTAACAATGGGCAATTGCTCCTTTTTCATCTAGTGAGTTACATTGGCTTGTTACTTCCGCTATTTACCTTTAGGGGGGTAAATTGCTTTTTCTCCTACAACTGGGTATCATTATGAGACGATCCATCCTCCAGATTTTAGAACAATATATTATTATAGACACCCAAAGTGTCTATAGAAATAATGATTCGAGCAACAAGTCATGTAACAAATCACAATTTAATGAATGGGTGGATGTTACAAGGAGTCAGGAGTAGGGGAGGATCTGCAATAAGTTATATAACAACTTAACGTCTAAAAAATACTTTGATGCACAGTTGTTCCTACGCAGTCCTCAGTGCTTTAAAAACCTTCCATCTCATTCATTTTAACCAGTCCAACAACTGTGAAGTTCCTAAGGTGCTGTACATTCCTTATGCTTAACTTCTCTTTTGTATACAATAACACAGGCTTGGGAGTAACCTGAGAAACTCACATGGCTTAATGAACCTCTTGATGTCTAAAATAAGATCCAAAATAAGATCCACTATCTCCCAAGTGACAATTCAAGTGTGATAGATGGATGGATGGATGGATAGATAACAAAATAAGAGGTGTCCCAGAAATGAGTGAACTGAGTATATTTTCAAAAATCTGCTATTCAGATATGCCATCATCCATGCTCCTGCTGTGCACCTTCAAGTCATTTCTGACTTACAACTTATAATGTGATCCTATCATGAGGCTCTCTTGGCATGATTTGTTCAGAGGGGGGCCTTTGCCTCTCTCTAAGGCTGAGAGAGTGTGACTTGCTCAAGGTCACCCAGTGGGCTTCCATGACTAAGTGGGGATTTGAACCCCGGTCTCCAGAGTTGTTGTCCAACACTCAAACCACACTTGTTTCCTCTACTATCATCTAAATTAGTTCTTTTCAGCTTCTTGGACTCGGGTCTCATCATCAGCACCAAAATGTTATGTAAGCATTTATTTTCATTTTTCCCTCTTTTTTTCTCACTCTCATATAGCAAAGTAAATATGTGGCTATTTAAACCAATGTCACCCATATTATTTGGTCCCTATAACCACCATTTCATTTTCCAAATTTCTCTTTAAATCAGACTCATTTGACATGTATGGGAGAAAAGAGCTTTTCTGCACTAGTATCTAGTTTCCTGGGGAATTCTGAAAATCACCCTTCTCTGCCCCCATATCTTTTAATGAAGTGTAAAAACAAATTATTTAATGACCCCCCCCCAAATAAATTACTGTGTTAACACTTGTATTTCTGTGCTGCTGTTTTCAATATTTTTTCTTATATTTATATGCTCAACTTGGGTGAAAATTTTCTGAAAGGTAAGGCACAATCCATACATAAAATATAAAATGTTAAGTAGCTGCATTTTTAGAAATCCTACCTCGGCTGATTTTGCTTCTTCTTTCTCTGCATTCATGACAATCACAGCAATCAGCAGCAAAGAAAAAGAAACATTTAAAAAATGTGACTGTGACTCAGCTTAAGTTTAGTTTGTGATTCAATATTTGAGTCACAACTAAGGATGGATGAAATTCCTGCTTATGTTTTGGCAGTTCGGGTGCTTCACTGAGTGATTTTCTTAAATTTTTCCCCACTTGAAAATTTGGTCCTTAAATATAATATGCATTTTCTTGTACTACAGGGCATTCTATGTACATAAATGTGCTTTGTGACATTCACTGTTTTCTTCCATTTGTATCTGTGTTCTCATCATGCAAGAGCAGAGGGGGTGATGGAACTGGCAATGATAAATAGTCACATTAGTACTGTGCTGGCTAGTGTGGGAGGCAGGACAAGCCCATTCTCCCTGCTTCCACAATGGATGGGAATGTGCAAAAATAACACAATATTTTGAACAGAAATTATAAAGTAATCTCTCTGAGTTTCAATGGATGTGGATCCTTCTTGCCCACCGGCTGGAGGAAAGGCCTGCAGTATCACAAGGAATCAGCTCAATTCCACCCCTTTGGGAACAGGGAGATCAGGTACTAGCAGAATCCTTTGTAGATTTTTAAAATAAATATTTATTTCCTTTAAATAGAACAATAAAAACAATTATACATCATCGACTCCACAAACAACAAGCACACACACACATCTATAACAAACATAAGAACAAACTTAACTAACAACGCATCCAATGAAAAGACTTCCAAAATCCTGAATGGAGGATAACAATATTCTTATATTTCCTTCTAATTATATTTGACCTCATCATTATAATCTGCCCATGCTCCATTTGAATATAACTTATTTTTGTCAGACTAAATATATTACTGATTCTCCATTAGAGTTTTTTTCTTTCTTTTTTTAATCCTTTTAAAAGAAAGGGAAAAAATGTACATTTTCCTTTTCCTTGACCTGAACACTTTTCTATAATATACTATTGTATAAATAATATTATCTATACTTAGTATAGTTCATCTTCTATTAAATTACACTCACCATTACCTTTTTATATCTATCGTAATATGTGTCAACATTATTCATTCTGTATCATAAACCAATTAAACACTCAGTGTAACTTCAACAAAATCTTATTATCTTTATATCTGATGGCAAATATTTGTACTCTCTTTTATTTTGAATTTATTCTTTGTTCCCAGAATTTTCCTAAATACTCCATCACCAGTGACTGCTCTTCCTAAAATTTCCCTGGAATACCAGATTTAATCAAAAATGTCAGTTTAACATTCCCCATTAAATCATATGTTTTCCAGATCCAATCCATAATTTCAGGTATCACGTAGATTTTGCACCAGTTCCAGACTTAGTGGTCCCCAACCTTTGGACCTTCATTTGCTTTGGACTTCTGCTCCTAGAAGCCCCAGCCAACTTGGCAAACAGTCAGGAATTATGGGAGCTGGAGGCCAAATCATCTGGAGAACCAAATGCTGGATACCTCCTAGATCAAAAGAGGTTAACCATTGATTTTCCAGATATTTCAGCTCATAACTTCCACAGTCCTTATCATTGTTCATACTGCTTAGGGCTTTGGGGAATTGATGTTAAAAACAACTGGAACACCAAAGGCTCCTCAGACCAATCTAGACAGAGGTTCAACTCCCAGGTATTAAACCACAACTCCCATCAGAATTTGTCTGTATAGACAGTGGTGTGTTATCATAGGAGCCATAGAATCTAAACATTCACCCATGCTTGACCTGGAGAAATTGAACAAGATTCGAACATTTGTACATCTATGGGTTAGAGTCTGATTCATGGCAGTTATTCATGGATGGGATCGTGAAAGGACAGAGGTTTCTATGTTAATAAAATGTGCATGCAGTTTTGTAAGACAGGATGTGAATACAGTAATATCTAAAGTTTTATTTAGTACCTAACTGTATGATTCTGATGATGCTAGTAGCCAATCAGAATTGTCTGAATTTGGCATTATATAAATAAACTGTAAACTATGTCACATATTATGATAATATATGTATTATTATTATTATTATTAACCTTTATTTATATAGCGCTGTAAATTTACACAGTGCTGTACATACAATCTTGAATTAGATGGATCCCTGCCCTCAGGCTTACAGTCTAAAAGATATGTAGTTATTATTGATAAGGACAATATCTGTGATATAGGCCCAGGAGATATAATATTGCGCATAGACATGCCCATAACTAAGCCAGGGAACCCAGAGATATTTAGGCCCTCCCATGCCTCTATTAATCAGAGATAAAAGATAAAAAGTCAGTTTTTGGATTCTACTAAATTCTAGCTTTTTAGCTTTCCCTTCTTCAGCAATACTACACAGGTTTTTCACATCAACATGAGATCACAGGAATCAAAGTGTTTCTGGGAGCTCTACATGGGGCTACCCTCATGCTTGGTCCGGAAACTGCAGTTGGTACAGAATATGGTGGTCAGAATAGTATCGGGAACATCTAGAAGGGATCATATTACTCTGGTATTAAGATCCCTACACTGGCTGCCTATTAGTTTCCGGGCCCGGTACATGGTGTTGGTTATCACCTTTAAAGCCCTAAATGGCTTGGGTCCAAGCTATCTCCGGGACCATCTTCTCCCATATAATCCTCCTTGTACACTCCGGTCCTCTGGGAGGAATTTGCTGCAATCACAAAAATCTAGACTTTCAGCCACCTCCCAGAGGGCTTTTTCTGTTGTTGCCCCTCGATTATGGAACAGCCTGCCGGATGAGATCCATCAACTGACATCTTTAGAGAGCTTTAAAAAAGCCGTCAAGGCGGATCTCTTCCGGCAGACTTTTCCAAGTTAGATCGTCCCAGCCTCAGGAATTACTTCTCCTAGGAGAGTTTCTGGAACCCATCTCAGCTGGATACAACACTGCTACATTTTCAAAAACCAAGGTGACCAACATCACAGATAATTGCACTTATTAACTGTATATGTGATTTTGTTGTTGTTTTAATCTGTTTGCTTTTAATATGTAATAGATTTAATATTTTTAAGGGAGGGGAGGGGAATAGGGATTGGATGTAATGTATTTTAATATTGTTAGTCGCCCCGATTGGTTTCAGGGGAGGCGGGATATAAATAAAACTTATTATTAATGTTGTTGTTGTTGTTGTTGTTGTTTCCTGAGGACTGGGGTTGAAGAAGGCACCAGTTGCAGAAAGAGCCACACATTGTTAACTTTGTTTGTTCCACATTTTAATCTAATTTTAAACTCAGCTAGTTTAATTCTATTTTAAGGGGTGGGAGGTTTGGAATGGGATCACTGAATTATTTTAATTGTAATTGTTTTTTAATCTTGCTGTACCCCGCCTCGAGTGTTTTTACAGAGGGATGGGTAAGAAATAAACATCATCATCATCATCATCATCATCATCATCATCAGTCTCTCATGGCATTGTATAAAATTTTGCCATGTGCCCAAGGTGCCATTGGTGCCCTATCATGCATCTATGATGTACATGCTGCACAGTGACATGCGGATGCCGCATCATGCATACGTCATCATGGTGGGCCCATGTGGACAGGAAGCTGCCATGATGCCGGTGCCAACAGATACTAGGGTTTGGGAGCGTGTGGTTGCTGCGTGCTACTGAAATGGCCCCAGGGTACCACAAAGCGCCCATTTGTACAGGGCCTAACTTTCCAAACAAGACTTGCAACCTTTACTCTGACAACCTCCAGCCTTGCCAAGAAGCTCCATAATAGCTCTTTTTCCTTTTCAGTTCTCAGGGGCTAGGGAAGACATCAGAATCATAGTACTTTCTTCCACAAAGACCAGTTCAGTAGAGACACTGGCTACCACTCTTGAAAGGTGGTGGTACATCATCTAGTGTCAGGGCAGAGTTGAAGTTAATGATTTATAAATACTGGGTTCATTGTAATTTCTTCTATTTTCGCCAATAACTAAGGCATAACAACTGTAATGGAATGAAGGACAACTTCATAGTGTGACTGTAACTGTTTGCATCATCATCATCATCATCATCATTATTGTTATTATATGTATTTATATTCTGCCTTTTAAATCCAAGACTCAAGACAGTTAAAGTTTATATAATACAACAGTTTTAAAATAATCCAATGATCAACAGAACTAAAAGCAATTTATAAGCATGCCCATTAAAAGAGAACAAATATGGACAAAATAGCACATTACTGAAAGCTGTTCCCCATGAGCAAACACTCCTTTAAAAACCCCTCAAAAGTATTTATATATTTCCAGGAGACCTAGGAGTGTGCCAGTCTAGCCTCTCAAGGAAGGCAGTTTCAAAATGAAAAGGCCTTTCTCAATATGTCAAATGAATGTACGTATGAGGGTGATAGGACAGAGAGAAAAATATCCCCTGAACTCATGACATGAGCAGGATCATATGGAAGAATACAGTCTATCAGAGAATCTGGCCATCTAGGGCTTTATAAGTCATCATCAGCACTTTGGAATGTGCCCAGAAATGGATATGCAGCCCATGAAGCTGCTTCAACAAGGGAGCTATCTGCTCCCTGTAGCCTGTAAATTGATCTTATAGCCACAGAGTTGTGTGTCCTCATTATTTAGGGGTATTGTGCACTATAGCCAGCCATGGTAAGCATTCTGATGTGTTTTTATAGTAACTAAAAGTTGATGTCCCAGTTACTTCTAATAACAAAAAAGGGATGTTACTTTTAAAATTGTTAACTGTAATGGTAACTAGTTTGGAGGTACTGGCACAGGACTGGTGACATTACTTTTGAAAAGTAGCTTGCCAAACTCTGCTCAGGAACATTTTGCCCCCAATCTGCTTGTCAACACGAGTAATTTCACCCTCCCATTGTTACTACAATAAAATTAACTTCAACTAGTGACAATAACATGAACCAACATGGTATAGCTGTTTGAGTGATGGTACAGGACACTAGAAGGCCAGTGTTTGAATTTGCACTCAGCCAAGGAAACCCACTGGATGACTATGAGCAAGTCACACTCAGGAATTTATCACATTACAATAGGCTAATTACATCTTTGACAAGTACTCATTACACGGCACTATTATCCTGGTGTTAATTGGACTGTGCTAGCTTTGTGTGATAAACTCCTCAGCCTCAGAAGAAGGCAATAGCAAACTCCCTCTGAACAAACCTTGCCAAGAAAACTCCATGATAACTTCACCTTAGAGTCATCATAAGTCAAAAATGACTTGAAGGCACACAACAACAGTGACAATAACAGAGATGAGCCATTGTAGCTGTTATTAACTCTTTGCTTACTAGTAGCACTACAGGAATAAACAACAGGATTCTACACAGATATTTGGGTTTTTGTTTTGCTATACTGCAAGCTTCTAGGCATTCAGAGTTGTCAAGCCTGCTCTTTGTTCATGTGTGTGTTAAATAATATTATTTTATTTATAGTGACTAATGAAGTCTGATGGGATGTGGGGAAATGATATAAAATCTCTCTTCTTCAGGCCTTGGATACTGTTGCAATTGCCATTCTAACTACTGCTCCTTAAAGACTCCAGTTTGAGTGCAGAAGAGACTAGCTTCCTCCCAGCAAAGGAGGAGAAAGAGGAGGGAAGGGTACCATCACTGGAATGTGTAGTAAAGAGTTTCTTCCCATTAATGTCCCTTCAGCCTCGAAATTTATAGCATTGCAATAATGTGAAACTTCTGTTGAATCATTATATATACAGTTTAGGCATCAAAAGAAAAGGGGCAGGCAAAGTAACAAGGGAAGGCAAACACAGCAAAGTAAAACAATTAGCATGGAGTTTTCTTGGCAAGATTTGTTCAGAGCGAGTTTGCTATTGCCTTCTTCTGAGGCTGGGAAGTTTATCACAAAAGGCTAGGAAAGTACAAGCATGAATCATTTTCAGTATCTCTTTCTTTGCAATGCTAAAAATTTGGAATAAAGATACATATTATGGGGAGATTCTTATTTTGGAGAAAATGCACTCACTTTGCCCACTCTGTACCTTCCTTGCTGCTATTCCTCAGTCCTGACAATTCCAAATGATTCACAAGGAAGCCTGTTTCTTTCTGCATAGGCTCTTCTTCATTCACAATAAAGCCTCTTTCTTTCTGTGTAGGCCCTTCTTTTTTTCAAAATATTTCAAAATCTTTATTCAAAATATACAACTAACATAAACAAGCAAACAGACATAATACTAAGAAAAAAACAAGACAGAAATATTTTATCATCTAAAAAACAACATAAGAACCATAGATCATTCTTAACCTTAACACATACCATACATACATCTTCATCCTTACCATAATATCAACTGCTATCAAACAAAAACAGCTTCCGCAATCTCATACAGAATCAAACCAAGGAAACAATCTCCTCTAAATACATGTCTTCTTCTCCATTCTCCATCATTCTTACATTCCCTATTTCCTTTCCCTTCAATTTACCTCCTCTGTATTTTATTCTGCCTTGCGTAGGCCCTCCATGATTCACATTCTCGGTCATCCCGAATGTAACAGAATATCATTAGGATGTGACTGGATGTTGGAACTGGTTGTGACATCTGACGTTTGAGTCCCAGGAAAGATGTGAAAGGACAGACTAGTTTTAGATATCTAGCAACAGGTCACAGACTTCTTACTGCCCCTTTTCACAGCATGCTGTGCCCTTATAGAAATGGAGTTAGCTTTTAGAGATGAGACAGGAAAACGTGCATCTATATACAACATGCTCATGCTGACATATCTACATGGGCAGAATGCAGCTGATAAATTTAAATGTAAAACATTCTGTTTTGGCAGGATGTTTTTAAATATTTTAAAAAAAAAAAGACACTTTCCAAGATGCAGAGTGTTCCAACAGATTTCACCCCTGCAAAGCATTGACTTTGACATTAGAAACCCTTGATGAAATTGATGTTCCCATCAATTCAGAGAATGTGATGGGGAAGAGGGGATATTTTCAACTTTGTATAGCATGACTAACATCCAAGAACGTCAACAACTACTCTGATCAGACTCCAGAGGAGTTTGTCATATGACGGAATTTGGGGGTATAATGCAATGGCAATCCGAACGCAATCATGGGGTTTCACATTATTTCAAATAAGTGTATCTCACGCAATTTCGGGCAATGGGAAGTCATTCTGAATGCAATCATGGGGTTTCACATAATTGCGTATTAGAGTATCTCACACAATTTTAGGCAATGGGGGGGGGTCATTTTCGGGAAATGGAAAGTCATTCCGAACGCATTCCAAATGCAATCAGATTTCACGTAAATTCGCTAATCTAGCGAGTTCATGTAATTGCGAATTGGCTCCATTCACAATTGAGCGCAATTCCTCCCATGTGATAAACTCATCTGTAAGGCAGTGATTCCCAAAATGGGAATCCTCAATAAATGCAGTGGAAAGATCCAGGGGGTGGTGAGGGAAAAAGAGGTAGTATTGGTGAGCAAGAAAGACATGGGGAATTAGCAGCCTTTGGGACCATGGTGGGGATTAGGAGTGCAAGAAACTTCTTTTCACAGTTCCTTAAAATCACCCCACAGTTTCACTGATCACTTCATGTGGTGTTATCCCCACTTTTTACCTGCCTGAATTCACTCCCTTAGTTGTGTCCTTTTCTAGTAGTGGCAGTGACAGTTGGGAAATTCTCATGAGATTTGGACACAGGACATTGCTTCTGTGGCCCAGAGTGTCAGCGTTTTGGAACAGACTGGCTGACTGGAGTGAGGTGGACATATGACAGGGTGACAGCAGCAGCAAAAAGAAACTTTCAAATTTATTTATGTATGTACTTAATTTCTATGCTGCCTTTCTTTCAGAAAGGGAACCAAGGTGACTTACAAGATAAAAACATCTAAAAATAAAACTTCACAAGAAAAATTTAAAACAAAACGTTCTATTTAAAACAATATACAATTCACAATAAACATAACAAGTTAAAACATCACTAAAATACATAAACCACCGCTCTTAATAACACTTAATAACAATAAAAATGTTTTTGCTTACTGACGAAAAGCAAGCAGGGAGGGGATCAGCCTAGCCTCCTGTGGAAGGAGGTTCCAGAGGTTGTGAGCAGCCACTAAGAAGGCTCTCTCTCATGTCTTCACCAAACAAACCTGGGATGGTGGTGGGACCAAGAGAAATCCTTCCCCCCAAGGTCTTAGGGCTGTCACTGGGTTTGTATGGGGAGATACAGCCATGTAGGGCTTTATAGGTCATGACCAGCACTTTGAATTTTTCCCAGAAACAAACTGGTAACCAGTGAAGCTGTTTTAATACAGGAGTTACATGCTTCCTGTCACTGGCTCTGGTCAGCTTTTTGGCTGCGGTGTTTTGAGACCATTGAAGTCTCTGAACAGTTTCCAAAGGAAGCCCCACATATAGTGTGTTACAGAAATCTAAACAGAAATTTAGGACCCTGCTTAAGTTTTGTGAGCTTTGCTGGGAGTTGGCCAGTAGGTCAGCATAGATGATAAACTATTCATCATTGCTCAGCCAGCTACTTGGTTGCTGCTCCCAAGGTGACAGGGTGCAAAGGAAGCAGTAACCAAGATTGGCTGTTTTGAAGTTGCAGCAGAACAGTAAATCTAATATCAAGAAATATGCATGGGGGCACTAAGGTTGTTGTCACTCAAGAGGAAAGGAGACAGTAGCCTAAAAATGTTTGGATAACATTGCTCTAAGGATAGAGGCTTAGGTTTTTCTAATACTGCTCTGTGATGTTATTCTTTGTAAACTGTAACAGAATTAAATTTCAGGACAATTTAACATTCCCAGTGAAAGAAGTTAGAAGAAATGTATTTGACATCTCCATAAGGTTTTGTTTGTTTGTTTTGGGGAGGGGATTTGCGCGGACTAATGAAACAGAGTCAGTGCTAGGGTCACACAATAAAATTTTGAAAGCCTTTTGACAGTTTGGCAATTGTGGAGATCAAAACTGAGTCCAAGCGTAGCCTCTTTGGCATGGGTTCTGTTGAACGTTTTCAACAAGAATGGTTTAGTGGGAAATTTTGACAGATGTATTAGAGCATCTCCAGTCAAATGGGTAGATCTGTGTGTAAGTGGCCAATTTAAACAATATCAATTGCATATCCCCATTTACAGAAAACATCTTCACATCTCTCTCTACCCCCAGTTTAGCCATTATATACAATACAAATATTCGCACACATACACTATTCCAAAAAGCAAACCTTGATTTTGCCATTTTGTGTAAGGGACATTGTTTTATTAAACTATTGTATATAATGGGACTTGAGCATCCATGGATTTTGGTATTCGGGAGGGATCCTGGAACCAAACCCCAGAAGATACCAAGGGCGCACTACATTGCCCAGCCTAGAGATGGAAATAATATGTGTTATTATTCATTCTCAGGTTGAAAATTGGGTTTCTGACAGTTGAGAAGGCCCACTGAGAAGAATAATAGACTAACAAGAATCTTGCACAATTTGCTCCCCACATTCCAACAATCTGAAGAACAGCAGTAGAATTATTCTTTGTTTAAAAGAAGCAGGATCCCTAAGAAAAAGAAACCCAATCTCCACATAGTTTTTTATACAAAATAATTCCTCCACAACACTTTGTGATGTTGTGGAGAATGCTGTGGAGGAATGTCCATTTTCTCCTGCAGAGTGGAGAAAACTATTATAATTCTTTGTGACGACATAGCAGAGGATTTATTATCCCCAACCCAGCCCTTCAAAGATATGTTTATCATGGTGCAAATGCCATTCACTTTGATCTAATTGGAGAGCTGCCTTCTTCAGATGGATACCATCTCATGATTTGTACAAGTTGTGCGGGACTACCTCAGAGCAATCATTCAAGATGTCATGGTGTTGTAGTTTACTTCATGGTATTTCTTACCAGCAAGGGAAACACAATTCCTAAGAATCTCTTTCCACCGAAATTGATAGCGTTGTCATTTTGCAACTGGGCACTAAGTGTAGTCCTTTAAGTTACACTAAGAACAAAATGGGCTATATGTCTATTTATACCCTTTTCAAAAACATTTTATCACCCTACAAAAATAAGAATGGAGGGGAGTTTTGTTTGGTTTGTGCTTGTTTTTGTTTGTTTGTTTTAAAAAACTTCCCCCACAGTTTTATATTTCTTCATAGATTCAATAGAAAGAACTTTAAAATGAAACTGACTGAAGTAAATCCATCTCTTTTCTCTTTCTTTCTTTCTTTCTTTCTTTATTTCTTTCGTTTGTTCTTTTTCTTTTTCTTTTTTTCTCTATTGGTTGCCAGGTGAAGAAGGAATAGGTCTCCGTTGCCAAAGAAATTGGGTTGGCACTGCAAACTTTGATCCAGTTATGCTTGACTAAACTACCTTGATATAGATATGGAAATGGTCTTCATTGGATTTGTCACTCAAGGACTGTCACTTTTGGGGGAGGGGACATTTCCTGACTCTCTCTATAAGAAGAAATAGGGCTCATAGGGCATTTCAGAGAAATAAGGTGTGCAGAAAAGGATGTAGACATTTTAAATTGTGAACAGCTAAGATGCGTATGTCAGGGAAATTACACACAAACATGCTTTTGTCAGTAGGGAAACTGTATGTACTTGAGGAAATTCTTTTTAAAAAGGTCACGTTGGAGGGAAATACACTGTCAGTCAACGTTGGAGGGAAATACACTGTCAGTAGTGGACAATTTCAATGACGGTTGAAAAAAATGAAGGCTTAAATCCAATTGATAGACTCAGCTGGAGTCAGCATATTGAATCAACTGCTGAATGGTAAGTCAGCACTTATGTAAATCACAATGATTCAGTGATTTATTCTAGCAGGAAATAGCAATTGGGTTTAGACCTTAAAGAACTATGCCCAATAAACAAAGTTTATTTTATTTTTGTTAATTTATGTTAATATTTTAACATTCAAAATAGCTAGGAGAATGTGGTTCATCCTGAGTAAAATACTTATTTTTTGAATGAGAAGGTAATAGAATGGTGCCCACTATAAGGCTGTTTAGATTAATTTGTGTTGAGATGACTGCGCTACTCCTCCATCCTGGTCATCCATCCAACTGGCACTTCTGTGACAAGAGAAAGAAAGAAAGAAAGAAAGAAAGAATTTCTGGTAAAATAGGGAGGATTGTAAACAGAGGATAATGTCATGTGGGCATCCCATAAAGTAGGTATGTGGCGTGCAAGCCTGTGTGTTCCCCCTGCCCATTTTGTGGCTACCCCACAAATGCTACCATTTGAAAATCTGGAGAGAGAAATTGGTTTTAAAACATTTTATACACTGTTTACACTTCTTGATTTAAATCAGAACTGGTGGTGGGGAGTGGGATTTTCTTCATTGCACTGCCACAGGTTCCAGAAGGGCTATGCCCTCCAGATCGATAGAGGTTGCCTACCCCACTCTACAATATAAGTGAATGAGGTTAAATGCCTTACGTGGAATGAGCCAGGCTAATTTCTGAACACACATTTTAAATTTATTTTTCCTCCACATTGTTACTTTAGAAATGGAAGAGATTCACAAAGAGAGGAAGAAAGTACAGCACATGTGATGAATTGTTGCCATTGTTGGGCAGCTTTCTTACTTTCACACCTGTTTACTATTTCCAGTTTGAAACACTGTCCTTCACATCTCCCATCTGTTGACACAATTCGGTTTATATTGCCTGCAAAAAGTCCAGCTGGCACACACAGAAGATGAATACATTCAGATCTCCTGAAATTGTGGCTTTAGGTTTTGGAGAAAGATTGAGTGGAGAGCATAGCTACTGAAAAAAGCCCTGTTTCTATATACTGAGAGACCCTGAATTGAGAAGCCTATCATTGTAATCAGCGATAGTGCCAAATGTTCAATGCACAGGCATCCTTCTGCTCCCACCACACTCCACTTGTATGTTGTAATCACAAACAATAGGAAATGCATAATACCAATCACAAAGATAACAGCTGCACTCTGGGGTCAGGCTTTGCATATTCCTCTCTTAACAATGGCAGTGTGTAACTTCATCTCAGCACCCAGCTCTGAATAATTTATTTATAGATGGCATATCTATTTCTATGGCCTTTCATAAATGGAAGGTCATTGAGATCATTCTACACAACAGTCTCAGAAGATTACACATATCTGTTCTTAGCAGATATAATTTGAATTGCTACAGGAAAATGTTGCCAATACAAAATAAAGTGCTTACTTTGGCAAGGGTATGTTTTTTTTAAAATGTCAGGGTGATAGCCCCACTTTATGAAGGAGTGGGGGCAATAAAATAAGAATAAAAGCGAGGAACTTTTTTCTCGTAATAACAATAATATTTATTTTTATTTTGCTCTCCCTATGGATCATGTTATATTCTTCATAATAATGCAATCCTGAGCACATCTATTCACAAATAAATACCACAGTATTCAGTGGTTCAGGTAAGTAGGCACAGGATTTCAGTCTAAAGCTGCCAATTTTAAAAGGATCATTATAGATCTTTTTAAATAGGACGATTTATGGGAAATTATCTAATTCAATTAAATATATCATTAAATGGCTGTAAAAATTGTGCCAAGTTTCTACTTAACTTTCAGAAATGTTTTCTGACAATTAAATAAACAAGTTTTACATTTTTGATTGGCTTCTTTCATGGTGGTTAAGATCCCATATAGTGCCTGGGATCCCATATAGTGCCTGGAGAGAGATAGTGTGGTGTAGCTGCTTGAGCATTGTAGTATGACTCTGGAGAACAGGATTTGAATCCTACTTGGCTAAGGAAACTGACTGGGTGGCTTTATGCAAATCACACACTCTCAGTCTCAGAGAAAGGCAAAGGCAAGTCCCCTCTGAACAAATCTTGGCAAGAAAACCCTGTGATATAATAGTAGTAGAAGTAGTAGTAGTAGTAGTAACAATAATAATAGATTTATTTCTAGCCCGCCCAATCATGAAGAATCCGGACGGGTTACAACAATAAAATACACTGAAGTTACAGCAAAATCAAACCCTAACCCTCCCCCACCCCCCATTCCCAATACTAAAATAGAATTAAACTGTAATAGTATAAAAACATTACAAGCATTTAAAACATTAAACACATTACACAGAGACAGAGAGGCAAGCGGGGAAGGATAGGCGGATGTGGGGGCAGACATCTCAATATTTCTGGGGAGGTAAGCTAAGTTGTAAAGGCTTACCAGAAGAGTGTTTTCTTACCAGAAGAGTGTTTTCTCTAAAGCTATCAGAGTGGAAATGTGATGGATCTCCTCTGGCAGGTCGTTCCATAATTTTGGAGCAGTAGTAGAAAAGGCCCTCTGGGAAACTGATGTTAGCCTAGATTTTTTGGCTGTAATAAATTTCTTCCAGAGAACCTTAGAGTGCGGGGCGGACAATAGGGAGGAAGGTGTTCCCTCAAGTATTCTGGGCCCAAGCTATGTAGGGCTTTAAAGGTAATCACCAACACCTTGTACTTTGCCCAGAAACTAATAGGCAGCCAGTGTAGGGATTTCATGACCGGTGTTATGTGGTCATTCCTAGAAGTTCCTGTAATCAATCTGGCTGCCATGTTTTGTACCAACTGAAGTTTCTGAACTTGGCACAAGGGTAGCCCCATGTAGAGCACATTACAGAAGTCCAATCAAGAGGTTACCAGTGCGTGTACTACTGTTTCTAGGTCCCTTGGCTCCAGGAAGGGATGCAGTTGGAGTATCAGACGAAGCTGATAACAGGTGCTCTTGACTGTCGCATCCACCAGAGCTGTAAGAGGGAGCGATGAGTCAAGGAGCACCCCTAAGCTGCAGACAGAATTCTTCAGGTGAAGTGTGACCCCATCCAGAACTGGCTGACACAACTCCATTCCTGGTTTTGGGGTTCCTATAGCAAGTACCTCCATCTTACCTGGATTCAGCTTGAGTCGGTTTTCCCTCATCCAGTCCATTACCGCCCTAAGACAGGCATTCAGAAGAGAGATGCCATCCTTAGTCACTGTATCAGTCGGAGACATAGAGAAATATATTTGGGTGTCATCAGCGTACTGATAACACCCCGCCCCATGTTTCTGGATGACCTTGCCCAGCGGCTTCATGTAAATGTTGAAGAGCATTGGGGACAGAATTGCGCCCTGAGGGACACCTGACTTGAGTCCCCTTTTGGACGAATAGGTGTCCCCAAGTGACACCATCTGGAACCTACCTGAAAGATAGGACCGGAACCACTGAATGCAGTGCCACTGATACCTAACTCTCTCAGGTGTTCCAGAAGGATACCATGGTCAATGGTATCGAAGGCCACTGAAAGGTCCAAGAGCACCAACAGGGACACACTTCCCCTGTCGATGCCCAGACGGAGATCATCGACTAAGGTGACCATGGTGGTCTCAACTCCGTATCCCGTCCTGAATCCGGTTTGAAATGGATCCAGAAAATCACTTTCCTCCAAGACAGCTTGTAGTTGATTGGCAACTGCCCTCTCAATCACCTTGCTCAAGAATGGTAACAAAGAGACTGGCCTATAGTTGTTTCGATTGAGGGGGTCCAGGGAGGGTTTCTTACTGCCTCTTCAAGGCAAGAAGGCAGGGAGCCCTTCTCAAAAGATTTATTAATTATATTTGCCAGCATTGGCTTGATTGTGTCCCCCCCCCCCCCCCCGAATGGCCAGCCAGGTTGGGCAAGGGTCAAAAGGACAAGTCGTCTTTTTCATACTACTAAGGAGCTTGTCCACGTCATCAGTACTTACCGACTCAAATTGATCCAGTCTAACAGTAATGGCAGAGGCACTGGACACCTCTCTAGATGCTTCAGTCTCAAGGTTGGCATCCAAATCAGCTCTTATCTGAGTGATTTTATCTGCGAAATACTCATTAAAAGCGTCACAACTGGCTTTAGTTGGCTCCAATAAAGGGTGGTTTTTTCACCACCCTGAAAAGCTCTGCTGGACGAGAGTTCGCAGACGCGATAGAGGCAAAATAGAAGGATTTCTTAGCTGCCTTTATTGCCACTTGATAGGATCTAAGAAAGGCTGTATGAAGTGACTTGTCAGGTATGAGTTGAGATCTCTGCCAATCACGCTCTAGTCGTTGTCCAACCCGCTTCATTTGTCTAAGGTCTTCAGTGTACCAAGGGTTACGGTTTTGAGCGGGTTGGAAAGGACGCTTAGGAGCGATCATGTCTATGGCTCTGATGAAATTGGTATTCCACATATTGACCAGAGCTTCGACAGAATCGCCAGCACTGCCAACCATAAGACCCTCTAGGGCTTCTTGGAACCTAGTGGGTTCCATCCGCCTTTGTGGGCGGACCATTCTAATCGGTCCTCCACCCCCGGGGAGAAGGATGGTGGCCTTCAGTCCAACCTTAACCAGGAAGTGATCTGTCCATGACAAAGTGGAGATACTAGTTATCTCCGCCCATGGATATGCCTGTTCCGTGCAGAAGACCACATCGAGTGCATGACCTGCGCAATGCGTGGGCTCGGAAACTATCTGAGAGAGGCCCATGTTTGTCATGGAAAGCATGAACTCCCGGGCTGCGCCAGCAAGATTGGTCAATCCAGCCTCTAGGGGGATGTTGAGGTCGCCCAGGACTAACAGCCTAGGCAACTTCAACACCAGCTCCGAGACTAGTTGTGTCAGCTCATTTAGGGAGTCTGTTAGGTTACGGGGTGGACGATAAACAGAATCCCCAGACTCTCCCTGGTCTTCAGGCTAAGGTAAATGCACTCGATGTGGTCCAATGCACGGATAGGTATCCTGATTAATGTGAGGTTGTTTTTGTGGACCAAGGCCACGCCCCCTCCCCGCCAGCTTCCCCTCACCTGCTCATTGACAGAGTACTCGGCTGGAAGGGCCTGAGCCCAGGTAACAGAGCTGTCGGAGGGCAGATGATATGGTTTTAGAATCATCATAAGTTAGGATCGCCAAATGACTTGAAGGCACACAATGGCCACGTTCCCCCTTACCGGAAAATCCACTGCCCGAATCGATTCCTGAAACCGGTTCTGAAAAAACATGGTTCCCACTATGTATGTGCCGGTTTCAGGAATCGGTTCAGTGGGGGGGGGGTGCAGCTTGATTGCCCATCCCTTCGCCAGCCTCTCCTGGTCCCAAAATCACTGGCCCAGCCTCCTCACCAGCTTCTTTGGTCACTGACTGGCTTCCCAGCCTTTTTGAAAATTTCCAGCAGCCAGAGAGGCCGGAAGGAGATAGCAGAGAAGCTGGGGGAAAGCCAGGAAGGAGATTGCAAGGCTTCCAGCTTCTCTGCGACCTTCTTCCAGCCTTCCCAGCCATGGGATTTTTTTTTAAGGCCAGGGAAGCCAGTCAGCAGCCAAAGAAGGCAGTAAGGGGGCTAGGCTGGGGATTTAGGGGCCAGGAGAGGCCGGGCCATGCTAACTGTACCCCGGGCTAGGCTGCCAGTGGGAACCAGGGCAGATTCAATTTGAATCCTATTTGAATCCGCCTAGTTCCCATGTGGGCTAAATTGATTTATTTCTAAATAAATTGATTCAGCCAAAAAAACACTCCACTTTCCCAGCATCTTTTTGATGCAGGTTAAATGGGCAAAAAAGTGCAAAATGCCCCCCCTTCTGAATCGCTGTCTGAAATCAGATTCAGTGGGAACCATGCCCCTTTAACCCAGATCACGATCCGGATTTAAATGTAGTGGGAACCCAGCCAATAGCAACATAGTCCTGCACTTGGACAGTTGTGGAATCATCTTCACCTATAAGCAAAAAGGTTGGGATTAGAAGATGCCACCCCTTTCAGAGTCAAGATTGGTCAAAACTATGAATAGAATTTGCTGGAAGGCGGTCTCCTCTTTGTGGAACCTTATGACTGGTTTCCTTTATCACTTTTTTTAAGACAATGTTTTTATTTCATTACATATTCAATTTATAGGAGTTAGAAAACTCCTATGGAGAGTTATACTGCTGATGACAATTTCATAGCTCTGGTGCCCTGCAGCCATGGACAGCAATGTGCAGACTGTCCTTGCTTCAATAGAAGCAATGATCAAGACACCCATCAAGAAGGAAATCAACAGGCCTTTGTTGGCACTGACAGTGGGGTACAGGACCAGGCCAAATACAGGAAAGCTGTGTAGCTGTTCCCTTTCCTAAATTAACACTTGAATGAATCTCCTATACAGTGGGTGTCAGGTTTTCAGCTTTTAAGGGCAAGACCTGTCTGTCTTTGGGTTACAGGGGACACAATGAGGTTCACTTTCAGTAGGCCTTAGAAATCTCAGCCTACTGGTGAGATGAGCTTCCATTCAACCAGATGAGTGAGATGTGAGATGCCTGACTAGGAAGATAGAAAGATCACCACTTTATCTATTGAGGTCCCTTTCTATCACTGGACAATTTCCCTCTGCACAGTTGGTTAGTGAAGACCAAAGGTCTAGCTGTTGTGGGTTTAGTTTGTTATTAATTTATTATGCTAGAGTGTTTTTGAGCAGTTCTTAATTGTTTCTTGTAGGGATGTACATTGTTACATCTTCACAGGTAAAACAAGTAGATACTGCAATAGTCTATTTGCTGGATGAGAACATAAAGACTTCTGCACAGTGCCCAATCTCTGTTTGTGCTTTGGGAAATACTTGTCTGCAAAAATGCATTTTTTTCCTATGCAGAAATGCATTTTCTGTGCAGAAAACATCCTTTGTGTCGAAATACATATACTTTTTCTGTGTAGAAAATACATTTCCACACAGTTTTTTTTTAAACAAGTGTATCTCTGCACAGAAAAATTTCCTGAAAAACTAAGAATCTCACAATAGCCCCACAGCTGCCTATAGTCTTCCCAGTGGGGTTTCCCCCCATGTCAGGAAACTAATTTCTCAGCCGAGAAATGAAGAACAAATATACTTTAAATCCTTGACTGCTTGGAGTTTACAAACTGCTTTAGAGGCAAAAATGCAATTCAGAAGCAAATATTTTAGAAAAACTGGAGGAAATGCTAGACAAATGAAAGAAACTATAAATTGTATTTTTCCCCTTTATTGTGATAAAAAGTCATTTGTACCAATGTGATATGAAAAATACTTTTTGAAGGTTGAAACTAATATTTTTTTTGTAAATAAGAAAGGAACGGTTTTTCCCTTACTCTCCCCTCCCACCGACCAGCAGCTGGCCGGTTCCCTATTATCTGTGTTTGAGTCCAATCTAGCTAATTACAACCTATGATTACCAATCCCTGAGCATTACTGTCACCAGCCTTAGTTTGACAGGATTATACCATCTGTGCCACATGGCCCGGGTGTGGAAGGCTGGTAAAAGGTCACAGAAAGGGGCAAATAATTCTTAATGGGTGGTAAGTGTATATTATAGACATGACAGCTGACTTTCATTAGAGTGTACATATTCACAGCGTAAGATGCTCTCTAGGGAAAGAAACTGCTTTGACAGCAAGACTTAACCTGACATTGTTCAACCTCTATGTGTTGACAGTAGGCAGTACAGAGATAACTAGAACACAGAAATCTCTATATACCTAACACCGAAATGCATAGTTTCTTTTAAATAGGATTGAATGCTATTCACTTGGGCGGTATATTTTCTTATGAAGATTATTCAACCAACAATGCAGACTGGTGGCAGCTGGTGGGGTGAAGTGCAGGGTCACCAGGTGAAGCAGTCTTTGTAACTCCAGCAACACATATGATGGAAAGGAGAAACGGGGCATGTGAGCATATCTCCCCCCCCCCCTTCCGCACATTCATGTCTGCAGTTTTTCATGGCTAAAGTTGTCCATTTGATATTGCAATAAAATATAAAACAGAATTTTAAATAAAAACGGCAGGTGTGGGTTCCTCAGTCTGGACTGAGACCACAGTGGAAAACAAAAAGTTAAAATCCCTACTTTACACTAAGTTACTGATCCAGATTGGGTGTCTTGTATTTCCTGCAGACTAAAGAGTTTATCATGGGGGACAATTTGAAGTATAAACAGGGTTTATCCTGTGAAAATCATGCACTCGCGATTAAGATTTTCACACGATGTTGTGATTAAAGTACCATTATCCTGGTCATATCCTGGTCAAAAATTGTGCAATTGCGTGGATATGTGATAAAGGTTTTCACACGACGTCATGATCAAAAGCGACTAAAGCACCATTAACCCAGGAATAACCAGGCAATAAACAGCAACAAATCACTCACAGGAAAATCCCATGAATGATTTGTTGCTGTTTATTGCCTGGTTATTCGGTGGTTATTCCCGGGATAATGATGACTGTGTGTGAAAAGCTTAATCATGCTTCAATAGTAATTGTGTGATTTTCACAGGTTAAACCTCGTTTAAAGTTCCAGGTTTCCCCTGTGTGATAAACTCTTAAGAAAGAAAACAGACATGACTGCTAGGTCCATATTTCAAGTGTTGTCTAGTTTGGCTAAAGGAACAGTCCTCTGAATTATACTGCAGTTGGCCAGATTCTCATTATCCCATTTGCTTTGCACAGTCAGACCCTTGGTACAAGAAATTTTCATAAAATATGCTCATAAAAACAGCCAGTGCCAGAATTTCACTGCTATTCCACAACGGATGAGTGAGTATTGTCTAATGGGACTATTATTTTCTACAACGGGTTGCTTCCAGTTGTAGATGTATGACCCACTACCAAGTGTGCATGGACCATGAGATCTTATCATGGGACCTTGATCACCTATGCAGTGGCACTTTTTCTCAGCTAACTTGTTTGCCATGACTATTGATCACATATAGGCACAGGAACTAATCATTTGAATTGCAGCTGATGCCTATCATGCACCACAAAACCTATACCTCTCTTGGATCTCCATAGGCAACCTTTGTATAGATGCCAAGGCACTGAAATGTCTTGGTTTCAGTAGAACACAGGACATAAGTAAAGCCTTAGCAAAAACCAGTGACCAGTGTGACGTCAGCAGGCCATAGCAATGGTTTTCTTTTACCTCCAAGTGCATCTGGCAACAAGTATTTGTTCCTTATTTTTACATTCAAATCATTACCAAGCATTCATCTGTAAATGATATAGCTCTTATCCCAGCTGTTAGTTACAGAGAACTCAATAATGCATTCTATCTTCTTGCAAATGCAGTATGAATTTTTCCCCAAGAAAGAGATCTAACCGACAAGCAGATAGCTTGTTATAAATTTTCTACCAGTATGCTTTATTCATTCTGCGTACAGCCACGTATAAGACCTTAAAATTCATTTTAAAAACATAAATCAGCTTTACTTGTGTGCACTGCCATCACATTTTGTAGGTAACTATTCAGCATGACCTCAGAAAGTCTTGAGAAACCCAATTTTCATATAAATTGGCCAGGGCTGGAAGAATATATCTGACAGCTATATGGAAGAGCATGCGGCGAAGGAATCCTAATTTATCTGCAATACAGCAAAATGAGAGAAAGGAGGTTTACTACTAAGCTGCAGATTACATAGACACTGCTGCATACTAGCTTGCTAGAGAAAACACACCGAGTTCTATGTCAAAGAAGTCTTGAATTTTTCTTGCCATTTCTAATTATTTAGTATATTCACAAAGGCTGCTGGTTCCTGCTCCTGCACACATTCAGTGAAGGATTTGGAGCGGGTCTTGACCACCCAAATGAAATAACAGCCACCAGCAATACTTGTGGGGGGCAGAGGTAGCTTCTGTCTGCCTGCTAGCTCTAGGTATCATCCAAGTCACTGATAAACATGTTGAATAGCACTGGGCCCATGACAGGTCCCTTTGGCATCCCATTAGTCCAGCGGTTCTCAACCTGTGGTTCGTGACCCCTTTGGGGAATCGAACGACCCTTTCACAGGGGTCGCCTAAGACCATCGGAAAACACATATTTCCAATGGCCTTAGGAACCAAGACAATGCAATTTTATAGTTGGGGGAGTCACCACAACATGAGGAACTGTATTAAAGGCTCGCGGCATTAGGAAGGTTGAAAACCACTGCATTAGTTATTTTTCTCCAGGATGAAGAAGAGGCATTGGTGAGCATCCCCACACCCCCACAACACTGGATCTACAGCTGATATAATGTCTGCAAAAGAGGCTTTCTGTGTGTGGAGGGAGGGTTATAGTTTTGATATACTATTGACATTGCCACTGGTATAGTGGGGAGGAGATTGTCTTACTCCATTTGCATATAAGCAGCGTCTGAAATCTGTAGTCAACTAGATGTACAACATAAGATAGTTAGTCAAGATACAAGTATTATAAGTAGATGAGTTCATAATACCCTAAGCAATTCTCAGGGGCATCCTTTGATACAAACAGGGGGTGGTCGCATCCTGATATTTTGGGGTAAAGTGCCTTCCTGGTTCAGGTTATGAGCCATCATGATAGTTACAACTTATCTGTTCTGCATGGGGTTGTCAAATAAAGCTGGCAGTTAGGCAGGCTATTAGATACAGGTTCCAATTATAAGAGGTCCGAGAAGTATCTCTGACAAAAAAACAACAACATATGTCAGCAATGATAATGTTGCATGATTTTGCCCCTGCCCCTACCAACATGACCTAAACACTATTATCCACATTCTGGTTTGAATTATTGCAACACACCGCATATTCAACTACTCAGTGTATTTTGAGACAATATTCAGATATTCAAATGAACCCCACCATCCTGCAGAAGGCGGAATGAGAAAGTCCAGGGCAAACGTTGATATCTCATTCTCCTGGATATATTAACTTGTCCTTGTGTTGTACTGACAAATGGGTAGCGATGGCAAGGATACTCATTTTGCCAGCTGTCATACGAAGAAGTTCCTCTCACTTGACACTTCTCCCACTCTGGCTTCCTTCCTCCTCAGGAAAAATGGTGATTGCAAAGCGAATGCTCAGATTCTGAGCTCGAGCTGTGCTTGTCAGTCGCTTTTGCTAGAATCTCTCATTCTATGGTTGCTTTGTTGTTCTTGTTCTTGTTGTGTGCCTTCAAGACGTTTCCAGCTTAGGCAACCCTAAGGCATTTTCTGGGGCTGAGAGTGTGTGACTCACCCAAGGTCACCCAGTGGGTTTCTATGGTCAAGCAGGGAACTGAACCCTGATCTCCAGAATCATAGTCCAAACCACTACACCATTCTGGGTCTCTAAAAATAAGTACTATGCTTCATATGAGCATTAGTCTTCATTTATAATCAATTTACCAGTGAAAGAGTGATATGACTTACCATACATGCACATGTGTTTAACAAAAGGTCTGACAAATGAGAAAGTAATGCCAGATAGCTGATAACCTATGACTTAATGTGAAAGGTTTTGGAGGCAAGACCAAATTGTACCAGCTTCTTAGTAGAAAAGGGACATCCAGTTCTACAGCAAGCAGTCATTTTCAACACAGAGACATAACTAGATATTATTCATGAACACTATAAGGTTAGAGATCTCTGTAGAGCTGAAGTCACTGCTTGGATTTTGCTCCTGTTGAATGTTTAATGGAACTGAGCTAAGGGGGGAAAAAAGGTATTTTAGAACAATAGGAAACTACTCCAAGGCTGCATCCAAACTGCAGTAATACTCCAGCTCGATTCCATTTTAACTGCCATGGCTCAATCTTATGGAATTCTGGGAATTGTAGTTTGTTGCAGGACCAGAACTCTCTGACAGAAAAGGCTAAATGTCTTACAAAACCCTTCTCTTTTGATCACTGACAGAAGAAGTCAAACTTTCAACGATTGTTCAGTTCTGCTTTTCACTGAAGGTGGATGACCTTGGACACTTTTTCTTTATAAAATAGTTTATAAAATAGTTTTCACAGACAGATGTGTCTTCCATTCTTGCCTGTTTGGGTGCTCCACCATTCCATGAGATGCAATGTGGGATTTGGGAGTTGATGTAGCTAGTTCAAAAAAGTATTTTTTCTGGTGTCTCCTTGGTAGTAAATCTGACACATCATTTGTAAGGCTAGAATTAGATTGCATACCAGTTAACAAAACTGTTTTAATTGATGAACCATTAATACTGCTATAAACATTTTTGATAGCAACTAAAGCTTTAGCAAGCACAAGGGTAACAGCAAATCCCAAACACAAGAAAATGAAGAGTGACCATTCTGTTCAATTTAGTCTAGTCAAATCAGATGGGGAATGAAGCTGTGACCTCTTGTGATTGCTTGGAGTTGTGGTTCTTTCTAATGATGACACATTGGTTTCCATTCAAGGACAGATCTTTTTCCACTAAAAGGAATTATGCTTTGTGTGCTGTTTCCATGGACTCTTCATCAACAACTGAGACTTTAGCCTAATTGTTCTTCACTTTGCCTTTCTTCGAGTAGTTCTCTGGCTCTTTGAATTTGCTGAATGTACTTCCACAATGTTTATGGTGCTCAGATCACAACTCATTTGCAGTTGATGTTCTGTCCATTGCATGCTTCATATAGCCAAAATGTGGTATTCTGTTTTGACAAGGACCATGGCAGTGCCTCTGGTTCTGGCAAATGGAATCCACCTTGTCATGAAAATCATGATCAGTCGTATTATTGCCAGTTAAGCTATTTATCTGTGTTGGTGTAACTCTGGGCCATTCAGAATCACAATCTTTGCCATTATCAGTGACAGGGCATGATCAGTGATCATTTCATGAAAAAGTATCTTTACAAGACTTCAACGTGAGAAGGAGCTCACTTAGCCAGATGGAGCACGTCCCACCATGGCCTTCATAGGAGCAAAGTCCTAAATTTGGCATCATGCATGGCCTCCACTTCACTTCCATGGCCTCCAGGAGTCCTGCAAAGAGGGTCTTCATTCTGAATGAAGAGGTATTACATGTCCGGATTGGGATCCAGCACCTCCAAGGCTTTGTCCACCAGCGAGAGCAGTAGACTTGAACCATGGTTGGCAGCAGCAGCAGCAGCCAGCATTCCTGCCAGAGGACTCTTTCAGACGTGGGAAATTGGAAGTATAATCCAAGGGCAATCCAAACGCAATCCTGGGGTTTCACGTTATTGCGAATTAATTCTTCTCACGCAAATTCGGGCAAAAGGGAAGTCACTCCGAATGCAATCATGGGTTTAACGTTATTGCGAATTTAAGCTTCTCACGCAATTTCGGGCAAGGGGAGGTTATTTTCGGGTAATGGGAAGTAATTCCGAATGCCTTCCGAACGGAGCAGGGGTTCAGGTAAATTCGCTAAACAAGCTAATTTACATGAATCCGCATTGGCTCCATTCGGAATTGGGAGAAATTCCTCCTGTTTGAAAGAGTCCAGAGATTTTCCATCCTTCACCTTCTATTTCTCCTACAGCCAGAGTGCCACCAAGTAGTCTTCATTCATCACATCTCCAGCAGCACTATGGAGCACAGAGACAATATCACATTACACTGTTATAGCATTATTATTCCACTTTTACTGCTATGGTTTCCTCCTGTGGATTTCCTGGGACTTGCAGTTTAGGGAGAGCGATTTCGAATTTTCAGACTTAAGCCTCACTACAGTACCACTGAGTTTTATGGCTGACTGGGGAATCAAACCCTCCACCCACCCCTATTATAATTCCACAGGAGTCAGCCATAGCAGTAAAAGTGGAACAATAGCACTATAACAGTGCCGTGTTCACCCTAAATAATGAGAATTCATCCTAGACAACAAGAACATTGAAACAGTTGATTTTCATTATCTGAGGTATGGGAATTCTTTTAAAGGGGCTCACTTAATTCAGAATGGAAACTGCAGACAAGAAATTAGAAGATGACTAGAATTAGGAAGGGAGCCTATGAGAGTACTGACACATCCTAAAATGTTGAGATACAACTCTGAACACTAAAGTGAGGATTGTCCGAGCCATTGTAATCTCTATCACCACCACGTATGAATCAGAGCGTGAATAAAGCTGAAAAGAAAATCCTTTGAGATGTGTTACTAGGGGAAATTGTTGAGGATATCATGGGCAGCCGAAAAGACAAACCATTGAGCCCTGGAACAGATCGAGTTTGAAATCTCCCTGGAAGCCAAGATGATCAAAGTGAGGGTGTCCTACTTTCATGAGAAGGCATGACTCATTAGAAAAGAAAACAATATTAGGAAAGGTAGAAGGCAGTAGAAAAAGAAGAAGAACACACGACCAGGGTGACCAGACGTCCTCCTTTTCCAGGACGTGTCCTACATTGATCTTAACCTTCTGTCCAGGAGGAATTCCAAAATGTCCTCCATCTTGAGCATGCCTAAGAAGTATGAATTTATGTGTGTGGCATTATCCCTCTTCACCTGCGGGCTAGTTTCTAATGCCAAACTGGACTTGTTGCCACTTACTTCATTTCCATACATAAAGGATTTTGAATTTGAATTGACATTCTCACATACTAATGGTATATACATATATATCTATATATCTTTGGGTCTGTCCCCGGCTTCTGATCCACCAAATGTGTCTGAGTTAGTATTATTTTAGAGATATTTTTTTCAATCATGTAATGTTGATTTAGACCAGTGGTCCCTAAACTGTGCCCTGGCCTTGAAGAGATTTCAGACTTCAGCTCCCTGAAGCCTCAGCCATGTTGGCCAATAGTCTGGGATTCTGGGAGGAGCTGAAGTCCAAAATCCCTTCAAGAGCACAGTTTGGAGACCACTGTTTTAGGTCGTACAGCTCTTGGCGGGTTTTTAATTCTTTTTTCTTGTTTTATTTGACGCCTACTATGTAAAACACCGCACAAACTTTACAGAGCTCTATACATAAATGTTAATAATAATAATAATAATAATAACAACAATTAGACTGAAGTCTAGGAAAGCTTATGCTGCCAACTACTTTCTTTCAATTAGTCCCAAAGGTGCTACCAAAAAAACAGTGGTCCCAAAACTGTGCCCCCTGTAACTGAGATATTGGACTCCAGCTCCCAGAAACCTCAGCCATGTTGGCCCATAGCCAGAGATTCTGGGAGTTGAAGTCCATAACCCCTTAAAGAACATAATTTGGGGACCACTGTGCTACAATTTCTCTCTCTAGATATTCATTCTAGAGATTCACCCCGCTATATCTTTGAACTATCCTTCTAGGACTGTGGTTCCAGAGCCTTCAAATGCTTTGGACTTCATCTCCCAGAATCCCTTTCCCTTAACCAAGCTTCACAGAGCTTTTGGGACTTGAAGTCCAAAAACCTGAGGGAACCAAAGTTTGGCACCTACTGCTTTAGGAGACAGTGTAGAGTGAGGAGAGAATATTTTATTTTATATTTTTTATTTTATATTTTATTTATAGAGCACTGCAAATAAGTCTGTTCAGGGCTTTACATAGTAGGGGTTAAATGTTTACAAAGGTTACTACTAATAATAGTTATACTGAAGACTATTAAGCAATTCCGTTGCTAGTGGAAAATATTCAAATATTCAAAGGTAACATGGGGGGGGCAGAAGACCGTTGGGGCCGAGCTTTTGAGTGGATTATCAACAAGGAGGCGTGGCCTCCTGAGGACACGTTGACAGGCAGAAAGGGGGCGGGATTGTGAGGTGTGACGACACAGCGGGGAGGGGCCTTGTCAAAGGGGCGGGGCGTTTATGTATTATTATTATTATCATCAACGAAAGGGGCGTGGCTTCCTGAGGAGGCGCCGCCGTACACGTTGACAGGCAGAAAAAGGGGCGGGATTGTGAGCTGTGACGACACAGCGGGGGGCGGGGCCTTTGTGGATTATAACCAACAAGGAGGCGGGGCTTTTGACAGGCAGAAAAAAAGGGGCGGGATTGTGAGGTGTGACGGCACAGTGGGGGCGGGGTCTTTTGCGGATTATAATCAACAAGTGGGCGGGGCTTTTTTGAGGGGCCGCCGGACACGTTGACAGGCAGAAAAAAGGGGGCGGAGTTTGTGACGGCAGAAGTGACGACATTTCCGGGTTTGCGAGGTGTCTCTCTCTGTGCCGGCGCCGCTGCTGCCGCAGTCGGACTCGGGCGCTGCTCGGGGGAGGAGGCAGAGGAAGGGGCTGCGGGAGGAGAAGAGAGGACGGCGGACTGAGCGAGACAGAACAGCAGCAGGCTTCGTTTTGAACTCATAGACATGGAGGCGGGGGTGGACGATTTTTAATAGGAGAGACTCTCTCTCTCTATATATATACATACATATATTTATATATATTCTTGTTTCCACTCAACAGGGACCGTCCCGAAGGAGAGGCCATTTTAATATAGATCCAAGGGAATTTTTTTTTAATTTATTATTATTTTCTATCCGAGGAAGGTCAGAGAGATATTTCTGCTCCACACACACACACACATTTTTTTTTTTTGTAAAAAAGGATATTATTTTGTACCCAACCAGGACCTTTTCACTGATAATAATATTAATAAGTTTTCTATAGTGCTGCTGCTGGTGGCTTCTCTCTTCTTCATCCTCGAACCGGCGGTCCTTCTTCTTCTTCTTCTTCTGGAACCAAGGAGGAGACCTTGGCTGCTTTCGGACTCGAAGCCTTTCCCTCCATCATCCTCATCCTAATAAATAATAAAGACTCCAGCGCCGGCGGAGGAGCAGCAGCAGCAGCTCCATGTCTCCACCTCCTTTTCCTTCTTCTTCTTCTCGGGGCTGAACCTCCTTCCCTCCCCTCTCTATGGAGTCTCCCCCCAACAACAACAACAGCCACTTGCTGGGCTCCTTCAGCCCCGACCAAAGCGGCGGCGGTGGTGGCTCCTCGGCCTCTCCTCCTCCTCCTCCTCCGCTGCCCGGCTTCGGCACTCCTTGGTCGGTCCAAACCTCTTCCCCTCCTCCTCCTCCTCAACCCAACCCTCCTCCTCCTAACGCGGCCATGGCTCCCCCGCCGCCCGACTCCGACTGCAGCAACACCAGCAGCTTCTACGCCGCCGGAGGAGCGCCCTCGTCGCCCATCAACCCGGCTTTCTTCCAGAGCTTCTCCTCCTCGGCCTCCCACGCCTCCGTAGGGCCTTTCAGCAGCAGCAGCAGCAGCAGCAGCCCTTTCTCATCCTCCGCTGCGCCGCCGCCTCAGATCCATTTACCTCAACAGCAGCAGCAGAACCGACGCTCTCCAGTCAGCCCTCAGCTCCAGCAGCAGCACCAGGCCGCGGCTGCTGCGGCTGCTGCGGCCGCTTTCCTCCAGCAGAGGAACTCCTATAACCACCACCAGGTTGGTATTAGGTGGGAAGAGGACGGGAGACTGGAAAAATGGCTCTTTGTGAGCGCCTTTCGCTCTTTCCTGGCTCAAGGCTGTTGAATTCTGGGAGTTGGAGTTTGTTGTGGGGCCCAGAGCGGAGCTTCGCTCCGCTCTGGGCCCCACAACAAACTCCAACTCCCAGAATTCAACAGCCTTGAGCCAGGAAAGAGCGAAAGGCGCTCACAGAACGCGTCATTTCTCAAGCTGTCCCCTCTAGGAATCTGCAGGTCCTCCAGCGCAACTCTATGGTCAGCTGTAATCAAAGGTTGCACTGAAGGACCTAGAGATTCCTAGAGAGGACACTCCAGTAGGCATTTGTCACTCCTCCAGCACAACTCTATGGTCAATGTCTGTCAGACGTTGGCCACAGAGTTGCCCTGGAGGACCCAGAGATTCCTAGAGAGGAGTCCTCTCAGGTAAAAAGAATAGTGTTTTTGTTGTTTGTGGTGTTTCCACATTCACAGGGGTCTTGTGCCCCTAACCCTAGCGAATGGATTCGCTGTGGTTAGCACACAGGACCCCCATGGATGTGGGAAAAGCGCAGATAATAAAAACACTATTTTTACCCGAGGGAGCACCTCTCTAGGAATCTCTGGGTCCTCCAGTGCAACTCCGTGGTCAACGTCTGGCAGACATTGACCATAGAGTTGTGCCGGAAGAGTGGCAAACGCCTACTGGAGTGTCCTCTCTGGGAATCTCTAGTGCAATTTTTGGTTAAAGTTGACCATAGATTTGCGCTTGGGGACCTAGAGGTTCCCGGAGAGAACATATCAATAAAATCCATGAATGATCAGAGCCGAGAAAGTCAAAGCCGTAAATGTGGAGGGATGAGCGTGAATGCAAAAAAAGTAAGGGAAAAAATTCTTCTAGAACACGACCTCACGGCCTGAAAAACCCACAAAACACTATGGATGCCGGCTGTGGAAGCCTTCAACTTCATAATATAATAATTATAATATTATAGATTTTTGTGGGGTTTTTGGGACTCCAGTATGAGGCAGTGTTCTGGAAGAGGTTTTTCCCCCCTTATGTTTCGCCAGCAGCTGTGGCTGGCATCTTCAGAGAGCATATAAATAATTATATTAATTAAAATAAATATATATCAATAAGTAATAATAATAATAATAAATATAAAAAATAAATGGCAGTAAACTGCCGTTCGCACCATGACTGCTCAAGAGGTCTCAAAATGGGTTATCTTGCCAGTGTGGATGGGAAACAGCTTGAGAGTTGAAAGAAAAAAAAAGACATTGAAACGCTGAGCGTTTCCATTTCCTTATAAAAAAGTTGTCATTACCCTCCTCTTTCTTTTTCAGTTGACCCACTTGCCCCTTAAGTCCATAGTTGTTAAGGCCTCTCCGGTTAAAGGAGAAGGCTTATTCAACTCCACTTGATAAAGGCCATCGATTAGACCGCTTTGGAACGAGGCTTTATTTATCAGCGGCTCTGAGCATCCAAGTCTGTGGTTTGCAGGCTGGTGTGGCACGGTGGTTTGTGTGCTGGACTACAACTCTGGAGACCAGGGTTCAATTCCCCGCTTGGCCACGAAACTGAGTGGGTGACCTTGGGCAAGTCACTCTCTCTCAGCCTCAGGGGAAGGCAGTGGCAAGCCGCCTCTGAACAAATCTTGCCAGGAAAACCCGACAATAGGGTCATTGTAAGTTCTAAAGGACTTGAAGGCACACAACGACAAAAGCCAGTGTGTTACACTGGTTTGAGTCCTGGGGTTGCAATGCTGGAGACCAGGCTCCTCAGCCATGGAAACCTGCTGTGTGACTTTGGATGGGTAACACTTTCTCACCTTCAGAGGAGGGGAAAGGCAAACCCATCTGAACAAATATTGCTGAGGAAACCAGGTAATAGATTCTCCTTAGGGTAGGTCGTAAGTTGGAAACAATTTGAAGGCACCCAACAATAAAAAGCCAGGACAGTGTTTGACCCTGAAGGCTCATTTTCTGCTGCCCTGGACTCCTCAGACTTTTTTTTTTGCCCTCCATATCTCTAGGAAGCCTCTAGAAGCAGCATTTCAGCTTTTAAATGGGTCGCAGGGCCTCTTAGCCCTTCTGAACATGTTTGTTTAAAAGCCATTTCTCAAAGCCATAAGTGGATATCTAGCCACCTTTAGTTTGTTTGTTTTTTTGCCTTCCATTTTTGGCAGACTGTAGAGCTCTTGGTGGGTCCGAGTGGCAGGAAAATGGCTCCTGGACACTGAGGTTGCTCATTTCTGTTGTGTAAGTTATTCTGTTGTGTCGAAATGGGTTGCCAGAGCCCTGAGCTCGAGTGATCCGCAGAAAGGGAAAGTCTCATTTCTGTACTGACTTCAGGGAACTGGATTTGATATGGTGAAAGGGGTTAAAGGTAGCTGAATTGAGGTATCAGTCCACTAAAGTAGGCGGGTGTATCCGTGTATGATTGACTGATCTTTAGTGTACACATTTGTGCTGCAAAATTTCACAACAGTGACATTCTGTGTCATTGTTAGTACACCTTGTGATCGACTGCAACATATCACAGGATTTATTCAGAGAGCCTCTATCATTCCCTTTCCTTTAGGGGAAAAGAGTATGACTTGCTCAAGGTCAGCCAGTGGATTTCCTCAGCTGAACAGGGATTTGAACCCTGGTCTCCTAGTCAAACAACTACATCACTCTGGCTCATAGTGATATTCTGCCAGCTGACTTGTGGATCATGGTGGGACTTCCAGGGCACTTTGCCCAGACAGCCCAGTTTTCTCTGGAGTTGGAAGTGGACAAGCAGTGCCCTTTCCTCCATATTGGGCCTCCCTGTCCCATGTGACTTTCCAGCACAGATTTTACCTCAATGAAGGGACAGAGAAACAATCCTTTTATCAGAGGGCAGGTCCTTTATCTTAAGTATGTTATTTCAGCAACAGAGAAAAGGGCTTTCACAGCAATAGTAACAGTACTGTGCATGTAGACATGATCCTGACATGGGTATAGGTTGAGTCTTCCATATCTGAAATTCCAAAATCTGAAATATTCCAAAATAGTCTACCTGGTGGCTGAGATAATGACACCTTTGCTTTTTGATGGTTCACTGTACACACACTTTATTTCATGCACAGCATTTTTTTAAAATTACCTTCCGCCAATGTGTAAAAGGTGTACACATCTTCAAGATATTCTGAATGTGCACATATTCCGAAATCTGAAAAACACCAAAATCCAAAACACTTCTAGTCCCAAGCATTTTGGCTAAGGGAGACTTAATCTGTATTTACCATGTCTGACTTAGGCTTTTGTGACTGGATAAATGGAACTGTGTTCCTTATTGTATAAAAGAGGCCTGGAAAGTCAAAATAGGTTTTTAAGATAAGGCTACTACAATATTCAGGTAATTGATTTGAAAGGAAGTTCGTTGGTAATTTTATGTATTATTAAATTGACTGCAATACATTTAGTTCCTTTTCCCATTGATTATATTTTCTCGTGGCTTTTTTACATAGTTATTTTTTAAATAAAGATTCATGGGAATATTGACAAGCTGAAGAGGGGGCTTGAAAGCCACTTGGTGTCCACAAGCCACACTTTGCCCACTTCCAGCTTTTGGAGAATGGATGCAATCATGTTCTTTTTTGGCAGTAAGCCTCACTGTGTTCACTAGACTTGCACTTAGATAAGTATTCATAGAACTGAAGTATAAGTGGGTAAGGAAGCTGATTAGGTTCGAGACAACTTCAAGTTGGTTATGTTTAAGGACCTTATCACACCAGACCAATTCAGAATGAATCTGAAGTGACCTTGGAGCTGATTTCTGTGAATTCAGTTGTTACTGAATTCACTGAATTCTGGGGTGACTTTGGATTGGCTTTGGAATGGCTTCATAGTAACAGCATTCATGCGTGATAATTCAATGCACATTCCCTGAATTTTGGGATGACTTTGGATTGGCTTTGGAATGGCTTCATAGTAACAGCATTGACATGTGATAATTCGATGTGCATTCATGTGAATTCACTTGTATGGATGCAGAGTGACTCTGGATTGGGGCTGAAAAACCCCTCGTCTAATAAGGGCCTTATGAGAGATTCATTGCATTGGTGTATTTACTGTGTGTCACTTTCATTCCATTTAGTATTATATATTAGTAGCTAATTTTTAATGAATTTGAGTGCATTGTTACCAATATCATAGCTCCTCAATGAACTGAAGAGCTAAAAAAAAAAAATGTCCAAATAAGCATAATAGACTGATTTATTGTGGTCTTTTAAATATCAAGTATTCAAAGACTTGATGTTGAGGAAGCTCAACACAAGTAATAGATCAAATTTGACAAACCAATCAGCACTCCAGTACCTTGGGTTAAAGCGTCTTAAATCCAAGCATCTTGACATACCTGTTTTTTTAAATAAGTCTGCAAACAAATTTCAGTTTGTCTTTCATTTTGCAACTTTGAGCTATGTGCTAAGTAGCTTGCATAACCAACCATAATGTAAGGAGAAGTTTCATTGTAGTATTTCAGGTTGTCCCAGTCTTCCTGTATGCTTTTTATGTGCTGCTGCTGTTGCTGTTGTTGTTGTTGTTGTTGTGTGCCTCCAAGTCGTTTCTGACTTATGGTGACCCTAAGGCAAACCTGTCATGGGGGTTGTTTTGGAGCTGAGAGTCTGTAACTCACCCAGGGTCACCCAATGGTTTGCCATGGAATCGAACCCTGCTCTCCAGAATTATAGTCCAATGCTCAAACTACGACACCACAATGGTTACTTTTTATTTACTGCTACTTTGTGGGTGAAATGAGATCTTTTCTCCAGTTGGCCTGTAGAGTGGTATTTTGGGTTTATTTAATTGAGCCTTTTAAGGAATATTTAGCAATATACTAACAGTAATGCAAGTCTATGGTTTCACACAGTCTTCTGTAACAGAAGATTCTTGTAACAGATTCTTCTAACAGAGGGTTGGCCATAGACAGCCTACATTGTTTTGCTTTTATGATGAAATTATACTTGATATGGTTATATTTTAGGCTGGAATGTCTCCCCCCTAATCTTATTATTGAATACTTACAAAGCTACTTAATGTGAAATGTGTCTTTCAAATGTTTCTCCTTGAAACAGCATGGCCAAATAAATTGCTATTTTTTAGATCCTTATGGAGTCAGTGGTTTTGCATGGGCCTGAAAATGGACACAGGTGATATGTCACATACTTGATTATGATTAGTCTTTAGAACCAACTGCATAAACAGCAGTAGATTAAAAAGTTAATTATGAATAATATTTCATAGCATGACCACAATAAAATTTTAGTTTTCAGTTTATAATAAATGAATCCACTGAGAAATACAGTAGGGATGTCCAATTCCCCCCCCCCCACCCCAGTGTTCCCCAAATCAAAACGTTACTCTTCTGCCTTCTAAATGATGGTTATTGGGGATGGAAAAAATAGTCATACCTGTTATTTCTTCCCAGGTTGAAAAATTGAATTTTAACAGTCTGGAAATACTGTATAAACCAGCAAGAATTCTGTGAAATTTTCTCCAGTTATTCAAACAGAGGAATTAGTTTGTAGAGAAAAATGCATTACTGTAGTATGTTTTTTTGGGGGGGGGGGGCTGTTAAAAAACAACAACAATGAAAACGCCAACATGTTTTTTTCTACAGAAAATGGGTTTCCTGCAGAGCAAACCTGGTTTCCTTTGCAGAAAACAGGGTTTTATGGGAAACGCCCATGTGTTTTGCAATATTTTATCTGCAAAACTGGGATATTTGAAAATGGGGACAGTGTTGCAAAGGAATTTGAATTCCCAAAGTGGGGAGAAAATGATAAAAATTAAATCTGCACATGCAAGGGTGAAGTATTCAAAGATTTATATCCCTGTGGGCGATAAACAGCAGATCAAAGACGGTAGTAAATCTTGGTTACGTTCACTGTTTCTATTTTTTGTAGGTTGCAGATATTTCATTTGAAAACTGAGCACAAAATATTCAAAAGTGTCCACATAATTCTATACAGAATGTCTGCAGAATATCTGTTTAGCTATCCTATCAAAGTGGTTTTGGATTTTAATAGTTTTTTAAATTAAAGTTACATACAAAGCTGCTTTTATCATGATGCATCACGATTTTGAATTGAAGTATAGTGTACTTAATTTTTGTAAAAAAAATGAGAAGACTATTTGCTGCTGTTGCAAAATGTTCATATAAATATATGAGAATATATTAGCAAATGGTGTCTTTTAAATTATGGATAGGCAACTCTACAGATATTGTTGGCTTACAGTTTATTCGGTCATGATGACTGATAATAGTTATAGCCAGTTGAAGTTTCACAAGTTACCCAGCTTTGAAATGTGAGAGATTTTTGAAAACTATGTTAATTTAACATAACTTTAATTTTGTAAACTGACATGTTGCATAGCTGTCAGCGTTCCTATATTTGTATTGTTTAGAAGCCATTTTGTTCCATGCCTTATGATGATGCAACAAAAGGTATAAAAAACATATTTAAAAACTTAAATATTGATTATACTTTAAAAAAAATTACCTTGTTTTGTTTCTTTCTTTCATACTGTAGTGTGAAGGCTTTCCCTTTTTGCTTTTCCTATTGCAATAATATAATTTTAGTTGCTTCTTCAGAGTGCAGGCCTAATGGCTAAGATGGCCAAGGGTTTTGGCTTGGTTACTACGCTACTGAAACTATACTGAATCTATATTTCTTCCCAGCTAGCAATGTTGGAAATAATTTAGGACTGCCTCCGTGCTGGCCTAGGTTTGTGGTGGCCTTGTAAACGTGTCCCTGAACTAGAAGAGAATTGAATCTGGTATAACTCAGTATCTGGTAGTGCATTTGTAAATTAAAATGGCACTATTTGTTGTTAACCATTCGTTTTTTTGTGCTCAGTACACTGTACATATCCAATATATTATGCCCCACCTGTTATGCTTAATTTGTTTGCTAACAGAAATTTGCTAGCTTGGTTGTGATGGTTAGGAATATATTGCAATTGACTAGGTATCAAACCTTTGAATACTGGAGCAACAAGAATGAATACTCATCTTGTGGAGTCGAAGGCTTTCATGGCTGGCATCCATAGTTTTTTGTGGTGCTTTCGGGCTATGTGGCCATGTTCTAGAAGAGTTCCTTTCTGATGTTTCGCCAGCATCTGTGGCTGGCATCTTCACAGATGCCAGCCACAGATGCCAGCCACAGATGCTGGCAAAACGTCAGAAAGGAACTTTTCTAGAACATGGCCACATAGTCCGAAAGCTCCACAAAAAACAATACTCATCTTGTTGTCGTGTGCCTTTAATTTCTGATTCAGGGCAACCCTAGCATGAACCTATCTTGGGTTTTTCTTGACAGAATTTCTTCAGAGTGGGGTTGCCCCTACCTTCCTGGGAGAATGTGACTCGCTCAAGATCACCCATCCATGACTGAGCAGGGATGGTCTCCCGGGGTTCTAGTCTATCACTCAAACCACCACAATATACTGGCTCCTGAGTATACATGACCTTCATTATATATTAGATTTCATGTGTTAGATTTAAATTTAATGGATTTATTGATACAGGTAGTGATGAAGGACAGTGAGATTCTGGATTACAGTTTCAACAAAACATTCTACTTCAGGAAACAGATATGTTTCTTGATTTGAGAGCCAATGAGCCCACAAGTTTATTCCTGCACAATACTAAAAATATGAGCTACAACTAGCTTTGATATTTCCTTCAGAAAAATATTGTGGGGCAGGCAGTGATGCATCTCAAACCAGATGCAACTCTGTCTCTCTCTCTACTCATTAAGATTGGAAGAAGGTGTTTAAATTACATTAATCAGTTAATACAAGTTAATTATTGGTTTGTGACTCTTTGGATCAGTCCCATCTTTAATTGTATTAACATAAGAGTATTGAAATGCTGGTCAGAATAGTGTTGTTATACTATGCCAGTGTGTGTGTGGTGGCAGCAAGCAGGAAATGGCCACAGATGCAGTGGGAATAAAGGAAGGAAGGCACTGGAGCTGTTCAGAGCTGGCAGACTGTCTCCCCTTGCCACCATTGTACAACTCTAGAGATGCAACCACTAGAATAGTGCATCATAACAGCACCTCAGATGGAGACAACCTCAGCCAAGATGGCCTACTTTTTCTAAATCTATATAGAAATGAAAAGGAGTTTTGTTTATTTGTTTGGCCTGAACTCAGTGTAGTACATTGTTAAAAGTCCCTTGAACTTTTATTGCAAAACATACTTCTTAGTTTAGGAGTAAATGTTACTGAATCCATCAGAATTTTCTTCTGAGTAGCTATATGTAGTGAACAGGCCGATCTATCAGCCATTCACAGAGCAACATGAGACCAGCCAATGAGAAGTCGGCTGGGCAGGGTTATAAAAGGGCCTTGCAGAGAGTGAAAGCTGGGTTAGTTAGTTTTGGGGTTAGTTTTGAGGGAAAGAGTCACATCGAAGGGAGGGTGTGCTCTTAGAGTTCCTGAGGGGACATTTTAGTTTTAGTTGGTGACCCCGAAAGGGTCTGAAGAGGGACTGTGTAGGCTTGGGGGAGTCTAGTAGGAAGAAGCTCAGAGCAAGCCAGTTGGTGAAAAGGGAATGGGTCCATGTCCCCAGATTGCCTGGGTGGCTGTATTGATATTATTATTTTAAAAGGACTTCTTGTAACTAAATAATAAGTCATTAGTAACAACTTTGAAATTAATTTATAATTTATTTTTTATATTTTATAATAAATCCTTATTAGTGTTTGAAATACAACTTAGCCTCTGTTTGAATTAAACCACACTACCTAATATGCTGTGTCTTCTTAAAGAGCAGTGTTAGGGTGAAGGCTGGCAAGAGTCCTTCACACTATATATAGGATTAGACTCTATTTCAGGTTCATCAAATATATTTTAAACCTAACCTTTTTTTTTCACCCATCCTAGCCTCTTCTGAAACCATCACCCTGGAGCAACCATCAGAGTAGTGGATGGAGCACAGGAAATATGTCTTGGGGAAGCATGCATGGCAGAGACCATCGTAGAACTGGAAACATGGGAATTCCAGGAACGATGAACCAGATCTCTCCCTTAAAGAAGCCGTTTTCCGGTAACGTCATAGCTCCCCCTAAATTTACTCGTTCTACTCCATCACTGACTCCAAAAACTTGGATTGAAGATAATGTTTTCCGAACAGACAACAACAGTAACACACTCTTACCCTTACAGGTAAGAATGGTATGTAATTACATTGCCTTTTTATGTTTTTTCACCTTAATATTGTAAATAGTATGTTAGCCAAACTTTCCTCTACTTGAAATAAATAAAATGACTGAAAGTTTATTTGCTAACTAAAATTACTTCTACTTTATAGTTCATATCGTTAGATTTAAAAACTTGTAGGCCTGTATTCATTTGTCACTGAATGAACCAGTGATTTAATTTAAGATTTCTGATTCAGTGTAGCTCCACAGCTGTAGTATATTTTCACAGGGGTTATTCTAGATTATCAGTTTTAAACAGTTCGGCATCCAAATCTTTTGGACTTCAGCTCTTAGACGCCACAGCCAGCATGACTAATCCAGAGGTTCTGGGAGAGATGTCCCAAACATCTGTAGAACCGACAGTTGGGAATCATTGCTCTGGATGTTTCAGTTGAATTCTGCTTTTGTATCAGGTCCCGCAAAAGACAACAAATCTTGCACCTTGATTCTTAACACGTGCCTATGAAGGTGAATAGTTAGTATGGTGTACCTATGATTGCTAATGATCAGCACAGCAATGGTTTTATGTTGCTACTGGAAGCACATTACTGCAAAGGTTTAGAATAGGAATGCCTATTTCCCTCACACTTTTTAAACAGCATAATCATACCATATTATTTAAGATATGATGCTGGAGAAGAGTGCTGAGAATACCATGGACAGCCAATGATTAATAACATGAAGCAGTCATACTCTGGTCACATCATAAAAAGGCATGACTCCTTGGAAAATACAATAACGCTAGGAAAGGTAGGAGGTAGTAGAATGAAGGGAAGACCATACACTAGATGGCTAGTTTCAATTAGGGAGGTCACAGGCCTCAATTTAAAAGACCTAAGCAGAGCAGTGGAGGATCTGGGTGCTTGGAGGTACATATCTCATACACAGGGTTGCCATGAGTCATGGTCACTTGAGGGCAGCTATCAACAACAGAACTTACAGTAGTAGGTGTTGTAGCTGAAGCTAGGATTGCAGTAGAACAGGATAGTATCCAAAGCAATGGACAAAAGAAACTGGACAAAAGAAAAATCAAACACAGAAAAAATGGAGCTAATAGCTTAGACAATAAAGTAGCAGAAGCAATAGCAAGTACATTTCTATACTGCTTATCTGTACACTTAAGCACTCCCTAAGCGGTTTATAATGTGTAAGCTGATTGCCCCCAACAAGCTGGATACTCATTTTAGCGACCTCGGAAGGTATTGAACTCACAACCTTGTGGTTTGTGAGTGAGTGGCTCCAGTACAGGCATTTAATCACTGTGCCACCAGGGCAGTATCTATGCTGCAACCGCAATTTGTGTATCAACTCTGTTAACTTGTAGCAATAAAATAAAATAGAAGTCAGTGCATATTTCCTCTAATCAAAGATGCAGGAATTAATGTTTTAATTGAGCCCAATTATGACTCTATTGGACATAGTTTTATTTTAAGGCTGGAAGTTTGTATAAATATATATTTAGTACAGCTGCTGATATATATGTTCCACTAACATGTGAGTAACCGGATATGGCTTCAGCAAAATACACTGATAAAAAGAGAAATGAAAAAGAGTAAAATGTCTTCTTGTGAATGAATTTTCAAGCAGCATTTTATATGTGTATAAAAAACCAATCATATTATTATCATTTGACCAGTTTTCCTTTAAGAGTTTGAATAGCCTACAAACTGGAGGTGCATACTTGGCAACAATTGCAAGAAATTTTGTTGCTTTTAAAGGATTCTTGTGATGCCTTGTAGCTTTTATTGTGTCTTGCTTTTGGCATGCAAGTTGAAGTGGATTTTCCATTACCATGGGAATTCAAGACATTTCTCTCAAGGAAGACTTGTTGTTGTGAGGTAATAGCATTTTCTTAGCAATTTATGAGTATACTGCTTTCCTGCTAGGAAAATGTGAATTTTCTTCTTTCTAATACAGTAGTTAAAAGTAAGGATGTAGTGGTAACCTGTATCACAGATGTAGTGATAACCTGTGACATCACTGATGATAACTGATTTTATTCCACTTCCATATTTGCTCCATTTTATATCATTTTGAAAGTTGTTTCATTATTTATATGCGGAGCAGTTTGATGCTACTAACACTAAAACAGAATTGATTGTATAGTTATTTTAAGAAGAAGAAAAAAATTAAAATATTTACCTGACTAACATACCTCTGGCCAGAAAAGCCCTGCCATTTAAAGAGCCATTTTGCAAATAGTTTTTTTTTTCTTCCCTAGAGTATAATGTACATGAGAAGTTTGGTTCTCTAAAGTTCTCTTTTTCGATATAGTAGAAACATGGGAATACAGTTTTTAAAATGGAAAATGAAGAAGAGGTGGAGAAAAATCCTGTTTAATCAGGAGTTCAGATGCTTGATTGCTTCTCTAAATGGCATGCTATTAAGGCTTAAGCTACATGCCGTCTTAATGGTGGACTGTTTTCCAGCGTGAAGGCGGAGCCGTCCTTGATGAGGGTTGGCTCCCCCTGTTCGCTCCAATCAGGTAGGACTAGAAAGTTGTAGGCGTGACCTAGGGTAAACCCAACCCCTCACGTCCCAGTCTTGCTCCTACCTCGCTCTGATCAGGTCTCTCTTTTCTTTCTCCCTGCTCTCCTCTTTAAAAAAAAAAAAAAAAATCCTTCCTTCCTTTCTTTCTATCTGTCTTTCCTTTCCCCTTTCCCACGAACCTGAGGGATGGAGCACAGGGCAGAGGAGATGGACAGTCCAGGCATGTCCGGGGACTCAGGACAGGACCAGCGGGCCCCATTGAAAAGGAAGGGGACGGCTCTTGCGGAGCCGCGGCTTGCAGGCCGCACGGCGCAGCCGGAGGAGGGAGATCCCTCGTCTCCGTGCTCTGAGGCGCTGGACCGCGGGATCCCGTCCCGAAATCGGGAGGGAGCGGTTTGCGGAGAGGAGGCCCGGGAATCGGTGAGTAGTGCCGCGCTAGGCGGCCTGGGCCCTCTGCAGCCGCCCCCCCCGAGTTAGCAGCCCTCCTCTCTGCTTGGCTGGCTATGCAGCCCCCCACGGCAGCAGCCAGCACCTCTGGATTGGGAGCACCAGAGGGAGAGGTGGCACTCCAGTCTGTGTCCGCAGCTAAGGCTGGGACCCAGGGATCAAGCGCGGAGGTTGGGGATCCTCCTAGGCGCAAAAGGGCTAGGCACTCCTCCTCCTCCTCCTCCGCCTCCCGATCGTCGTGGGAGGCCATTTCCCGCTCAGGAAGAGACAAAGTCGCGCCCAAACTCCGTTTGGCGCGAAAGTCCAAAAGAGGCGCGAAAGCTGCGGCGGCCATTTTTAGCTCCCATTCTAAGCATATGCCTAGACGTGGAGCGCCATCTAGTGGCAAAGGGCTGAATTACTCTAAGTCTAAAACTTTTGCTAAGACTGATACTAAAGTTAACTATGTTGTTGCCGCCAGATCTTCTGGGGAGGACAACTCTTCTGACTCTCATTCCACTGCTGTTTCTGAAACAGAGGAGGGTGAATGGTCTGATATTGAGGAGGATGTTGTGCCCTTGGCTTCGGCCACCTCTGCCAGGTTGTTTTGCCCAGAAGATTTTTCTGTTCTCTTGAGGAAAGCCATTAAGGTGCTGGAGTTAGATCCTAAGAACCCACCTTCCTCTCAGGAGGATTCGGGTCTACCTAAGGGCAATAAGGATTCCTTTCCCGAGCCCGCCCCTGATGGCGATGAGGTCCCCTTCCCTTCTGATTTTATGAAGGTGATTAAGGAGGAATGGGCCAAACCGGCCACAGTTAGACCTAATCCAGGTTCGGTTAAAAAGTTTTACTCCTTGCCTCAGGCCATTATGTCCAAACTTGTCATCCCCCTAGTGGATGCCCCCGTGTCGTCCCTTGTGACGTCGGCCATTTATTCTAAAGATGGGGAGGACTCTCTCAAGTTGCCGGAGGACAAAAGAGCTGATTCGGCTTTGAAACGATCATTTGAGGCTTGCTCCACCGCCATAAGGGCCGCCACTACTACCTCTATCCTGACCAGGGCAGCTCACCTGTGGGCCAAGGATCTCCTTCTTGATATTCCTAGGGGCAATACCAAATTACGACAGGGAATTAACAAGCTACTCAAGGTGGTGGCATTTGCAGCCGATTCTTCCCTGGATATCATTCAGTTTGCTGCTCGTGCCCAGGCAGCCTCTGTTCCGGTGCGTAGGCACTTCTGGCTAAAGAATTGGCAAGTTGACCCCAAATCTAAGCAGAATTTGACCATGGCCCCCTTCGGTGGTGGCAAGCTGTTTGGGGAGGCCTTAGAGCCTGTATTAGTAGAAACCAAAGACAAGAAAAAAGCTCTCCCTGTTGCCCCCCGCAGGGAGGATAAAAGATTCCACCGCCAGGGCCAGTCGTCCTTTCGTAGCTCCCGGTCCTCCTTTCTTCCCCCCCGGGGGAGAAGCGGCAGAAGTGGCGGTCAACAGTGGTCTGAGCGGAGAGCTTCCTCTAGGCCTCAATTCAACAGGTCCTTCGGTAGACCAGCTAGCTCAGGACGACCCTTCTCCTCGGCTGCTGCTGGCAAGCAGCGCAATTCGTCCGCCTGACTATCAAAGGATCTGTGTGGGAGGCAGGCTTCAACAGTTCTATCAGAGGTGGTCACTCACGACATCAGACAGATGGGTTCTTTCCACCCTAGCCTCCGGCTACCGGATAGAATTCACCCACCTCCCACGGGACCACTTCTTAGCCTCCCCCAGATCTCGCAGAATTCACAAGCATCAGGCTATGCTGGAGGCAATACATCATTTACTTCAGATCGGGGCTATCGAGCCGGTTCCCTCCTCAGAGATCTTGGAAGGATCATACTCCAATATTTTTCTGGTGCCCAAAAGGGACAAGTCGTGGAGAGCAGTCCTCAATTTGAGGAGAGTCAACCGATTTGTGGCGAGAAGGCATTTCCGGATGGAAACGCTCAGAACTATCATAGAATCCCTCCGTCCGGGCGATTTTCTAGCTTCTTTGGACCTGACGGATGCTTACCTGCACGTCCCGATTCACCCCGACCATCGCAGGTTCCTCCGCTTCTGCTACCACAACCTTCATCTACAATACAAGTCCCTTCCATTCGGGCTATCTTCGGCTCCGAGGGTGTTCACCAAAATCCTGGTGGCTCTGGTGGCCTCTTGGCGCCTCCAAGGTCTTCGTGTGTTTCCCTATTTGGACGACATTCTAGTGGCCGCATCGTCTCCAGAACAGGGAGTGAGAGACGTGAACTTCATTCTGTCCTCCTTGCGTCGCCATGGTTTTCTGGTAAATCTTTCGAAGAGCCACCTTCATCCTTCCCAGCAAATCCATCACCTTGGCGTGATAATAGACACAGCGAACAATCTGATTCGCCTTCCGCTAGAGAGGATCCGAACCATTCGGGACACCGTCAGGAGGGTGACCAGGGCTCAGTCGGCAGATCTACTACTGTTGGCAAGACTTCAAGGCCTCATGATTGCGGCTTCACAGGGTGTTCCTTGGGCGCGCTTCCACTCTCGAGAGCTGCAATGGCTGATCCTTCCCTATCAAAGCGCAATAGCTGCGCGAATCCACAAGCAAATCCCCATTCCTCTCAGGGTCCGGAGGTCCTTGGCGTGGTGGATGTCCCGGCGGTTGCTAGCGGGGAAATCAATTCAGCCTATTCCCCCGTCGATTGTCACAACGGATGCCAGTCTGAGGGGCTGGGGGGCGACTCTCGACAAGGTTTGGGCTCAGGACCTCTGGAGCCCAGACGAAAGAAGACACAGCATAAATTGGCTCGAGCTCAGGGCTATACGCAAGGTGCTCCTGACGTTCTCCCACCGCCTAAGAAAAAAGGCGGTCCTGGTTCGCACGGACATGACGGCAAAGGCACACCTGAACAGGGAAGGCGGGACCAGGTCCACGTCGCTAATGAAGGAAGCCGCAGCTCTCTTTCGTTGGGCCGAAAACAACCTGATCTCCATCAAGGCGGAGCACATAAAGGGAGAGTTGAACACAAAGGCCGATTGGTTAAGCAGATCAGACATAAACCAGGCGGAGTGGCACCTCCACCCGGAAACGTTCCGCTTAATAGTTCAAAGGTTCGGGACACCCATCGTGGATCTCTTCGCGTCCCCTACAAACAACCAGGTGCCCAGGTTCTTCTCAAGATTCAGAACCCAGGGAGCGGAACAGATAGATGCTCTTCATGCACCGTGGCCAAGAGGTCTGCTTTACGCCTTTCCTCCGACAGCCTTGATTGCCAAATGCCTTCAGAAGCTAAGATACGAAAGATCGACCATCATCCTGGTGGCTCCATATTGGCCAAGAAGACCTTGGTTTCCAGAGATAGCTCTTTTGTCTCAGGACCAGTTTCGGCTTCCACTGCGCAGCGACCTTCTCACTCAGGGTCAGATAGCACATCCAGACCCAGGTTGGCTAGACCTCCACGCGTGGAAATTGAACGGCGATTGTTGATCAAGGACGGTTTAAACCCTAGAGTGGCTGACACCATCATTCAGTCAAGGAGGGAATCCACTCGCAGAATTTACGAATATTCTTATCGGTCCTTTGTACGTTGGTGCGACTCCAAAGCCACTTCCCCATCTGCTGTTACCATTGATACCCTTCTGTCTTATCTCCAAGACGGTCTGGACAAGGGTCTAAGGCCTAATACTCTCAAGAGACAGGTCTCCGCTATTACATCTGCGCTCCCTTCCAAATTGGCTGCCAGGTTGTCCAATCATATGTACGTCAAAAAATTCTTGAGAGCGGCTTCATTGATTAAACCTCCGACGATACACAGATATCCCAACTGGGACCTCCATATTGTTCTTCAGGCATTGACGAAGCCTCCGTTTGAACCCCTGTGTAAAGCCGAGTTAAAGTTTCTGACTTGGAAAGTCCTGTTCCTCACCGCTATCACCTCTGCTCGCAGAGTCTCGGAGCTCGGAGCCTTGTCCACTAGAAGCGAGTTATGCGTCTTCAGAGAGGACTCCGTTCTGCTACGCCTGGACCCATCCTTCATGACCAAGGTCAATTCGACGTTCCATAGGGCTCAGGAGATCATTTTGCCCTCCTTTGTACCTGATCCCAAGAAGGAATTGGAAAAGACGTGGCATACCTTAGATGTCAGGAGGGCTCTGAAGACTTACATCAAGCGCACTCGCCGTTTCCGCAGATCAGATCGCCTGTTTGTCTCCTTCAGTTCATCCTATCTGGGGAAGAAGGTGTCGTCTTCCACTCTGGCTAGATGGATTCGGGCATGCATCTCCAAATGTTATTCTCTGTCCGGTTCGGACTTGAAGGGGAAGCTCACCGCGCATTCCACTCGTAGTGCCGCCACGTCTGCTGCTCTGGCCACTAATGCCCCGATTGATGATATTTGTAGAGCGGCTACTTGGTCTTCCCCTTCCACTTTTATCCGTCACTACCGGATTGATGCCTTCCAATCGGCTGAGGCGTCGTTTGGTAGACGGGTTTTACAGTCCATTGTGTAGACAGGGATCCTCAGCTTCCCGCCCAGTTGGGAGCTTTGGTATGTCCCTCATCAAGGACGGCTCCGCCTTCACGCTGGAAAAACGAACATTGGCTTACCTGGTGAGATGTTTGTTTTCAGCGTTGAAGGCGGAGGCGTCCTGCCCTCCCGAGGCTGAGGATATTATCCCGGTTCGGGGGGGGGCCTGGTAAGTCAGAACAAGTTCATTCTGGTTCCAGGGTTAGTTGTTTAGAGCGTTTACCTGAGTTTGTTAGAAATTTAGTTCTTTTATGCTTCTTGTTACTTGGCTGTTCACTGACTGGGACGTGAGGGGTTGGGTTTACCCTAGGTCACGCCTACAACTTTCTAGTCCTACCTGATTGGAGCGAACAGGGGGAGCCAACCCTCATCAAGGACGCCTCCGCCTTCAACGCTGAAAACAAACATCTCACCAGGTAAGCCAATGTTCGTTTTTCACTGGAGACATGTATTGGGGAAACTTAACTATCCCCCAGCCCCATTTGTCTTCTGCAGTTCTTCCATGGCACTGTTCCTGCCTGAATTTGTACATGTCTGTCCATGCAAAAAAAAAAAAAAAAAAAAAAAGGAAAGAAAAAGTCTTGTATACTTTCAAAAGCAAAATCGCTGTATTGACAGAAATACAGTAGATAAGGTACAGATGGAAGAGTTAAAATAATTATTTTCTGCCCTTCCCTCTGGCATTCTTTTCATTTATTTGTGCCAAATTTACTTTTCTAAAATTATAATAAAGGTGGCTGTCAAAGTTTTGTTAAGGGTAATCAAATTGGAAATGTGTTTAACATTATGAAGAAATAGTTTGGCCTACTTAAATGCAATGATTAGGGAACGGAGGCTGTTTTTAAAGCTCACTGGAAAGCTGGTACTTGAGGGGTCATGTATAACTTCATTTAGGAGCGAATTCCACAACCATATTTTCAGTTGTTAACACATTGTTTGGCCTCTTAAATATATATTTGTAATAAGACTACGGTAGCACCTTTGCAGTATGACTAAGCTGCCACTGTGCCATTGATGTCAGTGACCTACCTTGATTCAGTAGATCCAATAATCCCCCTTGTCTTTGATGACTGAAAATATGACTGGGAAAAAAAAGATGTTAGAATTCCTTAAATGTTTATGTGTTCATGTCCTCATGGGTGTAGAGCTTAAAATGAATGTCAGTGCTGAAAAATGGAACAATAAGAAGAATACCTAAATATGAATATCCTATGGACACTATTGCCAGTACCATATGACAGAGTAGAATACAGTATTATGCTTCTTCAGTTTAGTATCGGAGTCCAGTTAGCTCTTTGGCAGACTTCACTCAAATTGCAAGATAGAGCTCTTCAAATCATAAATTCAGCCCCACCATACAGTCCTATCAGGTTTGCTCAGCTGCTTCCTATGTATTTTGAACTCCAAAATGTATATTCTTCTGGGACCCTGCCCTGTAAAGTTTTGTAACTGTACCGTGAGGTGACATTTGCAACCCACTTACAAAAAAGCATAGACAATTATTCAACTGCATCTTGCTAAAAAAGATCTAGGTCTAAATTTACATATAGGGATGTGAAAAACCCTCCAACCTTTAGTTAATGAATGCTTAATTAAATCATAGTGAACAAAAGACTTAGTAGAGGTTCAGTTGTCTTAGTAGCCCCATTTTGGGAAGATTTGTCATACATCTTTATATTATTTGTATTCCCTAATGTCAAACAGCATATAACAGAAAGATATGTGATTGGAATCCATTATGTCTTTTTTGCTATAGGTAGCGGAAGACAGTTGATTTGGATGTAGTTAACAGGTGTTAAGTCATATGTCAGAAGTAAGCAATTTGGGGCCTTTCCAGATGATACTGGAACACATCTCCTGTTGGTTCCAGCTAGCATAATCAGGGAAGAGAGATGACAGGAGTGGAAGTCTAACAATAACTGGGAGACTGCAGTTCCCTAATGCTTAGTATGTAAATACACACAAATAAAATCTGGGAGTTGCTATTGCCTTTAGAGAAGACAACGTATAGACATGCAGCACACTTACATGTTTTCTTCTCTCTGGTTAAGAGTTCTGAACACATGACTCCAGCTCCAACTCTGTTCCCCCCCCCCTTCATACACTGTCTCTCTCACACACTTTTGCACAAAAAAATTAAATGAAATTTGGCATGTGTAGTACCCTTCTTCCCCATGGTTCTTCTGCACCAAAGATTCCCAAAATGGGTAGTACAATATCACCCAGGGGTGGTGGAATTATCTGCCGGGGGGAGGGCAGTGAGGGAAAAAGGTGAAGCTGGGAGGAGCTTGAAAAGGCTGGCACACGAGAAAAACAAGGGATCATGGTAAGGATGAGTTAGAGCAAGTGGCAGCAGAGGAGAAGCAGTGGCAAAAGGGAGCTTTGATAGTTGGGAATCTACTTAAGCTTTGTGAGCTTTGCATGGAATTGGCTGGCAGGTTGCAGCTGTGATGCTGCTGCTGCTTTCTTTCATTGGACAGACCAAGAGGAGAGGTAGAAGAAGAAATAATGTCTGTGTTGGGGAGGCAGAAGAATATCTGGGGTTGATTCTTCACCTCTCTCAGATTCAGAGTCCTTCCTCATTGGGGAGAACAGTTCGAAGCCAACTGCACTCATCTCCACCCTGGTGAAGAAGGGTCCAGAGTCCTTCCATCCTGGGAAGAAGCCTCTCCCTCTACAGGTGGTCACCTTGGGAGCAGCAACCAAGCAGCTTATCAAGCAGCAACTGAGAGGCTTGTCACATGTGCTGGCCTGTGCTTCAAAACCAATGCAGGCAAGAGGCTTCTCAATACAGCTCGAATGGGTGCTTGATCGTTGCTTGACTGGCAACTTCGTTGCTGTTCCCTTTACACCTGGTCACCTTGGGAGCGGCAATCAAGCAATTGCCTTCTTTTTGCAGTAAGACCAGTGCAGGCAAAACAGAGGAGCAGGTCTGGAACTCTTCCACTACTGTATTTGCACATGAGAGGCTAGGATGGAAAAGGTGGTGATGGAAAGCTGGGTGTGCCTGAGGTAGACATCACTGGCTCTCTGGCTGTTGCACAAACAGTACTGTGTATACTCAACTATAAGTCGACCTCAAGTATAAGGGCACATTTTGGGGCCAAAATTATGGATTTTGACATGACCCATGGATAGGTCGAGTGTAAAACTTGGAGGCTCCTTCAGTGTGTGTATGCAAGTGGCAAGGGGGAAGCAGCAATCAATATGAGGCTTCAGTGTTTCAACCTTCACTCCCAAGACAGCGTACGTCGATGGGAGAGGGACTGTAAAACAAACAGCAGTAACTGCTTGGCTCAGTATAGAAAGAAACTGCACGGGGAAATCTGAAAGAGTTGCTATCACATTACCATATTGACCCATAAATAAGTTGACCTGGGATTTTGGGGTCAATTTTTGGGCATAAATTTTTAGACTTATAAGATGAGAATATATGGTAGGTCTAATACCAAGAAATAGGCATTAGAGGGGTGCTAATTTTGCTGTCAAAGACAAAATGGGGTGGTAGCCCAAATGTCTGCAGACCACTGATCTAGATACTGTATATACTGTAGGCAGTTCTGGGTAAAACAGATTATCTAAATTTATTTCAGTCTGGCTTCAGCTTTGGTCACCTTAGTGGATGACCTACATAGGGACTGGAGTTGAGGATTGACCCTGTTGCTTCTGCTGGACCTCTCAGCAGCATTTCAGACCATCAACCATCATATCCTTCTGGATTGCCTAACTGGGATGGAACTTTGACATAATCTTTTACTGTGGCTCTGTTCTTGGAGGGGCGAACCCAGAAAGTGGTGCTATGGGATGCCTGTTCTTCTCTGTCATCTCTGTGCCTCACACAAATAGGTTTGCACCTGCACAGGGACTCTATTTGGAATGTTCTAGAGCTGAGAAGCTTGGCAGGAATATTCCACACCTCCCACCTACTGCACATGTCCTAAGCTGCCAAGCTACTGTTCCCTCGGTTTCTTTCTGTCCACTGATACAGCAGCTTCATTTTGCTGTTATCCCTCTGAGTATGTTTTCTCTCTGATATTTTCTCCTCATGTTCTTTAACATATCTCTTTTGCCTTTGTTCTACTGCTATATACTTTTATTTGTCTACTGCTGTTTTTTTTTAAAAAATAAACCCTTCACTTTATCTCAGCATCCTCTCAAATCTTCACCTCCCTTTCCCCTCTTTCAATATTTCTCAGTTTCTATGGCCTCTACCTCTCTTTTCAAGCACTGTTCCTCTTGTGGTTGGAAGCTTTCCATTTTTGACATTTGTTCACAGTGCCTTTTTTGCTTGGGGGAAGGGCACATTGTGGAACGTTGTACCTTTTGTAGATATTTCACTACTCAGGACCTTAAAAATTGGGCTCATATACTGAAACTCCATAGTTGAGTTAGTGGACCAAGCAACATCCAACTGATCACTTTTTTCTGCATCCGCAATGGTCTCCAAGCCTTTAGTTCTTTTTAGTCCAAACCAACTTCGGTGTGATCAAGCACTCTGATATAGTCAACCATAACAGTACTGATGTTCCAATATCATTTTGGAGCCTCCACTGACATCAGTGGTATCGACTTTATTGTTTCCACAGCCAATTGTCCTCACTTCAGCACGGGAATCTACAGGGGTACAATTGGAGAAGATGGGCAAGAAAGCCCACTCAAAGTTGAGTTAGAAGAGTCCACTCTCCCCTAAGGGCCCTTCTAACTCCCAGGACACATAAGATATTTCTGCAGTTAAGTTGCAGACATGTTCCAAATCTTCCAAACACCAAATGGTAATGACATTATTAATGCCCATATCAATATTTTTGGCACCAGATCCTGTTTCAGAGGTAGCTGTGCAGTCACTGCAGGTTCAATCAGTTCCATCAATTCCATTGACTGTTCCTGAAACACCTCCAGAACTTCAGCCAGAACCTTCTACTAGACAGCATCTGTCACCAGTACGAGTCTTCCTCATGGGTTCCCCCAAGTCAGACCTCTCCTTATCAGGATAGATCTTCCTTTATATGGGAATGTTCATACTCTTCTTCAAGGTCATTAGTACAAGATGATCAATATGAGAAGGACTCCCCTTTCACCTTCATATCCTATATCAATAGATACCAAAATGAGAATCTCAGGAAAGAGCGGCCTTCATCTTACCAATCCTATTGGCCATTTTACAGGGATTGGTATCATCGGCGAGATATGTGCCTTATGCTCTTCATTTTGATAGCAAAGTAACTCTCACTTCCCACTTCAAGAATGACTACAAGGTTCTCCTTGAAGCTGATCTCTCTTATTGTCTTACTGTCTATGTATTACCTCAAAGCAAAAAAATAAAATAAAAATTAAAAAAAATCCTTACATATATTATGATGCTGTTAAGACAAGAATCAGGTTTTTTTTGTTTTGAAGACTATCATTTTTACTTCCAGATAAGATATTAAACTTCTATCCACTTTCCTGACAGTTAGTTTCATTGGATGGGCTAAGTCTCAGTGCAACCTTCTTCTTAATAGACCTGTATAGTATTATGCTGTAAGAGATTTGAAAATAGTGGTCCAAAACACATTGCAGAAATAAGGAGGTCAGGGGAAGATGATGGCAATAGCAGAAATGTAGCTCTCTCAGTTTTAACGAGAACTGCAAAAATAATCTAGTTTGAGATGGCTTTAACTGTCCTTGCTCAGTGCTACAGAATCCTGGGAATTGTAGTTTGTTGTGGCACCAGAGTTCTCTGACAGAAAAGGCTAAATGACTCACAAAACTACAATCCCCAGTATTCCCTAGCATTGAGCCAGCACAGTTAACACAATCTCAAACAGGATTATTTCTGCAGTGTGTTTTGGACCTATATCATAAAAATGTGTTTTATGTGGGAAAAATCTAAGAGTCAAGGAACCAGTTTTTTGACAACTGGAGAAACTGAGTCACCAGAGTACTAAAGTTACATCTGCATTATCAATAAGCCAAACCTTTATGATAATTTACCTGACTCAGGCCTTTGGTGATCTATAGATAACTATATTCTACAATCTATTGTCTGAAAGATGGGACAAATGTTTTATTAGCTGTAGAAGTAACAGGTTTTGCCTCTGTAGTTCAAGATGTGAATTTCATTTTCAGCTGTTGAAGTAGACACAGTCTTGACATTTATAAATAGAGTGTATACAGTCTTGACAGTTATACAGCTGGATACTTAACAACATAGATAAATGATACGCAGAGATTCCAAAGTCCCCCCCCCAAAAAACCTCCAGAATACCCAGATTCTCAGAGCTAGTAGGTTCCATTGTTCTTATTATAAATCTTACACATTTTCCTAGCTGTGAGATGCCATTGAGTTGTCATTTTAGAACATTTTCCCTATACTGTTTGACACTGCATTAGTGAAGGAGATATTAATCCTTCCCTCCCTCAAATAACTTTTATATTTTTCCTTTATCACTGATCACAATAGACTGTAAATTTTAGATTCAATGTTGTGGTACAATGGTAGATCTGATAGGATTTATGAATAGGAATCCTTACTCAGGTTGCATCTGCACTACAGAAATAATCCAGTTTTACAGCATATGCGATATTTCCCTTATGTGACGGGGGGGGGGGGGGGGTTCAGAATGGATCCTCCATGTAAGGGATGGGCACACTGTACTGGATTTTAAAAATGTAAATGTAAGAAAAGAGAAGATAGTAAAGGGGCAGGAGGGATGAAAAATATATAGGATATGAATGTGAGTTGGGCAGTTTACTATCCAATGACCATGGTTACATCTGCACTCCAGAAATAATCAGGTTTCACCTCACTTTAATGGCCATTGTTCAATGCTATGGAAACTATGGAGCTCTGGTGCCACAACAAGCTACTTTCCCCAGAATTCCATGCCATTGAGAATGTTAACATGGCGTCAAACCAAATTATTTCTGCAGTGCGGATGCACTTATATGTAAAATAATATTTACTTGGAATTTGTATTTGTAGACTATACATCTTAACACAATGCATAACAAAATCATTTTGCCTGAGGGGTATTATTGGAATTGTACTGATTTTTTTTAATGAATCAAAGACACCCATGCTGGTTCATGGGTCAAGATGAAGTCCAAAGTTGCCAATACTGTTATTAAGACCAACCAAAATGAAACAGAAGTATGCATGCTTTTAATTTCTCAAGAACTGTTCATCAAGCTAGGTGGAAAAAATGGGGAGGGAAAGAAATTGATAAGTTTCAAAAATTAGCTTAGATATTGTATCCACAAGGTCTGCAATTGAACTTCTAAGATGGCCTTTGCAGACAGAATTAATGGGTGTCTAGTTTACATGTTGTACTTAGTAATGGATGCAGTGATGGACCACTGGCTCCACTGTATCTCTTAAGTACACAAGGTTGACTGTCCCTGAGAGATTTGCCTGTGGCCTACAGCAAAACATACAGTCGTCCCCCGGGTTACGAAGGTAATCCGTTCCGGATTACCTTTCGTAACCCGGAAGCTTTCGTTTCCCGGGGGACCGCTTTAGCGGACGGACCGCGCGGCCGATTTAAAGGGGCCGCACGGTTTTTTTTCTTCGGATCCCGGGGGATCTTTCGGATCCCGGGGGATACGTTAGCGGTCCCGCCGGTTTCGTACCCCGGGATTTTCCTACCCCGGGGGATTTATAAGCCGGGGGACCACTGTACAGAGGTCTAAATTCTGTTTTTGTTCTGCCTAGAATAGACCCATTGAATTCCTTAGATTTACTTATGTATTGATTCACTATTCAGAAGTTGATTAAATTGATCTGCTCTAGTTTATATGGAATGCCAGCCAAAATCTGTTTAGGATTGCCTTGCATGTGAATGACTGGATAGCTGAAAATATAGTAAACACTTAGACAATATTTGAAAAAACAATCACATCAGATCAACACAACTCTTTTAAATATCTAATACATCATAACTGTGGTACAGTTGTCAATCAGTAAAGAATAGGTGAAAGATAAAGTATGTAAAGTATATCTACAGTACTCAATTATAACCCTTTAACACTACTTTACTATTACTCTAACCTATAGAATACTTGTATTACGTAATTATTTCATGACATACATAGGTGTCTGTGGCAGAATTCAATAATCCTGTTGCAGAGAGGAGAATGTTAGAGCTCTCTTGCAGAGAATTCTAAGCCATGATGGTTAAAGTGGTATCAGACTGCTATAATCATGCAGTGTGGATATGTCCTGAAACTCATGTTTAAAGAGAACGGTAGTTCTTATATGTAGTCTATGTGTCTCATACAATGGGGAATTCTGTGCCTGTGCCGTGATCTTCAAAACCTTCTAGGATAGCTGGGCAAGATTTTTGGCAGTAGCTTCACCCACCCTTGGCTCTATACTTCACTGTTCCCACTCATTAACCTCCGTTCCTTTTCATCTACCATGTAAACAGAATCTAAGAAACTTTGTTAGTGTTTTCCCTTCAACAGGTTGACTTGGCATGTTTACAGCCTCTTTTTTCTAAAATCCTTTAACTTAATCATTTTTTTCCGGCTAATCTGGCAGCAATTTTGACTGTTACAGCATCTCTTTTCCAGATCTCTTGACTTGGTTAAACTTCGACTCTTCTGATTATGACCTCAGATTGTTCTCTATGTTATTTCTAGATTATGGGGTCATCTTCCTCTTTTAAGAGATGCAGCAAAGCTTCCCAGCCGCAACAGCCATTTTTGTTGCCTACTTTGTTTGGATGAGGGGCACAACATCAGTTCTTGTCACATGCCAAGCAATGAAAATCTAAGAGTTGTACTTAAAGGTTTTACTTTATGAACAGGTCCTGAAACCCTTTCTACCACCAATGGCGACTATTTCCTTTCCGCCCAGATCCATGTCTGAGCTGGTACTTAGCTGTTTGCTGATGAAATACTATTTCAAATCCGATGCTGCTTCAAAGTCATCCAGGCACAAGGCTTCAGCTTCAAGCCTAGATACTGAGAAGGCAATTCACAGGGATGTCGCACCACCTGCTGCTCTACCTCTGGGAGATGTTCCACCAACACTCGGACACTAGAACCTTCTTCTCATCATTTATGAAAGAAAGAGAAAAGAGGAAGCATTTGAGACATTATGCAAAGAGTGATGTTTGTTCAAAGATGGTGCAAGTTGGTTTGATTCTGACAACTCCCAAGCCTACAAGTCAATGGGTGTCCACAGTACCAAGGCCCACTTCACCAACAGAGTCTCTTCAAGTTATTCAGATGCAAGTTGGGTCTGTATTTGATAATCAAATTCCCTCAGAAAAGTCAACAAATCTGCAGACATCTCCTCCTGCTCAAGCCCCAGGTCATGGATGCAATGTTTTCTTCACCTGGCAAACAACACTCCAGATTTCTTCTCCCCCTTGTCAGATCATGAGCTAATAGTCAGCCTCTTCTTTTTTGACATCACCTTCCTCATGGTATTATAGTAGATCATCGTCAAGACATGATTCTATATCCCACAGAAAGATTTGAAATTTTCAAGACCGCCGGCACCACGAAAGGCTGATGCTTTCCCTATCATCCTGAATCCATCATCCTGAACTATGGAGATGTATTACAACAGGGAATGGGAACGTTACATACTGGACATGGTTTCGTCTCCTTTTACATTTTGTTTGTGATCATCTCCACTGATCACTGCCGTCACCTACAAGGTTGATTGTTTTGCCATCTGTGCCTGTATCACATGTTCATCACTCAGCCATTGCACACATGGCTGTTTCACAACCTCAGCTGTCTCAAGACGAACTCTTTCATGAACTATGTGAGAATCTCCCACCAGTTCCACCACAATGATAATTGCATCAACAAAAGCCACTATCCAAATCACTGTGTCGCTCTTCATCCCCTACTCTGTCAGCTCCTGGCCTGACACGACATCATCCAATATGCCACCAGATAGATCTCCCTCTTGTCAACTAGTTTTGCCAACTGATGGTGTTAGGATATTTTTGGAGGAGGCCTCAGGATGGCTCATGCATTAGACCTTCAGGTTAAGCAAGATGTGGTTGAGCCAACAGACCTGGTATACCGACACATTCAAAGGTTCTGATTCCAGTTTCCATCCCTTTCTTCTTGTCAGATCTCTCAGCAGTCCACTCCTTCAACAGTTCCATCATACTTGAAGAAGATTGATAATCTGTATTGAATTGCCAATTCAGTCTCAAACTGACTATTTGTCGTAGTTGAGGCCTCACAAGCTAAAACCCTCTAGAAATCCCACTCTACATCAAATGACAAAGAAAGATGCAAACTGGATATAATGGCCAAAAAAACCCCTATATAGCCTGCATGCTAACTATATAGCCTGCATGGCAGCTAATCAACAGAATCTGTGGGAGAGGGTTTCTGACTTTTTTTTGATAAGCTCCCACCAACAGTGCAGGCTGAAGCACATGCCTTGACAGGGCAACAAATTGCATGTGCCATGTACCTCACTGTTCAGCTATGGTCCTAGCAGGATGGGTGCCTATTAGAAGACATGTCAGCTAACAATCCTCAAGCCTTTTGACTCAAGCAGGAGCAACTATAAAGAACATGCCCTTCAATAAATCTGAATTTTAACAAGAGTATGGATGAGAAATTGGAATTCACTTTAAAAAATGAGGTCTACTGCAAAAAAGTAGGATGTTTTCAAGCTATCAGGGCTATCCAAGCCATGATACAAAGGGCAGAGATTGAACTCTGGGCAGTGGTGTGCATTTAGGCCATTGTTTTCACGAAGATCTCAGTACCCTTCCCAGTCTTCAACTTCCTGAGGGGAGTATTAGGCCTTGTGTTCTAAATATTGCTCTGTGTTCAAGAAAACAAGCCAGGAACAGGCTAAGAGGCATCTTTGACTCATTTCCGCCCTCTTCTTTCCACGTCCCCTGTAAGTTTTGAAGAGAAACTAACCCATTACTGTCTTGCCTGGGCTGCAATTACTATTGACACTTGGGTCTTCGACATTGTCAGGAAGGAGTATGCCATCAAGTTCAAGGAGTAATTCATGGGACTCCCCCTTATGATGTTTTTCATGATGAATTCACTACTGTGCTTGCCAAAGATGCTGTTTAACCCAACTGCTGCATTGATATATCACAGGTTCTTCTTCTGATACTTCATTGTAAACAAGAAAGACAGGGGACATCTTCCTATCTAGGACCTCAGACATTTCAGTGCCTACATTCCACGCAGTCACTTCAAGATGGTGAACCCTATCTTCCATTCTTCCCCTGTTGCAGAGAGGAAACTGGTGTGCCACACTTGAGCTCAAGGGTGCATACTTCCACATTGGGATGCAATTATCACACAAGCACTTCCTTTCTTTTGTTGTGGGAAGAAGAGCATTCCAGTTCTATGTTCTACCTTTTGGTCTTTCCACAGCACCTGACATTTTAACAAAGTGCATGGCCATAGTTGCTGAGTGACTCCAACAAAGAAGGATAGTAGTCTTCCCACATATAGATGATTGGCTACTAGTAGCAAAGTCCAGCCAGCAACTAAAATGGCACAACAAGTACACCCTAGAACTTGCTCTTGGATACAGGGCTCTCTTTATCATCACTGAAATGCTATCTTACAGCCATCTCTTCCCCACTTCAGCTTACTGGTCATCTCTCCTGCTTCCAGGATCCACTGATTGAGAGGCTACAAAAATCTCCATTCTCTGGTGTCAGGCCCAATACCTGCTTGGAGCTTGTTTTTTCCCAACTGTCCACCAATACTTTTGAACCAATAACATCCTGTAACTTACCTCGGAAACTGTCTTCTTAGTTGCTTTCACCTCAGCAAGCTGATGCACTGTGTGCACTGCAAGTTGACCAACCTTACCTATAATTCTGTCTAGTCAAAGTTGTCCTCTGTCCCAAGGATTTGCTGAAGGATTTGTCTTTATTTCACTTAATCAGTATATTGTTCTACCATCCTTTGTGCAAAATCATACCTTTGAGTTTGAATGGGCCATGCATTCACTCAACAGCCGTAGAGCCGTTGCCTTCTATGTTGATTGAATGTCAAATTCAAGGTAATTATTTACCTTGTAGTGTTTATATGCTATTTAGATTCAAATCTAGGCCAACCAGCGTCATCATAATGATTCTCAAAGTGGATGGTTTCGACAATTCAGCTCATCTATGGACTGGCTAAAAATAAACTGACCATTCGATTCCGAGCCCACTCTATCAGAGCAGTAACTGCTTCTTCTCACTTCCTCAGCAGCCTGCCAATGGATGACATATGCAGGGCTACAACCGCTGACTTTCATATCACACTGCAAACCGGATTTTTGATCCAGGACTGGTGAAACCTTTGAAGGCAGTATTGCTTTTAAGTTTAAAATAAAAGTTAGTACCTCCAATGCTGTCTGTGTGAGGAAAGTGTTGCTTTATATTTAATAAGTTTGTATAGTTGAACTCTTTATGTGAATAGCTTGTTAGTCTCCCAATTGTGTGAGTCACAGAGACCACAAAGAAGAAGAACAGGTTACATACCTGTAACTGCAGTTCTTGGAGTGGTCACCTGTGCACTAACACAAACCCACCCATCATCCCCTCTTCTATGTCCTGCATATCTGGTCCTTGGAATTCTGGGAATTGAGGTACATGGGAAGAACAATGGGGGATAAAGATAAAAATCTTGGCTAGCCATTCTAGAAGGTGTTGGAGATGCATTACACAGGCACAGAACACCCAATTGTGTGAGTTCACAGATGACAACTCAAAGAAGTACAGTTGCAGGCATGCAACCTGCCCTTCCTCATTTTCTCTCATTCATTTTTCTTCATGTGGATGTTATAGGAGTAGGTGCTGCATTACCTTTCATTAGATCACACTGTCTGCCACAAAGAATAGGTCTTTTTGGAAGAAAAATAATATCTTGTCAATAAAATCGTTGTGAACAGTGTAGAGGTGAGATATTGGTTCCAATCATTATCATTTCTACCTAATTTTGTTTATATTCACATGAATGCTGCTGTAGTGGTTTGATACATTGGATGCCTATTGTGCTTGCACATTATTTAGCATGTAATGCAATCCTAAGCATGTTTACTCAGAAGCAAGTCCCATTGTATCCAGTGGGATTTAATTCCTAGGGAGTGAAATTTAATGGACAGTCTTAATTGCCTGTAGGGATCTGAATTGCTTATGTTTAGATCAGACTGAAGTACAGGAGCTTACATCATGCCATGTTGCATGATAAGCATAGGGTCAGACTATGATTTTTGCTGCTATCAATCTGATTCTCTACAGTCTGTTTTCGGTGACTGACTGGGAGTTGTCTGTAACATGCCACAATGTTAGTCTGGTCTATCTTTTTTTTTAATTATTTAGGCTAAATTATTTGAAGTGTGTGTCTTTGTGCTTTTAAAAAAAGAAAAACAGGTGTGTCTTAATGGATAATTGCATCTACTTAGTACAGTATGTTACTTTTGCCTGTTCCCATGTAAAAACAAAACAGTATCAGATTGCAGAGTTACAGTGTTATGTCCTAGAGTTTCAATTAGTAATGAGTACTACAGGTTTACTCAGAATTCTGAAATCCAATGTACTCCAAAATCCAAAACTTTTTTCATGAGTAGCTGAGATAGTGACATCTTTGTTTCCTGGTGGTTCACTGTACACAAACTTTGTTTCATGCACATTAATAAAATTAAATACTTGAAGGGATGTCACATTGAGGAGGGAGCAAGCTTGTTTTCTGCTGCTCCAGAGAACAGAACTCGGAACAATGGATGCAAACTGCAGGAAAAAAGATTCCACCTCAACATTAGGAGGAACTTCCTGACAGTAAGAGCTGTTCAACAGTGGAACACACTCCCTCCGAGGGTGGTGGAGTCTCCTTCCTTGGAGGTTTTTAAGCAGAGGCTGGATGGCCATCTGTCGGGTATGCTTTGATTGGGAGTTCCTGCACGGCAGGGGGTTGGACTGGATGGCCCTTGTGGTCTCTTCCAACTCTAAATTTCTATGATTCTATGATTCTATGATTCTACTATTATGTATAAAATTAGCTTCAGTCTATGTGTATATGGTATATATGAAATATAAATGAATTGCGTGTTTAGACTTGGGTCCCATCTCCAAAAATCTCATTATGTATATGCAAATGGTCCAAAATCCAAAAAGTCCAAAATCCAAAACATTTCTGGATCCAAGCATTTTGGATAAGGGAGACTCAACCTGTATGTCATCCATGTTGGAGTACTAGTAATACCTCATGCACCTTGAAGTTCACTGAACCTTAGGGGTTTATGGTGAGCTGATGAAAGTTATTTTATAGTATGTAATAGTATTTCTCATATCCTCTAAATAGAGTGTTGTTGTTGTTCTATGGACATTTGTGAGTATAGCTGAATGGTTCAGATGTTTGTAGCTAAATATATTTATACTCTATATAAATAAATCTAATCATAGAATATCTAAAGAGGTTTTGGATAAGATCTTCTCTTAACTATAAAATACAAAACATTGTTGTGGAAGTACTGAAACTCATTCAGTGTGAGTTTTTTTTGGGGGGGGGGTTGGAATCCCATGTTAAGTTGATTGGAAACCTATGACACCATATTTATTTGGTTTATATTTAATTACCAAAATTAACAAAATAATGCAACATTATTATTTGTATTTGCAATGAGTAATATCTCAGAAGATTTTAAAATAAAGATTTCATCTAAAATATGTGATTAGGAGTTTTTTTTAAAAAAATAATGAGAACCCCAATTTGTTTTAATATTTCATTCAAAAATTAAAATAATTATTTGAAAATTATTTTTATTGGAATACATGATAGTCATGGCAATTCAACAACATGCTTAGTTTGTTTTGATGTTAATTTTTTTTAAAGAAGGCTCTTAAAATTTCAGCAATAGTCTGGAAAAGAATAATTCCACTTCTGATAATTTATGGCTGACCTTAAAAGGGAGTGTAGCAAAATTATAACATTTTTTCCCATTTATCTTTTCCTACTCGTACCTCATCCTGTTGTGGCCGGAGTAGTTTGGCCAGGACTAATGTATCAACAAGAATTCAAACATATAGCTGTGTTAGCTGTAGAATTAGTATGTAGAGAGATCTTGTAGCACCTTTGGGACTAACTGAAAGAAAGAAATGGGCAGCTTTTATAGACTTCAGTCTACTTCCTCAGATGCATTACATCTGAGGAAGTAGACTGAAGTCTACGAAAGCTGCCCATTTCTTTCAGTTAAGTCTCAAAGGTGCTACAATATCTCTCTATGTATCAATAAAAACACCAGGATTACATTGGGAAGAAGAATCACCAAGTGTAAACAAGCCAAAAAACAAACAAAACACAGAATGTCATTCATAGTTAAGGAAGAAAATTTAAAATAGATGGTTTTGGTTAAGCTTTTTAGGATTCCTCCAGTGCTATTTACTGAATATCTTCTGATATATCACTGGATCGGGGGAGAGAAAAATTTATGCTTTTTAAATGTTCTAGTCTTTCACAAACATATGAGGACAAAACTAAAAGGTCTATTGGAACTATCTTATGAACAGAACTGGGTACTTTTCACCAGTTTAACCTATGTAGATATAATTTTCTTCAGTGTGTAACCATATTTAGTTTCCAATTTGTGTAGTGAAGTAGACTTATTTGTAATCTATCACTAACATCCGAATTAGATTAATTAGATGTTTGTAATGATAAAATACTTGTAAATAAGCTAAACTTTTTTTCAGTGGCATTTGTTTCATAGTAACTATGGCCAGATTGATATGCCAGTCTGAAAGGAAGACTCTGATAGTGGGAAAAAATGTTTCTCTTAATTGTAACATAAAAGGAACAGTTTAGAAAATACTTTATGATGGTGCTTTTGAGAAATATAAATGTCACTTTGTATTTAAAAGATGTTTATCTATCTTTTCTCCATAGCTGAAGTGTGATTCATACCCGTGTTTCCCCAAAAATAAGACAGTGTCTTATATTATTTTTTGCTTCCGAAGATGCGCTAGGTCTTATTTTCAGGGGGTGTCTTATTTTTCCATGAAGAATTCACATTTATTGTTGAACAATTTTTAACACTTATTATATATTGTATACAGTATACATTTATATACAAAAACTTTGCTAGGTCTTACTTTTGGGGGGAGGCCTTATATTTAGCAATTCAGAAAAACCTGTATCTACTAGGTCTTATTTTCTGAGGATGTCTTATTTTGGGGGAAACAGGGTATATAAGTTCTGTAATTGGTTGATTGCAAAACTAAAGACTACTGCAGTACATTATCTTACATACTAAAAAACTACCCCTTTCTTCTTTCTTCCTATTTATAACTATTATATCTCTAATGCTAAGGATCTCTTTTCCTTTAGGATCGAAACAGAATGTATGACAGTCTGAATATGCATTCACTGGAAAATTCCCTTATTGATATAATGAGAGCTGAACATGATCCTCTTAAAGGTATGTTACTACACTAGGTTAATTTCACAGGCCTGCAAAACTGAGTCATAAATACGTTTTACACAATGTATGCTAGTTTTATAGGAATTTGGCATTCTATATCAAAAAAACGACCTCAGAGTTGCTCCATCACATACAGTTTTTTCATAACTTGCTTCCACATTTCTGTGTTGAGTGAAATGAACTTGCAAAGGTTAAAGTCTACTAATGGACTTTCAAACACTTTAATTTGCTGCTTTGAAAAACGAAAACCCTTTCAAAAGAACAAAAACAAGTAGCACTTGGAACATCATCATCTGCACTTAATCAAAGTTGAGCAACAACTGAATTGATAAAAATATTGAATTTGTGAAATAACTGTGTGTGGTATGACATTTTTATTGTGTTTTTTAAATTCAGTACCCAAATGTAGACAGCTACAATATTGAAAAAAAGTTTTTTTCATCACAGGCCTTTGTTATAAGACCATGGCAGAGCCCAATCTACATTGTTGTTTTCTTACCTACATGAAAATACCTATGTATGAAATGGTGTATATTTAACCTGCATAAAGCAACATAGGGTTTGTTCAGATGTCATTGACAGAAGGTATATCCTCCTCCCCCAATTTTTCCATATGGAAAGATACAGAAGTTGCAGAAGAGTGAACTTTGGGCTTGAGTGCCCTCTTCCTTATTCTCATCACCAAAATAAGGGGTCAATCTAAGAAATCCTGCAGTAAAGTGACTAATTCAGATTCATTTTCTTCCAATCATTATTGAGTCTGAGTAATCAGTTGTCTTGTTCTGAAAAGGCAAACTGGTCATTCTTCAGTTTGCCATGATTTCTTTTTCAATTTGTGGTCTTTTCCCTCTTTCTGTTGGCTTTCATAAAGGAATACATTCATGTTTGTCATATATGAAGCCATTTCCTCACCACTCACTCACTCACTCACTCACATGGTTTAAGTACAGTAATCTTAAAATGCACATCTAAGAATCGTCTTAGCTAGATTAAAGCAGATTCAGTAATTAGTTGATATGTGTGTCACCAGTGTAATTATGTCTTAATATAAGCAACTTTATCCATAACATACAAAGTTAAAGAACTGGCTTAATATTGTACTTCATACACAATGACAACAAGGTTCCAAACAACCTCTAATTTCCCAGAAAACATCTACTGCACAGAGACTGAAGACCTCTTTGTACTATGAATTAGAGCCTAATACACATGAGCCAAAAGGAGTAGCTTCTAGCCACTTTGGGGTATGGTATGCAGACAACACATTCCCCCAATGCGTTTGGAAGCTGCTCTGAGGCAACCCAAGGCAGCCTGAAACCACCAGCAAAAGGAGCGGTGAAAAACTGCTCCTCGCCAGCAGCTCATTTGGGACCACGGCTTCAGACCACTTTTGAAGTGGGCTGTCCAGTCACCGTGGTCCCAGGGTGATTGGGGACCAGTTGTGGCTGGAGCAGCCTTTGGCTGCTCCAAGCCACTCATCTGCTTTGCCTCAATGTTTACTCACTGTTAATAAACCTTGCTGTTCTCCAGATAATGAAAGGCACTATGTAATACTACAATAGTAGAAGCTCATGGCAGACACATTTCAGATTCTGCCAGTATCTAGAGTATGTCTGAACATGTTGTACTGCTTTGTTTGCCTTATCATGCTTTGAAAGTATAATCTAATGGATGACTGTGAGAAGTAAGTCCCATGGGGTTCAGTGTTGCCTAGTTCCAATTAAATTTCATAGAATCACAGAATCATAGAGTTGGAAGAGACCACAAGGGCCATCCAGTCCAACTCCCTGCCATGCAGGAACTCCCAATCAAAGCATCCCTGACAGATAGCCATCCAGCCTCTGCTTAAAGACCTCCAAGGAAGGAGATTCCACTACACTCCGAGGGAGTGTGTTCTACTGTCGAACAGCCCTTACTGTCAGGAAGTTCCTCATAATGTTGAGGTGGAATCTCTTTTCCTGCAGTTTTCATCCATTGTTCCGTGTTCTTGTCTCTGGAGCAGCAGAAAATAAGCTTGCTCCCTCCTCAATATGACATCCCTTCAAGTATTTAAACAGGGCTATTATATCACCTCTTAAACCTCTCTTCTCCAGGCTAAACATCCCCAGTTCCCTAAGGTGTTCCTCATAAGGCACAGTTTCCAGAGCCTTCACCATCTTAGTTGCTCTCCTTTGGACACGCTCCAGTTTCTCCACATCCTTTTTGAATTGTGGTGCCCAGAACTGGACACAGTATTCCAGGTGGGGCCTGACCAAAGCAGAATAGAGTGGCACTATTACTTCCCTTGATCTAGACGCTATACTTCTATTGATGCAGCCTAAAATATCATTGCCCTTTTTAGCTGCCGCTTTGCACTGTTGACTCATGTTCAACTTGAATTTTCTATTACTTTATTCAGGAACAAGGGTAACCTGAAATGTACAGTCCATGGTTGGTTTGTTTTGTGGACATTTCCCTTAAATGTACTGGTCCATTATTAGGCACTAGGTGCAAGGGTGTGGAGTTTCCTCTAAAAACTGGATGGAGGATTCTCACTGAAAGGAATATGAAAATATATACATTAGGGAGAGAGTTAAGAGAGTTTTAAGTGGACAATAGAGAAGAATGATGACCAAGATCTATTTCATTATACACAATTATACCACTTTGATACCACTTTAAATGTCTACCAAATGCTTTGGTGTTGTCGTTCAGCAATCTCTAGTGCCTTATTGAACTACAAATCCAATGATTCCATGAGATGCAGCCATGGCAATTAAAGAGACGATCAAAGTGCTGTGATTGTGTCGTGTGAAAGAGACCATAGAGGAGGACCCAAGAAGAAGCTCATAGATGGCAAGCCAAGAAAAACCTGATGATGATCTAGAGCAGAGGTTTGCAGTCTGTGGTCCTCTCAGTGTTTTGGATGTCAGCTCCCATAAACACCAGCTAGTTTGGCTAATGGCTGGGGATTCTGGGAGCTGAAGTCCAAATTTGAAGGACAGAAGATTAAGGAACTACTGATCTAGAAGAAGAGGGAGATGAGGCAGCATCTTACTGTTGAAGGAAGAATGAAGAACCATCCCTAGAACTGAGGTCACTTGATGCAAGAACAAGCCCTGAAGGTGAGGAGAATGTTGTGTCACTCATCAACAGCAATGAAAGAAACACTTTTTTCAACCACACACACAGGGTTTAAGGATTATTGAAAATTTTATGAAGAAATCACAGTAAAGTAGCAAACCTTATTTAGGGAATTTGTTTAGGACTTGAAACCTAAATAATCAGGATTTAATACATTTACAAGAGAATAGGTCCCATTGAGGTCAGGAGAAATTACACCTGAGTAAACATTGATAGTATTGTTCTGCTAGTTTATATTCCAGCATAGTATGAAGATCGGGCTTTTGAAGAATAATTCGGATTATGCATATGGGTAATTACATTAAGTCATAAGGATATTCATTAACCAGTTATCAGTTAACCAATTAGTGTGTGTATGTGTGTCTTCAGATTGTCTGTTGATCACATGAATTTCATAAGGTTTTCTTAGGCAAAGAATACTCTGAGTTAATTAGGTTCTGATGTGCATCTTAAAAATTGGCATTTAAAATGTGTAGTTAAAACTTGGCAAAAGTGTGTGTGTGTGTGTGTTAGAAAAGGTGATATATTAAGTATTATTATTTTGTCAGGATTTGGCACAGTAACTTAATAGAATGTTGGTGCTGTGAAGTAAACAAGTTTGTATCTGTTAACAGTCTTAATAAAGATATAATAGTTTTAAATCTTTATTAATGAATCTCTTTGAGAAAGATAGAATACCTGTGGTAGTACCATCAGCATGACTAATACTGATGACAAATACTATACATGAATTTTAAAGTAAAATCACAGTAGGTGAATTGTTGGTCATACAAAGTTTAAAAGTATCTAGTAATAATCGTTGTTTGGTCCATAGGTCTTATCCAATAAGTCTTAAATGAAGGGTTGAACTGTTCATTATTTTTATCAGGCAAGAGCAACTCTCCCACAAGTGCTAAAATTATGAGGGTCCCTATATTTCATTAGAGTCTTGCATTCATCCTTTCATCATGAATGCAAGAGGGACAAATCCTGGAGAGGCATTCATTAAAACTGAGGGAGAAAATGTAGAGCAATATGGCACTCCTGTCCCTGTTCATTTTGTGGGAGCTTATTCAGAGAGCTCTGCACCTTGAGACTTTCTGTGTCAACATAAATGCTTTGAATGGAGCACATCATATTCTGGGCAGTTAGTTCAGTAAAGATACAGCTGCCTTGAAGGCATATATACGAATATAGATATTTAGAATCAAACTGTTGGACTTTAAAGGTTGGATAGCATTGTGGTATTTCTATGTGTCACCAGTTTTGGAGGGCAATCTGGGTTTATTAACTCAAAATATTAAGGATAAAACACAAAACTGAGTTATCAAAGTAGGGTCTTGTAATCTGTAATACTGTGAAGAATGGGGACTGTCTACACTTCAGCATGTTTAAGAAACTGACTTCATTCATTAAGCTGTCAGAATCCCAATAATAGAACATCAAGGGTTGTTTCTATAAAATAAACAGAGAAAACTGTAGAGTTTTAATAATATTTGATGCCTTAATATAGAAACAAAAGATGCCCACTCACCAGGGTTCTGTTTGCACAAATGTGGTGGGGAGATGGGGAGAGAAGAAGGGGAGCGTAATGGCTGAGGCTGGCTCTTACCTGCAGCTTTTTCTAGCCACTGGATGTTCAAGATGTCTCAGCCAGACAGATGAATTCACGAAAGGCTTCCTCAGGGTCCCTCTGACAGAAGTAAAATGTTCTTGCCATCTGACAATGAGCTTTTTGTTGTTTGGCAGTTTTTCTGCCTACTCACTCTGTAAGTCATTGCATTTGCTTGCTGCAGATGAAGGTTGCCTCCAGTTGATGGGCCTGGGGTGGAATTTTGCCTGCAAATGGATTAGCCTGTAGATTGGCCTTGGTGGCTGGAGGTTTAGGCCTCCAATGGGGGATGTTCATCTCTTCCACCTCTTCCTGCCTATCTTCTCTGTGAAGCAGCAGATGAGGCCTAGCCAATGGGGAAGCAAAGTTGCGGTGGTCTGTTGGAATGTCATCCTCCTGATTAGGTGCCCTGTCCCCTAGTCTTCTGGGTTAGAGTGTGTATTTGAAGATGGGTCACAGGGACAGAAATGGGATTCTGTTAGTATACTGCCAATTCCTCTGCTCGGTCTCCTTTCCTAAACTAGTCTGAACAGTGGTGTTGGGATTCCTGCAACTTCTTTTGCTGTAGGACCTCAGAATCCATATTGGGGCTGCTTTGTCAGGAGCAGCTACTTCCTGTCTTCCATGACAACCATGTGTGTGTCCCAAATAATATCTAGTGCCACCCTTGCTGCACGTTGCACTCAGTAACTAGTCTTCAGTGCCAGATAGGATGATGGTGATTTAGATATGGAGGAACTTTCTATGGATTTATTGTCATGGACAAATCACTATGCAATAAGGTTTAGACTCATTTAGATTCAGAGCCTCTTCACTGGTGGGGAACTGATTAAGATGGTCTGTCCTAAGAGACTAGTGGATTTGGGTAGACTCCTGAGAGATCTTGAAGAGTTTCTTGTTATCTTGGCAGGTGATCCTGTTGAAGCCTTGAATGGAGAAATGACCATGGCAGTGAACACAATCCTGAGTGTTTCCTCCCATGGAAGAGACCCAAGTGAGCCTTCTAGTTTACTCAGAAGTTGATGATGATATGGGCGGGACAGAAATTAGAGCAATGATGGTGGAAGACTTTGAGCAAGCTCCTACAGGCCAGAGCCTCTGAAAACCTATGCCATGGTAGCAGTGTCTGTGAAGAAATCACTCCTCTTTGCTATCATTGTATCTGCACAGTTTGTCAAGTGAAGCTGTCTTGAGTGCTCAGGGGTTTTTTATGCTGTGGCCCATGGGATCAGCATGTGGACCACTCAGCAGCCTCCTATGAACACAGCACTGTGCAGATAAAACCATGCAAACCCACTATGACGTGGAAATTATTGTGGTTACAGGTGCAGTACATGTAGCCTTGGCTTTTGAATGTTACTGGATATGTTTCAGTTTGTGCAGCCTGAGGATGTGGACAAGATCCTTGCAGAGCAGAGAGCCATCATATAGGTATCAGACCCATGCCCTTCCTGGAAAATGGCTGTGTGCGTAAGAGAAGTGGTGAATGCCTCACTGAAGCACAGGGTTCCATCCTGCCTAAAATAGGCTGCAGTGAAACTGTTACTGTGGGGAGTGGGGATCCTTCCTGAACCCAACTACAATAGATAGCTACTGGCAAGTATCCCTTTTTGGGTCAAGTTTCTGGCATGGGTGGTGTCCTCTGATGTCCAAAGGTTCCTGGATGAAATGGATTATCTGGATCCACTTCTGTCCTGGTTATGGGATGGAAATGGTTTTGGTCACCTTGTTGGATAAATTTTCTTTACAGACTGGAAGTTGTCTATCATACAGTACAGAGGAAAAAACAACAACAATAACCTCTATTTCATTTGTACAAATGGTACAGATTACATAGTTTTTCTTTGGAAGCAAGAAGAGCCCTCCCTTCAACCACCATCCTGAGGGGAGAGAGATGCAGGCCACCTCCTGCTGGAAGCAAGAAGAGCCCTCCCTTCATCCACCATCTTGAGGGGAGAGAAAGGCAGGCCACCTCCTGCTGGAAGCAAGAAGAACCCTCCCTTCAACCACCATCTTGAGGGGAGAGAAAGGCAGGCCACCTCCTGCTGGAAGCAAGAAGAGCCCTCTCTTCAACCACCATCTTGAGGGAGAGAAAGGCAAGCCAGCTGCAACAGGCCTTGCCTAAAGGGAATAAGAGCCCTCCCTCCAGTCCATCTGCCTTGGTCCAGGCCTCTGAGGGAGAGAAGAGCTGCTGGACTTTGCCCCTTCCCCATCACCATTCCCTTCTCCTTTTGTGTCGTGTCTTTAAGATTGTAAGCCTGAGGGCAGGGAAATGTCTAATTAACAAATTGTAAGCCGCTCTGATAGCTTTGGCTGAAGAGCGGGGTATAAATAAAATTTATTATTATTATTATTATTATTATTATTATTATTATTATTATTAGCCTGTGCTGGGAACTAGACAGGGGAATGTGTCACTGTTGGTTCTGCTGAACTTCTCTTCAGATTTCATTATCATCAACCATGATATCTTTTTGAGTTGTCTAACTAGAATTAGACTTGGGGGCACTGTTTAAGAGTGATTCCAGTTCTTCTTGAGGGGATGAACACGGTGATGCTGGGGGATTCCTGTTTGATATTGTGGCTTCTCCTGGACTCAGTTTTGTTCCCTATGATATTCCACACCTACATGAAACTGCTGGGGCAGATTTTCAGAATTTGGTGGGTTATGTGTTAACAATATGCTGATACTATCCAACTCTATTTTTCCTTTCCATCTAATTCAAAGAAAGCTGTCTTAGTGCTAAGCTAGTGTCTGTTACCACTAATGGAGTGGATGGGGTTAAACAAATCAAAGCTCACTGCAGACAAGGACAAAGGTGTTCCTGAACAGTCAAAAGCAAGAATAGGGATTCAACTTGTGCTAGATGGGGTTAAACTCCCCCTGAAATGTCATCTTTGTATCTTGAGCATACTCTTGAATTCAGAGTACAGCTTGGAAATGAGGTCTCAGTAGTGACCAAGAGGGCATTTTCAGTTAAAGCTAGTGTCAGCTGCTTGGGTTCCAGAGGATTTCAGATCTGAGCCATTGTAAGACATGTCTTGATTGTATCCCATTTGGATTATAGCAATACACTCTTAGTGGAGCTGTCTTTGGGCTATGTTCAGAAATTGCAGTGGGTCCACAATGCTGTGGCCAGACTGCTGAATGGGGCTGGTTATAAGGAACATATAACCCTTCTGTGGAAACAGCTTCACTGGCTACCAGTTCATTTATGGACACAATTCAGATGGTAGTTATGACTTCCAAATAGTGCTTCAGTCTAGACTGTCTGAAACACTATTATCTCCCAGTATGAGCTTCCTGAGTTTTAAGATCCTCATGGGAGGGCTTTCTCTTGGTCTCACTACTACCATAGGTAGCACTGGTGGAAGAAACCTTCTTCAGAGCTGCCCCCCTCTGCTCTCTTTCCACCGACAGGCTAAGACCTTGTTGGCCCAGGCCTTTGATGGTTAACTGGCCATTGCAAAAGGTTTTTAAATTGGGGTGTGTGATATTTTTTTCATCATCAGCATCATCATGTTTTAACTATTATGTTTGACTTTTAACTATTCTAAACTAATATTTTAATATGGTAGTTTATTTCATTATTTTTTTACCTTGTATTTTTCATTATATTTGGTTTTAACTTGTGTCTCCTTGAATCTCATAGTAGGAGACAAGCATATATTTGAATATAAATATATGCATACATTCATACAAGTTGAACATGAGTCAACAGTGTGATGCAGCAGCTAAAAAGGCCAATGTGATTTTGGGCTGCATCAATAGAAGTATAGTATATAGTATAAACTGCATCAATAGTATATACCACTTTATTCTGCTTTGGTCAGGCCTCATCTGGAATACTATGTACAGTTCTGGGCCCACAATTCAAAAAGAATGTTAACAAGCTGGAACATGTCCAAAGGAGGGTGACCAAAATGGTGAAACTAGAAACTGTGCAGAGAGACTTAGGGAGCTGGGTATATTTAGCCTGGACAAGAGACAGTTAAGTGTTGATATGATAGCTCTGTTTAAGTATTTGAAGGGTTGTCACATTAAAGATGTAGCAAGCTTGTTTTCTGCTGCTCTAGAGATTAGAACACACAACAATGGATGCAAGCTATAGGAAAAGAGAGTCCACTTCAAAATTAGGAGGAACTTCTTGACAGAGCTGTTTGACAGTGGAGAGTGTTGGAGTTTCCTTCCTTGGAAATCTTTCAACAGAGGCTGGATGGCCATCTGTTGGGGGTGTTTTGATTGTGAGTTCCTGCATGGCAGGGGGTTGGACTGGATGCCCTTGTGATCTCTTCCAAATCTGTGATTCTATGATAAAGTGCTGAGTGTCAATATGGTTTTGGGGAAGATAGAGAGCCTCACCTGAGTGCTGTATGAGCTGATGTGACTAGTCTATACCTCCACAAGTCCAGAAGACCCGTCTTGTTTGGTCCTCTAGTACATGGGCTGATGGGCATCCATCTTGCCCCATGCCACTCTACACTCATGTGCTGTGTAACGTGTCCAAAGGAGAGTAACTAAGATGGTGGAGGTATGAGGAGCAACTTAGGGAGCTGGGGATGTTTAGCCTGGAGAAGAGAAGGTTAAGAGGTGATACGATAGCCCTGTTTAAATACTTGAAGGGATGTCATATTGAGGAGGGAGCAAGCTTGTTTTCTGCTGCTCCAGAGACTAGAACACGGAACAATGGATGCAAACTGCAGGAAAAGGGATTCCACCTCAACATTAGGAGGAACTTCCTGACAGTAAGGGCAGTTCAACAGTGGAACACACTCCCTCAGAGGTCTTTAAGCAGAGGCTGGATAGTCATCTGTTGGAGATGCTTTGATTGGGAGTTCCTGCATGGCAGGAGGTTGGACTGGATGGCCCTTGTGGTCTCTTCCAACTCTATGATTCTACTGTAGACAGTTATGGATGTGGCCTGATACTCACCCACACACAGTATTGCTACCTGTTTCTCCCCTTCTTTCCTCCTTCCCTTTTAACACTGTGGGTGTAAATGGTATTTTTTCCATGTTTTAAGAGAACAAGGAATTTCCATGATAATTTACTTTTAAATATTTAGAATCACATAGCAAACTGTTTTCTACTTTATTAAAGCACATTATTTTTTTTATTTTTTTTTGGTAACATATAAATAGCTGCTTTGTTTCTTTACAATATGAAGGCTGCCCTTTTCCCTCAAATGCTAAGTAAATCTGCTATAATCCTTGGCTAAGTAGCTAATAGTGACATACTTCAGCTTTAGAATCCTTATTCTGTCTTCAAGATTTTCCTGACAAATGCTGAAGGATCCATTCAGGAGTATACAGAATTCAACTTTTCTCTTCTTATCCTAACATTTTCTGGTTTTTACAGGCATGCCTCAGTAAACAAAGCTTCTAACAAAGTTCCTTTTTACAGTCTTTTTTTTTAACAGGAAGCCCAACCCCCTGCTTTTCTTATTTTCTGTCTAGCTGAATGTTGTTGTTTTTTGTAAGAGTGATACTGGGAAAGATGGTGAAGGAGGGCTACAGAAAGACAAACTTTCAGTGTTGGGTTACAGCAGAATATCTGCAGTAAACATTGCAATCAAATCTGACTGGAGAAAGAATGGGATTCTCTCTAGGGATTCTACCTTAGCTGTTTGTGCTGTGTACAACAGGCAAGATAAACAGTTGCCCCAGAATCACTTACTGAACATGTGTGAAGAGCAAAAAAAGAAAGAAAGAAGAGGGAAAGCAGATTAGCCCTGGGATGCATTTTGGAAGAAGGCTTCAAGTGATCTCTAGAAGATTCAAAATTTGTTCATTTATGCAAGTTTCACCTGACCTAGTTGTTTCCTTGTATATGTGGATAATGTTAGTTTTGAGTAAAAAATTTGCTTAAACCTTTTGAATTACTCTTTTCTTCTTTTTTGTGGTGTAGGAACCTATCCATGTTCTTTCCATGTTATTTCTGCCTTTGGTATCAAAGTTTCAGTTCAAAAAGTAAAGCCAAGGAACACATCTCCTTCATTAACAGATGTATACCTGTACTAAAATGTACTATAGGAAACAATTACAGGTATATCTCAGTTAACAAAGTAGTTGTGTTCCAAGCATTACTTCTTTAACAAAACATTGGTATGAGAGTCAGAAATAACATGGAAAGAATAAGGATAGGTTAATACACTACAAAAAAGAAAAAAGTAAAAAAAGAAGAGCAACTTGAACATATTTCAACAGATGTTTTTAAATGAGAACTAAAGATTAGCACACGTGCAATGAAACAAGCAGGTCATATAACCACTGCATGAGTAAACAAAAATATTTGGAATTTAATTAATGCAGTCTGACCCCACTTTAACTGTCATGGTTCCATCCTATGGAACCCTCATATTTGCAGTTTGTTGTGGCACCAGAGCTCTCTGACAGAGAAGGCTATATATTTCATAAAACTACAAATTCCAGAATAGCATAGTATTGAGCTACAGCAGGTAAAGCAGTGTAAAACTGCATTAATTCTACTGTGTAGATGCACCCTGAGATAGGCCTGTATCATTTTTAAATTCTTTAAATATTTGTATTAAATAGAAATGGTATATATCAAATTCTGTAGAATTTTTGAACTTAGCTTTAACAGTTGTTTTTTGAGTTTTACTTGATATCTCTACAGTTCAAATGAGTTAATCAGTTCAGTAGAGGTCTTCAAAATGAGAACAGAAGAGGTGGACTAGTCAGCTCTGCTACTGGATATTATGAAACAAAGAAGACCTTTATCCTCTTTGAGCTGATTCCAAAGCACAGTCCAGATCTTATGACCAGAGAATTTAATGTCAAGAAGCTCTTTCTTCAACTTTGAGTCAAGAATGGAATTGGCTAATGGAGTAACATATTAGCTAGTTTTGTCCCTGATCAGAATAGAGTTACCGTATATGATACATACATACTAATTTTTGCCCTTTCATTTCTTAAATCTAACAGCTAACTCTTATATATTTGTTCTTAGGGCGTTTGAATTACCCACATCCAGGAACTGACAATCTTCTAATGTTGAATGGTAAGAGCAAGTCTACTAGCAGATTATTTGTTATCATATTAAGGTTGAAATTTTATTTCTCTGCCTGAATTATCAACATTCAAAGAAGATACATTTTTAGAAAATCATAACCATCTTCCTATTTTTGAAAAATGAAACTTTACAACAGTTTTATACAGTCATATTTTTATATGGCAAATAATTTTCCCTTCTCAATTAATGTACTTTCTTTGGATGATAATGTTAATATTATTATTTTTTTTAAAAAGATACTTTCTTTTAACAGTATATGCCAGTTCATTCAGAGCTACACATTGATTTTAACTCATTGATTTTGTGAGATTGAGAGAAGTTAGCTTTTTCTTCAATGCTGCTGCCATGTGAATTTGTGTGCTGTTAAAAGGTTTTATAACACTTAGGGCCAAAACACACAGGTAAAGTAAAGCAGTTTCACACTGCTTTGAAGGCAGGGTGTTTAGATGATGCAAGCCTCGAAAGCGGCTGGAAACTAGACTGAAGCCACATTCCAGGGCTAATAACCAGAGCAAAAAGAAGCCTGGTTAGAACAACTCAAGGCGGAAAATACACATCTTTGCTCCTACATATAAATGCCCCAACATGAGTGCAGGGCTGCGGCAAAGCAAAAAAATGAAAGTGTGACGACTCCAATGGATGTTATTACAATATATGCAAACCAGACAGTCCAATAGGTGGGCATGGGGTGAAGTTTTTTTTTTTAAGGGTGAAGTGGGCATGCATTGGTGGGGGGGGGTGTTCCATGATTGTGATTTGCCAGTGGATCACTTGCACACCAATGCACCAACACCCTGTTCAGGCAGATCACTGCATGTACAACTGTGTGGCCGATCTAAGGGGGGGGGGGGCACCCAGTAGGTTGACATCTGGAGGTTGCAGGTCATGTGTTTGTGCAATGATGCACATGTATGTTGGGGAGGCAACAAAAAAAATTGCCCAGTGGTGCAGCTTGATGCCACGCCAAGTGGTCGGGCCATGCGTATTTGGCCCATCTTGGGTGTGGAGTTTGTGAGTAATGGGGTTTCAGCGTACTTTTGGAAAAATCAGGATCAAGACGCTTTTTCTTGCCCATCTGATCCAGCCCTTACTCAAAATCATTTGGATTTCTACATTTGATAGCAGAATTTTTAGATCAACCAAATCACTTCCATATTTTTAAACGTCTTCCTCAGATTGCTTTTAATCAGACGTTGTGGGTGGGGGGAAACGAATGAGGGTTTAGAAGGCAGCACTGGCAAAGCCAAGCTCCCAGAGCCAGGCACTTACTACTACTTGCTCTCTTTTAAATTCCTTCCTGGTATTTTTTTCAATCAAACACAGGGCAGGGAGAGAAATGACGGGTTTGGAGGGCAGCACCGGCAAAGTCAAGCTTCCAGAGCCAGACACTTACTGCTTCTTGCTCTCTTTTAAACTCCTTTTTGGGATTGATTTCAATCAGATGGGGTGGGGGTGGGTAGGATTTCAATAAGTCAAGAGGAAGGAGGAGCTCCAAGCACCATGCCTACACTCCTCCTGCTTCCTGGGAATATGCCAGCTGCCCCTTTGGAGCCAAAGCGCAGCAAAAGCAGGAGGAATATGCCCCTGGTGCCCAGATCTCCCTATCCCAACCTCCCTCCCTCCCCTGAAACTGCTTCATAGCCTGGCTGCTATCAGTCACAAGTAAATTTAATTTTTAAATACTGACTTGAGCATCTGCATTTTTTTAAATCCACATGGGTTCCTGGAACCAAGCCCCCACAAATACCAAGGGTCCACTGTACAAGAAAAGAGATTCCACCTAAACCTGGGGGGGGGGGTGTTAAATTTATTTTTATTGTAAGAGCTGTTCAACTGTGGAATAGGTTGCTCTCCATTTTCAGATAGCTTTAAGGGGGTACATTGTGTAGCAATAGCATCTTTCAGGGATACATTGTGTAGCAATAGCAATAAGATTTCTTACTACTTATCACTGAACTAGCACTCCCTAAACGGTTTACAATGTGTAAGTCAATTGCCCCCAACAAGCTGGGTACTCATTTTACTGACCTACAAAAGGATGGAAGGCTGAGTGGACCAGCAGTTAACCACTGCGTCACCAGGGTATATTACAGACTATTGCAGACTAGACAGCCCTCCCAACTTGGAAGAGATTCTATGATTCCTATCTGATTCAGATGGGATGATGGAAGCTCTAAAGCGATACTTAGATAAGCTGCACTGAGTAAACTGATAGGTTGAGGTGTTGTTGGCAACTGGTTACACTGTTTCCAGTGGTGATGTTTTGGCTATTCTAGCTGGGGTAGCATTATCTTAAAGAATCAGGTTCACTTCTTAGGAACTGTATCATTACAAACCAAAGTAGATCCAATAGCTTGGAGTGCCTTTTACCACCTATGACTGGCATGCCAGTTGTTGCCCCCTCAAGGCAGAGATTATGCATGGCCAGTTATTTATCCCTGGCAGTTTCTGTGCTGACCATTAACTTTGAAGTCACTCAGAAATGGCAATTAGTACAGACTGCAACTGGTAGAATGAAACTAACTCTGGATATTAGACCTAGGTCTCCTTTGTGCTTGAACTGATTTATGGACCATTTAAAAAAAAAGTTTAGACATGAACAATATGAATAATTTCTAAGGGATGATATATATCTGCAAAGTCCTCTATGATTTGGGTTTATGTTATCTATTTCTATGTCAGCCTATTTGTACAGTCAGTTAATCTTCAGAGATCTTCCTCTGCATATCCTTACCATTTGAAGTGAGTTGTCAGATGATTGGGAAGAGGGTCTTTTCTTTTGTGGTTTCCCTATTTGTGGTATTTTCTCTCCAAGGAGACTTCTCTTGTCTTAATATTGTGTCAGCACTCTATATAGACATTCTTCTTTTCCTGGGGTTTTACTGATATTTTCATGTTGCTATTTTTATTATTTTATGTTTCATTATGTATTTACTGTATTTTAATCTTTGTAAAATGCACTATTGTATATTGTATGTAGATGTAGATATACTGTCACTCCATTTGCACTGTACGTCGGCCCTTGGTATCTACGGGGGATCTGTTCTGGACCCCCCTCGCCATGGATACCAAAATCTGTGGATGCTCAAGTTATCCCCAATGGTAACACGTGCACATAGCCGCACCACCATTAGGGACAGTCCCCATTGTCCCCACTAGTGGCCTGACCATGTTAGGGACAACAGGACTTAATGACGGTACGACAGCATGCATGTGCCATTGTAGGACAATGGAGGCTATCCCTAATGGCAGTGTGGCCACATATTATTATTATTTATTTCTAGCCCGCCCCTCTGAACGAGCAATCAGGGCGGGTTACAGCAAAAAAGTTAAAACAACAGCAGTTAAAATATCCAATCCCATCCCCACCTCCCCCCCCTAAAAAGGATTAAATCAAAGAATGAGTTAAAACATCACATAAAATAAACAATATCTACAGTGTCAATCTAAAGTCCTTGAGCTATGTAGGTGGGCAGAGGCTGGAAAACCCTACGACCAAGGTTTGGAGCCAGGAGGTGTTAAGCATTTTCTGGGAAGACCTGTCGGAAGAGGTGCATCTTTAGGGCTTTTTAGAAGCCATCAGTAGATGGAATAAGACGCATCTCATCCGGCAGGCCATTCCACAGCTTAGGGGTGACCTCTGAAAAGGCCCTCTGGGAGGTCTGCACCAGCCTGGTCTTCATGGGCTGTAACAGATTCCTCCCAGAGGACCGGAGTGTGCAGGGGGGTTCATACAGAAAGAGGTGGTCCCTAAGATAGGGTGGACCCAAGCCATGTAGGGCTTTATAGGTTCAAACCAACACCTTATACTGTTCCCAGAAACTGATCAGCAGCCAGTGGAGAGACTTAAGCACAGGTGCCATACGTTCTCTCCTGGATGTTCCTGTAATAAGTCTGGCTGCCATGTTCTGGACCAGTGTAGTTTCCAGGTTAAGCACAAGGGTAGCCCCATGTAGAGCGCATTGCAGTAGTCCAAACGCGAAGTTACCAGCGTGTGTATCACAGTTTCCATTGAGGACAACACAGGCTTTCTCTCCATTGTTGCTTGAATCCACAGATGGCAAGTCCGTGGATATCGAGGGCCAATTGTAGTTATAGCTTATTTTTTTATCTGCAGTAGCATTTCATCATGCTGTCTGGAATTATACAGATATTTTATGGAGATGCCAATATTGTCTGACTGCATTTATAACACAGTACAGTGGTCCCCCGGGTTACGAAGGTAATCCGTTCCGGGATTACCTTCGTAACTCGGAAGCTTTCGTTACCCGGGGGACCGCTTTCGCGGATGGACCGCGCGGCCATTTAAAGGGGCCGCACGGCTTTTTTTCCTTCGTATCCCGGGGGATCTTTCGGATCCCGGGGGATACAATGGCGGTCCCGCCGCCTTCAGATCCCGGGGTTTTCGTAACCCGGGGGATTCGTAAGGCGGGGGACCACTGTACTAGTTCTGCTGCTGCCACATTTGTCCACAGTATCTTACTTGTGATTTTATTAATTAAGATAGCATGTAGATAGCATCCACGTGATTTATCTGCTGGACACTTAAGAATCTATACCGTGGCAAGCATTCCAAAGTATGGCTAGCTCAAACTGTTGTTTAGCATGATATCTGAGTGAAGATATAGGATTGACTCGCACAGATTCACACCTGTCAGGTAGGACAATCAGAAGGTGTAGGGTCTAAAGCTGCTGGAAGTAGGGAACCCAAAACTAGAACTAAGATCTTGTTGCTGTTCTGGCTGCTTTGTGTTCCAGTGCGGCTCTTTCAGAATCTTGAAAATCTCAGAAAAGAGAGAGTCAGGCACAATACTATCATGTGGCCCTTTCTGTCCAAAGGGTCCAAAAATAGAAATAAGGTGCTGTTTTTGTGTATATGTATACAACATTTGAACCCTTTATACTGCACAAAATCAACCCTGTTTGGGCACACTAGAGCCAAGCCGCCACACTTTGGTGCCAGGCAGAGGATTTTTTAAAAAACCTATCTGCAAAACTAATCTATGATCAAAAGGAGTCCTTTGTTCCAGACAAAAGGCTTTGAGTTAATTTTCTTACAGCTGTTTCACGGCACATGAAGGTCATGGTTTGTAGTGTTTATCACTACAGCAAAGTACAAAATGTCCCAACAGCTATGACATTTCTCAGATTCATTTTTATTTGTTTGGACCATGAAGAATGAAAGTGCTCTCTGTTAATAGTAAAGTTCTGAGTGAGATGCAAAATATTGACATGCAGTGTGTTAGGTTTATTACAAGTAATATGAACATTCTTGCAAGGTATTAATTCTTGCATGATAATTTTAATAAAATTGTCCAAACCAAATTCATATTTAATATAATTTTATAAAATGAGAATAAAATTGGACATAAGCAAGAATTCACTAATGTGGACTAAGGTTGTCTAGTATACCCACAGAATTTTTACACACTTGTAAGGCATGTGTATAGTTATTTGACATTTTACTATTTGTCCTTTGTTTACATGCAGCAAGGAGTTATGGGCGAAGACGAGGTAATTCCACGTTGTTTACTTTAATAAATCAAATGCTAAATGGAGTTGGGGCGTTATACTAACATACTCCAAATCAGAGATTCTGAAGGTGCCAATTACTTCATGTTAAAATTGGTGGAAAACTATGAATCTAATTTTTAACAACAGATTTTTCCATTTATTTTGCATGATCTTCTGCAAAATCTTACCTGTTTCTGATTCTGATTTTTATATTTTACATGAATATGAAATCCTGAAATTTGTGATTTTGTTTATAATTCCATTCACATTTACATCAAATACTTCCTGAAAATTCTTAAATGTTTTTCTCACCAAAAAAAGTCATTTCAATGTCAGAGTTCAGATTCATTATATAGTTACACAGTAAAACAAATATTAGAAGTCTAAGCACAACTCTATAGCTCAAATTAATATGACAGAATTGTAGTTCAGCTCCCAAGACATGGTCTACAAAAGGTATAAATCTCCAGCTTTATTAATTTACATCCATAGTGTAGTGTTTGGCTTGCGGTAGCAGCTTGGAGGCATGTGACAAGTAAGGTAGGCTCATATAGTTATGTTGGAAGATTCATCATGAATGATTTTTATTTAAATTTAGTTAATCAGAGTTAAAGCTATGGAAGTATCAGTAAACCATATATAATTTAAACTGATGTAGAGCTGGGGAAAGGCAACAAAAAGAGGAACTAGTTTTCATGATCCAAAAACCATAGGCTATATTTATATTAGACAAACTGTCACAAAATAGTAGCAATGTTTTAAGTTTTCCTGACTAAATTCTTCATTAGGTTAATCAGGGTTGGGCAGCTGTTGGCATTTAAGGGGCCACATTGGCCCCACAGGAGAGATCAAGAGGTCCATACACCCCATGCAGTTTTAACAGCCACCCCCACCCCTGCTGTTTTAGGCCCAGGAAAGACCTACTTTACAAAAGGAAACCTTGGATGCCACAGAAATGTCTCTAAGGCCATCCAAAACCCAGGGGGCACACTTTCCCCATTTCTGGGCAACATGTTAAACAAAATGGTAGAGAGAGTGGGGAAAGCTTGATACTCAGGATTCAGCATCATACTATAACTGTCCCAAAATGGTATAAACACATTAGCCCGTGTCAGATTTTCAGGCTGCGGTAAGAAGAAACAAAAATTGTTGAAACCCCATTTCAGAAATATGAAATCGAGCATTTAGTGGGATTTGTCTTCAGCCTTTGTGGTGTACCCAAAGATCTTTTATATAGACAGGAGTAAATAAAAATGTGGAAAAATTACTTTTTGTTGAGCATAGTGTGGCTAGCAGTGCAGCCCTACTCACCCCCCCCCCCAACTCCCATGAAAAATTGTAACTAGTCGCCTCCCCCAGAACTCTCAGGGGCACAATTTTCAATTTAAGGGCTAGTCCCTTTCCCTGAGCTTGTGTCAGGCAAAAAATAGATCCTGTATTTCAAAAGTCTTTTGAAAAAGGCTATCTAGTCATTTCCTCTATCCTTTTTTCTGTCCCAAAACAGAGGGGAGTTAAGGCAGCACTATTTGACATCTTTAATTGGTGTTTTCCACCATCTTGCAAGGATTGGGGAATTAGGAACCTTAAATGTTGGAGAAGGATGGAAATAACCTTCAGCTTCTCAGAGATTGCCCATCCATGCCCTAGAATAAAATCAGACGTGTTTTAAAAATATTGTTTTAAAAATAACCCTTCCCCATTTGCAGGATTTTTCTCTGGGATAGCTGAATTTGGTATATTCTTAAGAGAAAGGTTAGGTTAAGGTCACTGAAGCCCTGAAGCTGTTCCAAATACAGCTCTCCTTCCATTCAAATCTATATACATGGGGTGGCTTAGTGCTCCAGCTGTTTCATTTAAGTTACATATTTTTTAAAATTTAAACCAGATTTCATTAAAAAACAAATTAGTAAAAAAAAAAAAACAGCTGAAAGATAACACAAATATTAATGTTTCAACTTCTGATTATGTTGATGAATATGCTAACTATAGTTTATGGAGACAGGAAAATAACTTGATTAGTTCTGTTCTGCACAGGCTGTACACAAAATGTTCATACACACACACACACACACTTTCTCTGACCCTCCATGACCTGGCCTCTCTCTTAAATGCAAAGATACAGGAGGTCAGTGGACAAAGAATATGGGCAGCTGGAATTGATCTGAATAAGGACGGTAAAGTCTGGGTGTACAATGCAAGAGATTCCAACTTTGATACACTGAAAATTAATCTGATAATTATTGATTGCATAGCTATTTTCTAATGAAACCTACATCTCTGAGTATGTGTTAAGGTTATATTAACAATTATGTATTTCTACTAAAAATGTTTAAATATTTTTTTCCAACTGGTGATTTAAGCTGTAATTCAGATCTTTAAAACTGAATCTGTCAGAGAAGCATTTCAACCATGACTTAAATTAATTTCATATAATTCAACTGTGTCCAGAAGCATCTCTTTTTAAAAAAACAATTACAATATTATGCACACCAGCATTTCTTGTACCAGAAGCATCATGAGCCCCTTGACACTAAGGAGCCTGGAACATTTGCTCCAGGTGTTTATGGTTTAGATTGTAAGCCTGAGGGCAAGGAACTGTCTAATTAAAATATTGTATGTACAGCATTGTGTAAATTTACAGCACTATATAAATAAAGGTCAATAATAATAATTGTTAACTGCCATCAAGTCAACTTTGACTTATGTTGATCCCATGGATGAGATACCTTCAAGTCATCCTGTCCTTAACAGCTCAGGTTTCCAGACACAGTGCCATGACTTCCTTGAATGAGTGCATCCATCTGTAATCTTGCCGTCCTCTTCCTTCAGCCTTCTAACTGACAAAGCATTATCGTCTTTGCTAGTGAGTCATATCTTCTTTTTCTGCTCTCATGCTGAATTACAGTTCAGAGTGCCCAAAGTTCAGAAGCCATAGCAACAAGAGGTATCCAGTGTTAAAAAGTCCAAAGTCAGAAGCTGTAAATCAGAACAGAGTACCAAAGTAGTAGTCACTAAATAGTTTGAGAATCATAAATCAGTAGCCAAGTCAGGTCAAGAGGTGAACTGATAGTTTGTTTCCAGTAACTCAACTGAAGCAGCTTATAAAGCCTGCCAGTTCAGCCACACACATACCGTATATACTTGACTATAAGTTGACCTCATGTATAAGTTGAGGGCAAGTTTTGGGGGCAAAATTATGGACTTTGCTATGACCCATGGATAAGTCGAAGGTAAAATTTAGGGGCATGTAGGAAAGGATCTAAGGGATGAAGCAAAGCAAAACAATGTCAAATAACTTCCAAAAGTCCATCAGACATAATTCTTTGTGCTTATTCTTAAGACTGGATGGATGAGAAAGTAAAGGGGGTCAGTGCTTCCAGGACAGATTATACTCTTGCTTTTCACCAGGGGATGGGTCCTTCTTTAAATAAGAGTTAAGATACAGTACTTACATTGACCCGTGGATAAGTCGACTCAGTTTTTTGGGGGGTCAATTTTTTGACCTAAATTTCTAGACTTATACATGACTATATACAGTAGTTCAGACAGTATTTCACAGCTGTGTGCATGGTGCTTTTTGCTTCATCTGCAGTGGTAGGTTTGTGTCAGAAACTGAACCTTTTTCTTTCTGGAGGCTTGAAGGTGTTTCATTCAATTCCTCTTCCTGTTGTGAATCCTATGGACTGGAGAAGGACTCAGTTAGCTATCAGGCATCTGCTCCAGCTGCAGTATGTCTGCTTTGTCTTCTGAGGAAGATATACTCTCAAGGGAGGCCATGAGACTTCACATGATATGTCCAAAGTTTAACAGCCTCAATTTAGTCATCTTGTCTTACAGGGAGAGTTCAGGCTTGATTTGTTCTTTACAGTTGTTAACTGCTGTCAAGTCAACTTCAACATATGGCCAACCAATGAATGAAAAATCTATCAACAGCCCTGCTCAGGTCTTACAGATTCAGAACTGTGGTACCAAGCATTACAGTCATCCCTACACATTTGCAAGTCAAGCATCTATGGATTTGATTTAGATTACTGTATTTGCCACTGCCTCCACTGCTGTCCTATACATGACTGAAAAATATGTTTTTGTGGTCTCTGTGCCTCACATGAGTTATCCTGTGCCTGTGCATAGCATCATTCAAAACCTTATAGTATCGTGTAAAAGCATTTTGATAGTACCCCCACCCACCTCCAGCAACCTATATATGGACCTTTCTGCCGAAACTGCCAGTTCCTTTTCATCCTTTTATATATTCTTGATTTTATTGGTTTTTGTACAGCGCCATGTACATTTATGGCGCTTTATAAATACAGTCGTCCCCCGGGTTACGAAGGTAATCCGTTCCGGATTACCTTTCGTAACCCGGAAGCATTCGTTTCCCGGGGGACCTCTATTTGCAACGGACCGTGCAGCCGATTTAAAGGGGCCGTGTGGTTTTTTCTTTCATATCCCGGGGGATATTGTAGTGGTCCCGCCGGTTTCGTACCCCGCCGGTTTCGTACCCCGGGGTTTTCGTAAACCGGGGGACCACTGTAAAGCTAATAATAATAATCCACCACTGGGGTTGTATCACGAGGAACCATTCCTGTTCTTTCACTTTTGACTTCGCCTGGCCTTTGGCCAATTGGATACTAGCATTGTCCTGTTCGATTTGACTTTACAATCTAGCATTTGGCAGATGAAGCCATACTTGACCTCTGGGCTCAGCCTTCTCCCTAACATCATTTAAGAAGTGCACCTCTTGTGGCACCAAATTTCCCAACTAGAGAGTACATTCAAGGTACATCCTATCTGGCAACAAATAATGGGAAACAAAAGAATGGGCCCACAGATTGCAAACACTCAATGTACATTCCAGTCCCCAAGAAAGGGAAAACAGAGGATTGCAATAACCACAGGAACACTGCATTCATTTCCAGTGCAAGCAAAGTAATGCTCACAATTCACAATAAATAGTAAATAGGATGGGCTAAAGAAACATGAGAAATGATGTGCCAAATGCATCAAACTTTGGGGTGAATATGTGGAATTGCATGTAAGTTTCAAGGCTCTAGGTCATTTGCTTGGGGTTGGGCTGACAACTTTTCATCACCCACTCATACTGTTTCCACTGTTATTTTTTATTTGTACTTGGTCATGTAATGTGTTTACCTACTATTCATATAGCATCTCCACTCTTGGTTTAAATTCCCCTCTGATTTCTAAGATCATGTGGAAGAGGTCTCTTGTTCTTCCTTTTTTTGTCATCACCTTTTGTTTCTCTGGATTGATTATTATAATAGTTCTCCTTGTTCCTGTGTACAAGTCGCTGAATGGTTGGTTGCATTCAGGGTTCTGACTCTGTTTCTGTCCCTTTTAACTTTTGCTTCTCATTGGTCTTTAACTGCTTGGAGAGTTTCATTAGTCATCCGTGGAGACTTCTCTTTCTTTTTAGCTACAGATAGTGTCTTTTTGCCTCCCTCCCTGGCAATGTCCCTGACTTCAGTTCAGCATTCTTCTGGCTCCCACTCAATTAGGCTTAATAGTTCAAATCTATTTTTACATTATTTCGAAATTTTATGGGGATGTTTTTCAGGTTGTATTTTGGCACGATGGGTAGTTTAGTGTTCTTCTTTAGCTTTATTTTTGATTTTGGCAGTTCATGGTCTTTGCCACAATCTGCTCCTAGTCTTGTTCTTGCAGAGAGAATGGACCTCTCCAGCTTCTGCTTCCAATGATATAGCCTATTCAATTTCTGTATTGACCTTCAGGTAATGTCCATGTATACCGTTATCTCTTTGGTTGCTTAAAGAATGTGTTTGAAATGAACATACTGTTGGCCTCGCACAATTCAATCATTCACTGTGCTGCTTTGTTCCTTGATCCTAGCCCAAATTTTCCTATACTGTAAGTTGTTTCATTCTGTTCTGTTTCCAATTTTTGCATTCCAATTACCGACGGTTCACAAGAAGCCCTGTTCTGAAATGTGATCAAAACTAGTTTTGCAATACAGTCAGTCCTTCATATCCATGGATTCTGCAATCATGGATTCAACCATCCACAGCTTTGAATTTTTTAAAATAATTCCAAAAATAAAACCTTGATTTTTTCATTTTATATAAGGGACACCATTTTACTATGCCATTGAATATAATGGGACTTGAGCATCCACAGTTTTTATTACCCACAGGAGGAACCAAACCCAAGTGTATACCAAGGGCCCACTGTACTAGTAAAGACAGATGGGTTTGGGGACTAACAGCAGGGTGGGTGTTCTTGTCTCCTTTTCTGGGTAGTTAGCATTCATGTTGGTCTGCCAGAGTTTTGCTGAACTGCTTTTATTTTGTTTGTTTTTAAATAGATTTATAGATTTGCCCAGTGTTCTATAATTACACCTGCTATGGTTCAAGTATGGCATGTATTAGAGACAACAGTCCCTTCTTGTCTTTGAAATATGGAGTTTCTTTGTCCTTTGGGAGGTCAGAGTCCTACTGGAGTGTTAGCATCACTGTACTATGAACATTCAAAGAGAGTTTGTGCCAGCCCTGTCACCTCTGCCATCATTTCCATCATCCGTAGATGGAGAGCAACCTTCTGAAGAAGAGAGCCTCCATAGAGAAAGGAAGGATGCTGTTCATAAATACGAAGCAATAGAAACAATGAGGAGGGGGGCAGGGATAAAAGTCTCCCCTTCTGTATATATTACAGATAGCCCTCAACATTCATGGGGGTTAGGGGTGCAGTACCCTCACAAAAGTGGAAAAACTTGAATATATATACTCCCCCAAACCAAATGTAACACACACAGGGAAGTATCTATATTGGGGGGGTGGGGGCTAGGCCTGGCTATGTGCATGCTCCCTTGCTTACTCACAGACTTTTGCAGGAGAGGGGAAGGTGATAGGATGAGAGACAAAGGGGACACCCATCCCATCCATGGGAACAAGCAAGGGAACATGTGTGTTCCTCCTTGCACTTCTCCATCCCATCCCGTCCGCTTTCCTTCTTCCTGCCCACGTAACTGAATGAGCGAGTGAGCAAGCAAATGAAGAAACGTGCACATTCTCACTCCCTTTCTCCCATCCCCTGCCTGCCGGTGTATGTAAGTTCCAGCCTGCCAGTTTGATTTCCTCCCAGTGACACCAGTGTTATTAAAGGCCCTGTTAAAAGTGGCATAGGGCAGCAGCACATAGGCAGTAGCAAATACTATACTTCGTGAATGATTAAATCAACAAATGTAATCCACATAGTGCTGATTCTTAATGTGTGAATAGGGCTTTTAAAACTTCTCATACAGGAGATAAGAGGTGAGTAGTGACTTTGATAAAAAGATAACATACCTGCTACATACTTAAGAGCACTGGAATGGTTTCTATATGCTACCTGTCTAGAAATTTGTTTTGTCATAACACATTGCCCAAAATTAAACAGGTATATTTTGAAATAATTTTGTCTCCTTTACTAAATGTTAAACAAGTGACTCAGGAACTCATGCTGCCCAACCTTACCTTATGCTGAATGTACTTTAGTCTTGAAATGCTGGCGACAATTCAGTCATGACTTCAGGCCATGACTTAGGTCAGGTTTTATATTTAGTTTGAAGACTGTCAAAAGTGAGCTAAATCAGACTGCTTTCTTAATAGCTTTTTAAGATGTTTTAATGTATACTAAAAGCTGTTCAGTTTGAAACAACAGTTGAAACAATTGAAATTGAAACAATTTCAAACAGTTCAATGAGGAGGAGAAATGGGAGATATCTCGAGAAACCAAGATGGATGACTAAAGAACATTCAACTGATCTAAGTTTTAAATGGAACATTTAAACAAAGTGGAAATTACCAAAGAGGAGTTCAGACAAATAGCTGGCACATGCAGAGGTAAAGTCAGAAAAGCAAAAGCACAGAATCAGCAATAAAAAGGGCTCTTAGGGTATGTCCATAGCAAAAGGAGAGCCACTTCATGGAAAAGATAGCACAATGTTAAGAGAGGACAGAGAAAAGGCAGAACAACACAACACCTTCTTTGCCTTAGTCGTCTCAGAAAAGGAAAAGGGTGTCCAGCCTGAGGAAAATGGAACAGAGAACACAATAGGGGAAATGCAACACAGAATAAGTAAAGAGGTAGTACCGGAATATCTGATTAATTTAAATAAATGTAAGTCTCCAGGACCAGATGAACTACATCCAACAGTATTAAAAGAACTGGCAAATGTAATCTCAGAGCCATTGGCAATAATCTTTGAGAATTCCTGGAGAACAGGAGAAGTCCCAACAAACTGGAGGAGGACAAATGTCCTCATCTTCAAAAAGAGGGGGGGGGGGAGAGGATCCCAACAATTATCATCCAGTTCGTGTAACATTAATACCAGGAAAGATGCTAGAGCAGATCATTAAATAGAGAGTCTGGAAACATTTAGAAGGCAATTCCATAATCACAAAAAGCCAACATGGATTTCAGAGAAAAAAGTCATGCCAGACTAACTAGACCTTTTTTTCTTTTTCTTTCTTTTTCTTTTTAAAATAACCAGCTTGGTAGATGAAGGGATTGCTGTGGATATAGCAAATCTTAATTTCAGTAAGACCTTTGACAAGGTTCCCCATGACATTCTTGCAAACAAGCTTGTAAAATGTGGGCTAGACAAGGTAACTGTTACATGGATTTGTAATTGGTTGATTGGCCAAACTCAAAGGGTGGTCAGCAATGACTCCTCTTCACCTTAGAGAGAAGTGACTGGTGGGGTGCCTCAGGGTTGTGTCCTGAGCCCAGTGCTATTCAACATCTCTATCAATGACTTGGATGATAGAATTTGGGGCATTCTTATCAGATTTATAGATGACACCAAATTAGGAGGAGTAGTTAATACCCCAGAGGAGACAAACAAAATTCAAAATGACCTTAATAGATTAGAAAGCAGGCTCAAAGCTAACAGGATGAATTTCAACATGGCAAAATGTAAGATACTGGTCTTAGGGTGGAAAAATGAAATGCATAGTTATTGGATTGGGGACACCTGACTATATGTGAAAGGGATCTAGGCGTTCTAGTAGACTACATGTTGAACATGAGTCAACAGTATGATGTGCCAGCTAAAAAGGCCAATGAGATTATAGGCTGCATCAATAGAAGTTTAGTGTCTAGATCAAGGGAAATAATAGTGCCACTTTATTTTGCTTTGGTCAGACCTCACCTGGAATACCATGTCCAGTTCTGGGCACCACAATTCTAAAAGGATGTTTGGAAATTGGAGCACATCTAAAGAAGGCGACTAAAATGAAGGGTCTGGAAACCATGCTGTATGAGAGGAGTGACTTAGGGAGCTGAGTTTATGCCATAATAAATGTCATGTCAGTTTAGTATGCAGAAGAAAAGGTTTAGTGGTGATATGATAGCCCTGTTTAAATACTTGAAGAGATGTCATACTGAGGATGGAGCAAGCTTGTTGTCTGCTGTTCCAGAGAATAGGGCCCGGAACACTGGATGCAAGCTAAAGGAAAATATATTCCACCTAAACATTAGGAGGAACCTACTGACAGTAAGATCTGTTGGACAGTGGAAAACATTCCTTCTTTTGAGGTCTTTAAAGAGAGACTGGATGACCATCTGTCAGGGATGCTTTGCTTGTGACTTCCTACATGGAACTGGTTGGCCCTTGTGGTCTCTTCCAACTCTATGATTCTATTATTCTAGTACAGGTATTAAATAGTTGAGATTATATTACATTCATTTTACTTTCTCTATGCATAAGTATTGTGAATGAAATTAATTAATGCACAGTAGCATTATTATTTTAAACCTTGCTCTTTTAAAATTATTTTAAAATCAGTAAATTTATTTTTAATGTGTGAATATGTGATATTTTTTGTGCTGCTGATTTTTGTGCTTTGAAGTTTTAGTATGTATACAGTGCTTTAAAACATTTATAGCATTTCGTTTGCACGAGTTCAGTAATCTTTTACAAACTAATGTGGTATGATATTGTTACTTCTTCATATTAAAGGTTGACTAAATCTATAAAGGGCTAAACTACATTATATGTAAAGTAGGTGAACTCATGTAAGCCCAGGATGTAAGCAACACTGTTGTTGCTTACCCTTTATTTCCTTTGTCATGGTCCCAAATAATATTACATCCACATTAACAGAAACTTCTATTTACTGTGAAGTTGGGGAACCTAGCCTAATTAGTCTAATAGGTACATCATGTTTAACAACAAATTTGAACTTTATTTACTATCTTATACTAAATAAATACATATTTTATTATTATTGTAGATATAGGAATACAACAAAAATGCCTAACTCAGGCTGTGATCCTGATTCTCCAGTGTATAGTGTAAAGGTTGTGCACGTAGAACTGTGCTGTCTCCTGTCTTACACCCCCAATACCCACTTTTTATTGGCAGTAGCCTCTACCCACAGTCATTCACCAGAGAAGAGTCTATGTCTCTATAGCCAGACGCAGAACAGTGACATCAAAACCTAGAGCTCTTGGCAGATGATGTGATTGCTCTATGTCTGGGGCGTAACCAGATTATTCTCAGATGCCCTTTGCTCTCCACCATTTACTAAATGGTCATGGGAGTGCTTTTGAAGCGAATAAATGGGTTGGGGTGGATTTTGGTCATTGTACAAGGTCAGTTGAGAATTGCTGCCTCCCCTACACACACACATACACACACCGAAAAGCACTAACAAGATGTCAGCCAAAATCAGGATACATGCAATGACAATATTTGGACATTTGATTATAGCAAGCAATGGCAAGTACAATTCTATATTGCTTATCAGTGCACTTAAGCACTCCCTAAGCGGTTACAATGTTGTAAGGTAATTGCCCCCAACAACCTGGGTACTCATTTTAGTGACCTCAGAAGGATGCCAGGCTAAGTCGACCCTGAGCCCCTGGCTGGTATTGAACTCACAACTTTGTGGTTTGTGAGTGAGTGGCTGCAGTACAGGCATTTAACCACTACAGTTCCAGGGCTTCTTGCTCACACTTCTTTTTTCTTTCTCTTTTTCCCTCAGGTCGTTCTTCCCTCTTTCCAATAGATGATGGCTTGTTGGATGATGGTCATAGTGATCAAGTGGGTGTGATAAATTCACCTACTTGTTATTCTGCTCATCAGAATGGAGAGCGGATAGAACGTTTCTCTCGGAAGGTATTTGTTGGTGGTCTTCCTCCAGACATCGATGAAGGTGAGTTGCTTGACGTTTAGTTGAAAAAAGGATGGTCTTGGTTTTCTTTGGAATTAAATTGAAGCTGAGGTGGAAGATATGTCTGAAATCAATGCCTCAATTCTGTTCTCGTTTAACTTAGATTAAGTTCTGTTGTTATTCTTGTGGTTATTTGCCAGTAATTTATGGATGAGTGACCTCTAAGATCCTTGGTGATCAACCAGTTCAGGTTTAGCAGACACAGGTCCTTGATTGAATCAATCCACCTTTAATACAGTCTCTTTATTCAGTAGACACAGCGCTACTCATACATATCCTTTGCTCTTCCCGAATTCTTGGTTGAATGCCTTCTGAGCTGAGAGTCTCATCTTTCAGCACTCTCTCTTTGATTTTGGACTAAGTTTTTCAAGGTAAAAGGTTTCAGAGTGGTGTACATTGCCTTCTTATGTAAAGTACTAGTTAGCTATAGTGCCACTGCCATTCTCTTTGAAAGAGCCTTTGCCAGCAACTGTTACTGCCTAGTAGCTCTTTGTCATATTTAGGCTTCTCAGAAAAAGCCTGTCTTATTTGGGCAACCCTATCAACAATAGTGATACCACCAATATAGTCTCTTGCTTCACAGGAGCATGCCATTCCACCACCAGCATGAAGGGATAGTTTCAAGGTGGTTAGTTATTTACCCGTAGAAATGTGTAGAACTGAGTTGCGGCAGTACTAGTACAACGATGAAGAAGAAGAAGGAAGTAGTAGTGGTGGTGTTTGGCTTAATTGCCTTCTATAGATCCTCTTGCAATCCTAGATATTGGAGTGTGAGGAGTTAAATACAAAGCACATATTAATACATTGCTAGGGGTTGAAAATAGCCACAACTTTATTAGTTACATTTGGAGAACCTTGGCACAGCATCAGGTGACCTGCCTGCCAATCAGTCACATACCACATGTGTGCATGGAAATTTTTGGAATAATAAATATGAGTTGTATTCCTAGCAAAACATGTGAAAGGTTTCTTCTTGGCTCCCTAATTAGGGTGTTTCTCACTATCAGGCCTGCCCTTTGCAAGCAATCCTGCAGAGAAGAATTACAGCTTGTCATTTAGGAGAAATCACGGGGCTTTTTTCTTTTCTCTTTTTTGTTTCTCTGAGAGGCTTGTTCATGAAATGCTTTATCATATTTGATTGCAGTGGAGTCTTCCACAACAGCTAGATGGCTAATAAAGTGCTCATCCCACTCGAAGAAAGCAAACGGACTCATAAATACAATATATCTCATCAGCCAGTTATTAAAGGAATACTTAATACTATTTACTCCCCCCCCCCTTTTGTTTTCCCACTTATTTGGGCAACCTTTCCTGACCCACTTTGTCTCAAGCTTCAGAAGGGAGAAGCTCTCCACGTAAATCCCATCCAAAATTCATTCACACAAATCATGTGTGTTGTAAAAAGTCTTTATTATTTTTGCTTTTAAAGCAGGGGAACTGGCCAAAATGAGGAGGTTTGAAAACTATCTAGTCTTTCATTGAAGCCCCTTAAAAAATGCTTGCAAATCCCAAACGGTCTTTAAATGGAGCTGGGAAAGGGTTCTCATGACTATTCTAAAAGTATGCATTTAATGTCATTTTTTATACTGCAAGATACTGTTGATTTATTCAAACAACCACAGCAACAGTTTGATGAATTAAGTTATAAAAATGTTAGGGAAGTAAATGCAAAGTAATATATTTACTGAAATTATTTATATCAATTTTTAGATGAAATTACTGCTAGCTTCAGACGATTTGGACCTCTGGTGGTTGACTGGCCTCACAAGGCAGAAAGCAAATCATATTTTCCACCTAAAGGTATTTCTTTCTGTGTTTTCCATTAAATGCAAAATATATTTGAAGAGACTTTCAAGGCTAGTTGACACATATGAGACAGCTTTTTATTCTTCCCACAAATGCGCCTCTGTAGAGAAAATTCACTGTGACCCTGTGGGTACACAGAATAATCTGCAGGAGCTATTTCTGTGTTCCTTGCAGTTGAAAGAGAATGTCAAAACATTTGTGGAAATGGCTTCTGGTCAGTGTATAGCCTAGTATATCTATACTTTCTCCACAAGATTCTACATACTGTATATAATAAATTATTTGAATAAAATAAGCAGCTGACTCATGTGTGGACTAACCCCTTAAACCTGCACATTATGTCTCTGTATGAGACATAGCATTGGATGCTACCAACTGAACAAGAGCAAAAAAAAATGTATCTCATTCTTTATCAGAGCAGACAACAAATTGTATACCCCCAATGTCTAGTGCAGAGTTGTTTTCACTGATAATGATCCCCATGGAAGTTTAGTAGAATGTATTTTCTTTCTCTTACAAAATCCATATTTTAAAGGGGTGAAACAGACCACCCCTTTGTGCCACCATCCAAGTCACATCAGAGCATGGCGTTTTAACACCGCATGCTCTGAAGCCACCCGGAATCCAGTTTCACGCCACCCAGTTGCCCACGCATGGGTTGTTTTCCAAGTGCCCTAAAAGTGCGGTGTTTAGAAGCTGCATGCTGTAGGAGCACCGAAAAAAGCATGGCAGGGAGGGAAAAGCCGGCTTTGTGTCGGCGCAAAAAGAAGTGGCATACCGGTAATGTTTTTCTTTCAAATTATACTATAGTTTCTAATATAAAACCTTAAATTTATATATAGCCCACTTTAACAATGTGAAGAATATGAAGAACAATGTTTGGCATGTCTCCAAAACAGATTGCTATATTAGTTTACATATTGATTGGTATGCTTAAAAATTTTCTATCTAGATACATATGAAGTGTTGTGAAATCATTCTGTCCAGTATCCTTTACTGCTAATGTACAAGTCTGTTAGTTCAAATCTCCAATCAGTTGTGTGAGAAATGTCAGTAATGGTTGATGGTAATTGAGGATTAAGAGATTAAAATATTGCACTTTTGTCACTGGCTTAATAGCTCAAATAGGAGTGGCCAGCTACAGTTTGAAATGTGCACCTTCATCCTGGGCAAATTTATGTAGAAGTAGGTACCACTGAGGTCAGTTTGGCCCACTTGTTAGATGCACATTCTGTTTTATAGCCTGATCAAAATAGTGTATAGTGTTATACTTTACAGAGTAACAGTGAACAAGAGCTAAATTCTTGCTCAGGAATCATCATCTGAATTAAACAGGGGGGAGGGAAGAGGTAGAAAGAGCAATGGTAACTGAGTGAGCTAGTGGAAATGCAATTACATGTACCAGGTCTTCCAAGTAAGGAAACTGACTAACATAGTATGACATATCAGGAATTCTAAGGGTTTGTTGTCGTGTGCTTTTAAGTTGTTTCTGACCTATGGTGACTTTACGTCAACTCTATCACAAAATTTTCTTGGCAAGATTTGTTCAGATGGCGTTTTCCGTTGCCATCCTCTGAGACTGAGAGACTATGACGTGTTTGAGACCAGCCAATGAGTTTCCCAGGCCAAGCTGGGAACTGAAACCTGGTCTCCAGAGCCATAGGTCCAAAACACACTGCAAAAATAATCCAGTTTGAGACCACTTTAACTGTCCTGGTTTACTGCTAGGGAATTCTGGGAACTGTAGTTTTGTGAGTCATTTAGCCTTCTCTGTCAGAGCTCTGGTGCCACAAAACTACAATTCCCAAGATTCCCTAGCACTGAGCCAGGGCAGTTAAAACAGTCTCAAACTGAATTATTTCTACAATGTGTTTTGGCTCATAGTCCAACACTCAAACCACACCACATTGGCTCTCTATTGATTCTTAAATTCTATGCTAAAACCTTAATATGCTGCACATGGGACTGAAAAGCGTGCTTACAAATTAATCCATCTATATGGATGCACTCTGTACATCTCAAATTGAGGAAGACCCATGCAGTATTGATTCTTCCTATATTTGCCATTATGTGGGCAGTGTATCACCCCATACTAAGAAATATATAATTAAAGTGATAGATATGATTTATTGATAACAAATGAACTTGAATATAATATCACATATGAATATCTTATACAGTAGGCAGTAGTAGTCTTTCTGCTATGGGTTTGAAATAATGGTTTTCTCTCTTACTGTAAGGATTCTCTCACAGTCTAACACACACTGCTTTCAGTCATGATTGTAAAGATAATTTGCCTTTGTTTCTCCTTTTGTATTGGGCTACTGCTGTGTTCAAAAACAATGCTTTTCTGTGTAGTTATGTGGACTCTTCCCTTGCTCTCGCTCTTGTTCGCTCTTCTTTCTTCTTCCCCTGCAAAAAATGTTTTGCATTGCAGTGCGATCTTAGGATGAATTTGTCTCAATGTTTTTTTTCCTGTGGGTTTCTGCATTCCATTTGCTAAATAATACCCCTGCACTATACTACTATTACCATTTTTATTTAAAAAATGCAAAATGTTTCTGACCCCGGGGTACTCTAGATGTGGTGGAAATACCATCTACACCCCACTAGAAGCCATTTTGGATATTTGGGAAAGACATTATTTTGAGGTGGGAAATTATCCATAGGGGGCTGGATGTGCCCACAGGCTGCACTTTGCCCACATCTGCACTACAATAATATGTAGTGAGCAGAAATGAAGATATTATGGAATAGTGAAGAATGAGTATTTTTTTCACTTACAATGTTATTTCAAGTGTTGCCAAATAAGCAGAGATACAATTCTGCAGCAGTGATTTAGTTATGTAGAATCAAGTTCTCTGTATGTACTTGACATACTGATTTAGTCCTAGACTGAAAAGAAACCAAATAATGGGCAAGTGATTGAAAAGTCTATCTTAAAAAGCATCATAACACAGCATGTTACATTCGGCCCCCTGTATTTTCAAGCATCCATGGCTTGAAAATATTCAAAAAATATTTTAATCCCAAAAAGCAAACCTTGATTTTGCCCTTTTATATATGCCCTTGTAATTAATGGGACATGAGCATCCATGGATTTTGGTATCCACAGAGGCTCCTGAAGCCAAACCCCAGCAGATGCCAAGAGCCCATTGTACTGCCAACAGATGTACACCAAATTTATGTTCAGATGTTTATGGGAGGAAATTTCATTTTTTTTTTTATTTTCAATGTGGCTAAATACCATTTGATTATTCTTTTTATTTAGAATCGTAGAATCATAGAGTTGGAAGAGACCACAAGGGCCATCCAGTCCAACCCCCTACCATGCAGGAACTCCCAGTCAAAGCATCCCCGACAGATGGCCATCCAGCCTCTGCTTAAAGGCCTCCAAGGAAGGAGACTTCACTACACTCCGAGGGAGTGTGTTCCACTGTTGAACAGCTCTTACTGTCAGGAAGTTCCTACTAAAGTTGAGGTGGAATCTCTTTTCCTGGAGTTTGCATCCATTGTTCTGGGTCCTGTTTTCAGGAGCAGCAGAAAACAAGCTTGCTCCCTCCTCAATGTGACATCTCTTCAAATACTTAAACAGGGCTATCATATCACCTCTTAACCTTTTCTTCTCCAGGCTAAACATCCCCAGCTCCCTAAGTCATTCCTAATAGGGCATGATTTCCAGACCCTTCACTATTTTAGTCGCCTTCCTTTGTACCCGCTCCAGTTTCTCCACATCCTTTTTGAATTGTGGTGCCCAAAACTGGACACAATATTCCAGGTGGGGCCTGAAGACACTATACTTCTATTGTTGCTGCCTAAAATTGCATTGGCCTTTTTAGCTGCTGCACCTCCACCTCCACCTCCTCCTCTTCTTCTTCGTACTAGTGTATATTTATATTTATTTCTATCCCTCCTTTTTGTCATTCTGGGACTCAAAGCAATTTACAAGATGTTTAAAAACACATCTTTTTTGCATGCAAACAATATAATTCTGCAAATGAGATTTCATGCCAGACCTTAGTATGTTTTTTTTTTTCATTCTAAGGTTACTTGGCACAGAGATGTTTAGAAAGAACTGAGGTGATAGCTGATTACAGATTGTTTCAGCAGTGGCTTACCTCTCAAAACATTTCTGTCTCTTGATTATGGTATCTGACAGTATTTATTAAGTTGGAGGCTGATCTGCAGAATATGGTAGCTCAAAGGATCAGATTTTTCCTAGTTCCAAGATCATGTTGTTAAAAAGGCAGGACAGTAGCTCAGCACCATATGCTTTGTGTGAAAAAGGTCCAAAGTTCATTCCCCAGCATTTCTAATTAATACTGATATGAAAGATCTCAAAAAACTGGTTCCATTAAGAATAGATGGTGGGCTTGATAAAGTAGTAGTCCGTTATACATCTAGCTTCTTGTGTTCCTGTGCTGATTCTCACAGACAATGTGTCTACCCATCATATTAAAACAAGCAGTGTGGCATAAGATCAAGGACCCTCCATGGAGATGTCTCATCTGATAGTATGTCTCCCATCATCCATAAGGATGGAATATATCAACAGAGAGGCAGCAGCAGGTAGTCTAAATAACAAATCCCTAGACCAGTCAAAATAACAGATTCTTCCCTTTGGTCTCTCACAGGCACAGCAGATTGAAATTCGACTGTATAAGGTGCCCTGAAAATTCAGTGAGGGGCAGGGTCATTAGTGCTTAAAATAAAATAATAATGTATTTATAGTCCAGGTTTCAGGGTAACCCCCCCATAAGGTGGCTTAATCTGAAAGGTGGGCTATGGATATAACAAACACAGTGCTCCTTAATTCATTCATTAGTTTAGGAGAACATTAACTATATTTATACCTGCTTATTACTTTGCTATCTAGGTTATGCATTCCTCCTATTCCAAGAAGAGAGCTCTGTTCAAGCCCTGATTGATGCCTGCATTGAAGAAGATGGAAAGCTTTATCTGTGTGTTTCCAGCCCCACTATCAAGGATAAGCCAGTAAGTAAACACAAGAGAGCCTTGGGGTCATAGCTGCCATCTGTCTGAAGGCAGCTTCTAAGAGGATGATGAAAAGCAATTTTTCATTGAGGGCAAAAACACATAAAATGTTAAAATTAGTGAATGTCTTCAATGTGTCAGGAGATTTTCCCCTTTTAACAAAAGCAGCTGGGGGTTGATGGATGGGTGAGAAAATAGAACAGAGTGGTTTAAAAAGGAGGATAGAGGAAATGGCTCAGATATAAAAGACTGTCAAGATAGGTAATTTCCTTGGCTCATCTCTGTTTTAAAATAACCAGGATTTGCACCAATGTGTCTTCCTTCTCACCACCATCTCAAATAAATAAATAAATAATGGTACTAGCAAAGAGAAGAGCCCCTACCTACTCTTTCTATCTCAAGTCCTATGTAGTGTGATTTTTTTAAAGATGATGATGATGATGATGATGCACCTTCAAAAATGAATGCAATTCATTTCCCCATGTGGAAGGAGATGTAATAGGGAGGGCCAGTCTTATGACAGCTTTGCATTATAATTTACACTGATTGTTGTAATGCATGCTCTTGTCGCTTAAAGCAACCCTGCAGTGTTGTCCAGAGGGTATTATTATACCCCTGGTTGCAATCTGAAACAGTAGTTTAGAATAGCTCAGCAGTGTTACTCATTGCCTTTATCCCCATATTACAGTTTAGGCTGAAAGAGTATTGTGCAACATATTCTGGGGTTTAGTTTGATGTTATACTGCAGATAAGAGTAGTTGACAGCAGCCATGCATTAAGATCCTTTGTTATTATTTGAGATTGGAGATAGAATCTAAATTAATTTAGATTCCTAATCATACACCCCATTGTGTCTGTCAGGCTGCAAAGAAGTTCAGGCAACCTTCTGTGATAATTTGACATTCAGGGGCATGCCAGAATCTTATGTTTTAGGGGATGAAGACTAGTTGCACTTTTCGATGTTCAAAAACTTTTTAAAATGCATATAAAGCTTGTTCCATCAAAAAATCTGGATAGTGCATGCCAGGGATGAACTAGCTGCCATTTTATGTAGACTAATGAAAACACAGTTTCATTGAAGTAGTTAGACTCAAGCAACATGCCATATTTTCCCTCTGTTTTAATAGGTTCAGATCCGTCCCTGGAACTTAAGTGATAGTGACTTTGTTATGGATGGTTCACAGCCTCTTGATCCTCGAAAAACCATTTTTGTTGGTGGTGTCCCCAGACCGCTGCGAGCTGGTAAGTTTAGAACATGTTACGTATTATAGCCAGTTGTAACACTGCATTATTTGCAGCCAGTTCTCATACACAGGTCTTTTCCTGTGTGGATAAATCAGGGCACTTTAATTTCAGAGAAAATAAGTATTTAGAAAAAGTAATTTACAGTGCATATATATTTAGAAAAAGTAATATACAGTGCCATACTTGAGCTGCTTTAATGCTTTTCAGCTTTTTATTATCAGTGTTTAACCAGCAAAATTGGGTTTAGAACAATAACAAATATATATTGACAGTTGCTGATAACAAGCTATCATGGATTTTTAGGGGAGGGGATTAGCAGCAACTGTCAACACATGTTCCTTCCGATTTTTGCTGTTGTGTAGCATAGACTAATATAGAGCAAACAACAGCTGTATAGTAGATCCATGGTTTGATTAATGTTTGTCAAAATTTAACTTATTCCTCCATAACTTATGTATTTGATATTAACTTGGATGGTTAGTGTCCAGTGGATGTAATCTTGGCTCCCGATTGTCCCAGATTGATGGATATGTTTTCATTTGTGCAGCCTGGGAATATGGATAGGATCTTTGGAGAGGAGATCCACTACATGTGCATTGAACCCTTGCCCTTCCTGATTTATAAAAACAGCCAGAGGGGACTGGCTGCATGGGGAATGGCAGTAGTGAATGCCTCACTGCAGCAAGCCAGGGTTCCACACTGCCTAAAAGAAGCTGTGGTGAAACCCATACTAAAAAAAAAAGGGGGGGGGGAGTCTCCCTGAAAACCAGCTACATTGGGGTAAAGTTTTGGACAGCATGCCATAGTGTTGTCAAGCTGTGTTGTACATCTGGCAACAGCAGAAACCCATATGAACTACTGTGGCATAGATGCGTACTTAGCCCTCAGTAGTGTTGCACCTTAGCCAAAATACCCTGAAAGCAAGGGATATAATTGTTGAAAAATACTCAACTATCTGCCTGAAAAAAATGACGAGGCATTAGAGAATATGAAGTATTATTATAGAGAATTTTCACACAGCCTATCTTTCTTTGGGCTATGAAGAAGATCTTGCCAAGAGATCTTTGGCAAGCAATTTTGGTAGATTATTTCCTTAAGATATCTCAGGCTTATGCCATTTTGGGCATGCAGATGCTGGTAGCATGAGAGACAAGATCAAGCTCTTTCAGACTCCAAGACAAGGCATTCCAGTATTGCGTATCCTTCCTATATTATCACTTTTCAAATATTTTTTCCTATATAAAATATCTGACCTTAATTTAAAAAGCTACTGCAGTGTTTTTTGTTCCTTCGTAGTGGAATTGGCCATGATAATGGACCGTCTCTATGGTGGAGTTTGTTATGCAGGAATTGATACAGATCCTGAGCTAAAATACCCAAAAGGTGCTGGGCGAGTTGCTTTTTCCAATCAGCAGAGCTACATTGCTGCCATTAGTGCTCGTTTTGTTCAGCTTCAACATGGTGATATTGATAAACGAGTAAGTTAAATTTGTTTCATCTGCTTTTCACAGATTACACAATGCTAATACACAAAGTTACGTTGTGATAGCAGTTCTTCATTCCTGTGGATTAAACATACTAGACTCTGGAAAGCTGATTAGGAAGATGGACCAAAAATCATTTGGGGGGAGGAGCACCCTGGCAGTCCAGGGAGGGTCAGCCTTGGCTGAAAACTAATTATCATACTGAAAATAAATTGAGCTTAGATGTAAATGATGCCTGTATGACATTTCTGTATTTATAAGGGGTATGCAGACACAAACCACATTCTGGATTGCTGAACTCTAGAACAAGTGGAAAGAACCTGTGGCCCTGCAAAGTTTGGATAACAACTCCCATATTAGTTAGGTAATGAGGTTTTATGGGAATTGGAATCTGACAGCATCTGGATAGATATAGGTTCCTCCTTGCTCCTTCAGAACAATGACTGAATGCCTGTCTTATATGTACGTTGGGCTTCTTGGTTTTCAGAAAAAATAAATAAAAATGGATGATACATGCAATGGCCAAGGAACAGTATCTAAAAAGCATTTGTAAGTTGTGCCTTACTAAAATATCTAACTATGAATTCAGATCACTCAGAAATGAAAGGAATTTTTTAAAAGTGACATAACCTGAAGAGCACAAATTAATCCTCCAGTTTTTGAGAAGAGGCAAAGATTTTTGTGGTAGGCAGGAGAAACAGTGTTCTGTGCTCTGGGACAGAGAAACTATGCTTGAACCCTAATTAAAGAGTGAAATGTGCCCACAAAAAGACAACTTCAGTGTCTAAAGTGGAAGGCTTCTGCTACCTATCCAAACTGACTGCTATAGGTCATAGCAGTGAAAATAATACTTTGTATGGAAAATCATATAATGGTTACACATCAGGGTCACGGTTACTTTATTTTCTAACAGTTAGTTCCATACACCTACCTGTGAGGTGGGTTAGTAGTGGTTGCCTGCATTATTATGGGGCGTCCCTACCCTTCTTTGTCTTTCTTCTTACCATTGCAGAGTAGATAGGAGACCTTACTATCTCGCACACTCACAGCCATTCACAGAACTCAAAAAATGTTAGGTTTAAAAATTAATTTCATGATGTTAAATGTTAGACATTAAGAATATAATTCATTAGTAAAACCAATAATGATGTGAATCAACTTGTTAATTAAGATCTTAGTTTTCAAGATAGGGGAAGACTTGTTAGGAAAATGGCATGGAGTTTGTCATTGCTGACATATTTCATTATTGGCCCCTTCAGGGTTGCTCTTTTTTCATTTTAAAGTTATCTTCCATTAATATGGAATTTTCCCTAACAATAGCTTCTTTTATTTTTTCATGTGTTCCTTCTTTTCTCTTTCCTCTTCTTAATTTTATACTTTGTTCTTTATTTCTTGACTAAAAAAATCTTTCTCTATACTTTGAGAGCCCTTCTCTTCCTTTCCCTCCCTTCTTATGTCCTCTTCTCCCTTCTTCCCTCATTACATTAGTGGTTCATTTGGGCCCACTTCCATTGACTCATCCAGCAGGGCATCCTACTGTGTCTTCGTATCCAGATCCATCTTCTCACCTGTTTGGCCAGACAACATCAGTACCGGCTACAGTATATCAGGGTTCCTGGCCACTAACTTTTATACTGCTGCTTCCATTCAGAAGCCTAAAGTTCAAACAGTTACCCATTCTCACCATGAAGAAAGAATCAGTTTCTGATTTCCCTGACACTGAGTACAAATCTGAATCTTCTGCCTTGAATGCTCCTTCATCTGCCGTAGCTGAGAGCAGAACACCAACCTCCCTACTGGAGGATGTTAAGTTATTTTTCAATATCATGACGTGAATTATGAAGGCTGTTGGACTCAGTATACCTGCCCCACCTCCACCAGTTTCTTATCCAGTATTTCAGATTGTTAATGGACGGGCTGCAACACCTGCCACTGTTCTGCTCCTAGCCTTAATGGACCTCATCAGACAATCATGGGGAAAGCTTGCCTCCCTTACTCTAGCTTCTAGATGTCTCAAACATCTCTATCACACAAAGCAGGAAGGGACAGCTTTCTTATTCCCCACTTGCCCCTAACCATAGTTGTTAAAGCCTCTTAGTCTAAAGCAGGAAAGAAAGCTCATTCAGCTCCATTTGATAAAGGCCATCGATTAGAAAGATTGGAAAGAGGTTTTATTTATAAGCAGCTTTGGGCATCAATGTGTCTGATTCACAGGCCAGTGTGGCACAGTGGTTTGTGTGCTGGACTACAATTCTGGAAACCAGGGTTTGATTCCCAGCTTGACCATGAAATCTATTGGGTGACATCGGGCAAGTCACATGCTCTCAGCTGAGGGAAAGGCAATGGAAAACCTCCTTTAAACAAATCTTACCAAAAAAAAAAAACTTGAAGGCACTCAACAACAACAATGGCAACATATTATTGAGATACTTAGACCTTCGAGAACAAGGCAAGGTTAACCATCCAGAAGATGGGGCTCAGTCACGATCAGCAGCATCAAAGGCCATTCTGCTCTTTTTGGAAATGCCCACCCCCCTCATCCGCATTGGCAACTATCACATTCACACTGTGTTACTCTTTCTGGCAACAGTGATATCAGGCATCTTCAAGAAACTGCTTACCTGAAACTGTAGTTCTTTGGGTGGCCATCTGCACCCTGACACAAACAATCGCCACCATTCTTTCATTCAGGTCTATGTTGGACTTGAAAACAAGAGGGAATGGTAGCATGGTGGGCTGGGTCACACACAGTAGGTGCAAGGGGGGGGGGAGGGAAGGGTTTGTATCAAGCTACTCACCTCTAGAAAGTTCCAAATGAGCTCTCTGAGCAGATTCAAAAACCATTTATGTGAGGGCACAGATCACCACTCAGAGAACTTGTACATAATTACAGGTAAACAACCTGTTCTTGTCATCATTCTTCTCATTAGGCCTTCCTGTATTATAGTTTTACTGAGTCTACCAGAAAAGAGCCATCTATGTTAAGAAATTCTTATTAACTCATCAAAATGTCGGATTAACTTCAGCGTTAATGAGGAAATCTGGCAATTTAAATTATGCTAGGAGACAAAAAATGACAAGTTAACAACTTTTTGAATTTTTGAATTAATTGACTAATGCTTTCCAAGCTCTGCACACACTCAGACCCACATTCATCTCTGCAGCCAGAAGCTTCACTTTCTGCCTCTCCACACATCTTACAGCTCTGTTCCCTACACGCATATTCCCATTCATCTCATTGCCCTTGGAGTATATTAGTGTTCTGCTTCTATTTTACCTGTTACTGTAATAAGGCTAAAGATCATATTGGATGTGACGCTAGATGATATAAGACTGGATCTCCTGCATTTTTAAAGAGTAGAGGCAAACCCAGAAGTCTCTGATGTGTAATGGGACCATAGTACAGTGTGCCCATGTCATATGTGGGTGTGCCATACACAGCTTTCAGTTTACACTGAAAGCCATGCACTGGTAGTGACAATGGCACCTGCACCGCATGTACAAGCCCCATTGTTTTCAAGGAGTGCCCGCGGGGGGGGGGGGACTGGGTGTCACCCCCCTTGTGGGTGTCACCCCCCTCCTTGGGTATAATTCGGTGCGCTCTGCACCTCCTGCACCCACCAGTGATGCTACTGGGGGCAGGCATGTGTAGGGGGAGGTACTCCTTCAAGTATCATAGCATGCTGTTTAGAACTTTAAATGTCATCAACCCAGAAACCTATTGGTAGACACTGCTACTTATTTAAGGCATGTGTTAACACAGTTTCTCTATGTTCAGGTCAGTAATCTAGCTGCTGCACTTTGCACTAGCTACAGTGTTTGGGTCATTGTCAAGGGCAGCTCAACATACATGTTGTTGCAGTAATCTGCTGTAGTCAGGAAGTTAAC